>OY986043.1:43075059-43615059 GCA_963920215.1 Nineta flava | reverse complement strand
AAACAATTGAACGTATGTTTATTGCAAGAAGATTTGAGCGCGAGTAACACAAATATATTTTAGCTGAGTCGATTTTCGCATATAAAAAAATTGTGAATCAACTCAAAACTACGCATTTGGTAGTGTCTATTATAACAGGTATAAAACCTAAACACGGGAATGTATCTGAAGATATTGTAGGCGTTATGTGCTTGACGCAAAAATATAATTTTGAATAAGATTTACAACAAGTGTTTCTTATTAAATAAAATGTTACTTAATATCAATTTGAATAAAACAAAGTAGCCTAAATTAAATGTTTGCTTGACTAAAAAGTATAGAAAACGCAAAAAATCTACTTTGAGATAAATGGATTATGATACTCAATTATTTTCAAACAGAAAATTGAAAAAATAAATTTCAATTTTATTCTGTACATGCTTTTCTATTTTTACTTCACTGTTTTCTAGCAGGCCTACTGCTAATATATTTGCACGCAGTTCTAGTCTTTCTGAAGACTTTTCACTATATTGCACTTTCGCATTTTTCACTGTGTTCACTTTTAGATCTTAACGAATTTCACTATCTCAATGGTGAATGGCGAGGTATTCGAGATGAGACGAGATTTGTTTGTTTCTTAATGAGAGCGTGAAAAATTCAAGTCTTGGCATACGATATGAGACGAGACGAATGGACCCAGAAGGTACGAAACGCGAAAACACTAATCACAATAAAATTATTAAATACATTTTCTATTTGTTACAAGTATATGATGGTTTAAATAAATATATTCCTCGTTTTGTAAGTTATATGTATGTATGTATAATTTCTACAACAATATCTATGATGTCTGATATTGTAACACAGCAGGCATTCTTGAGATGGGTGTACATTCTATACCTATCTGTTTACACATGCTTTTACGACATTGAAATAATATATACAGTACAAATAGTGTCAAAAGTCGAGCTATCAAAATTCAAAATTTTATAATTGATATGTGCATTATTTATTCGGTTTTCGAAAAAATGCCCCGGTTAAAAGTTGTTCATTATAACTGCACTAACAACTTTTATTCGAAAAATTTTAATAACACAAATTAATTATAAAACTTTTAAATAATAGCTTGGCTTTTGACGGTATTTGTACTATACAATATATATTGGTATACTCGTACTACATGCATATACAAGCAATCTATATTTGCTATACTCGGTATAAGTTTAGTATTTTCATTTAAAATTATAAGATAAAACAATAATATGTGTTTGCGTTCATATAGTGATTAACAGCTGAAGGGTTGATTAACAGCTGTTGGGTCAGGTCGTGAAAAGTATATGAAAATTATTTTAAGACAATGAAATATAATTGTCATTAGCATTAAGACATCATATACAGATTATTAAGATAATCAAAGACAACTGTAGGTTTTTTTAAAAACTTCTGTCGACCGCATTTGGTCTGAAAGGCGCAGGGCTGCTATTTGGGCACTTTGCCATGGAATTATGCTGTGTTTCCATCAGGTATTTCCAATAGCTTTTTTTTCCGCCTACAATACGCAAACCTTTTAGTTAGTTTCACCTTAACCTTCGTTGCGGAAAGTTATTCACGTTTTGTTCAGTTAAGTTCATTGCGCCCAATTTCCTAACATTTTTGAAGAGGACCCTATCCTGGAAAATTTGGTGAACCTATCTTGAAAGATTATAACAGATATAAATACTGTGAACATTTTTCACTATTTCTTACCTTTACTCTTTTTGCCTAACGATTTTTTTACTTTTATTTTGCACGATAATATTTTTTACTTTATACGACTTTTGATAGTAGGTCGAAAATTGTATTAACATTTGTTCAACTAATATTATGCCAAAAGCATATTTTTTTACAGAAGCTTGTGTTTTTTTTTGACACCCCAAATAATGATATACCTCACTGGGAAATTGTATGAACTTAACCATGTGTGCCTATTAAGTACACTGCGCTTGATTCAGCAGTCGCACGTATTGGGCCTGGCGGAAGGTGAAACTTCTATTTTTGTCCCAATTCCTAGAACAATTATTTGTTAATTAATAAATACGTATGTTGACTACAAAGTAGTCATCATCAGTTTGAATTAGCTAATCGTACTTTTTTGTAGCTCGTTAATCGTACAATTATCCATAACTTTTTCAAGTTACTTTTTACGCTAATGTCAACAATAAAAAAGTTATAAACAAAAAAGATGAAAAATGAGGAAGGAAAAAACTTGACAAGATTTTTAATTAATTGAAAATCTAAAATTAGAAATGCTTTAAAATGCTTTCCCGCTCTACTGAGTGTTATTGGTGAATGCTTTTTATCGCTGTATATGGTGGTGATAAGAAGCAGCAATAAATTGACGTATTCGTCACAAAAAATTCAGAGTTAAAACAAAATTCAGTCTCTCCTCGCAATGCATACTAAAGATGCAGCTTGCATGCACACATTGAGAGTTTACCTACAGGTACAAACTTGGCTGGGCGTGCACAAAGATTCATAATCTTCGGTCTAGAAAAAAACGGCGGACGAATCGCTGACGTTCATGCCAGTACCAATCACCAGGGCACCTGCACTTCCAGAGCTTTTAGCAAATGTTAATAAATGATCGAAAAATTTAATTTTCGTAAATAATTAAACAAAAAAAAAATCAAAAAAACGATCGAATATAGTTCTGAAAAATGGTGTACTATTACATTTTGATAATTGAAATCGAAAAAAAATGTGGTTGAGGGCTAGAAGTGTAGGTTGAGAACTAACCGCTCCTAGAATCGGTCAAGCAGTGACTATCAATTTCAACTCAATTTCAACTATGAGTTGAAATTGAACTCATAAGACATAGTTCTGCAAATTTGTTCACTGCAAGTATAATAGCATTCCTTTTATAAAGTGTTAGCATAATTTCACGGTTAAAAATGATGTTAGCATAATTTCACTGTTAAAATGATTGATACTTTTGATTATCGATTAACTAATAATTGTGGCGAGTTTGAACTTTTGTGTCAAATTATATTCGTCCCACTTTGTTCTCCTCGGATCCCGATAGTGTATATTACATTGGTCCGTTCTCACCTCCATATTGTAATAGATTTGTCTGTGATCCGATGCAGATGGTTCATCGGATACTAGCCATTTCTTGATTTTACCACTAATTTCATAAGTGTTCAGTGTTACATCAATGACTTCCTTCTGAACTTTGTTAATAAAAGTCGGCTTGTTGCCTTGATTAACTATATCTAAGTTGTTAGCTATGATATAATCAAAGAGGTACTCACCTCTTGTATTTGTGTTTGTGCTACCCCACGCAGTGTGATGCGCGTTTGCATCGCATCCCATGATCAGTTGGTGGTTTTTTGCCTCACAATACTGAATCAGGTCTTCCATCTCTGTTGATGGTGGTGGAGTAGATGAATCATAGGGTAGGTAGACCGAAGCGATGATTACCACTCCAGTTCCATTCCCCATGTTGTATTTTACTTCTACGGCTGTTAGATCTCTCTGACAAAACTCTAACAACGGCAAGACATTGATGTCCTTTCTTGCATAAATGCAAGTTCTAGGCCTCTCGAGGTTTTATCGTAAATAATTTGTCCTCTAGTATCTCCTAGTCCAAGAATCTTGTGGTTCACAGCCCAAGGTTCCTGGATCAGAGCTATGGAAATTCCCCTTTTTAGCACATTTTGACAAAAGACAGCGGAGGCTGCCTTGCTGTGCTGGAGGTTTATCTGAAGCATCCGAAGATCAGACATTCTTTTTTCTCTTTGATGTATTCAGAGATCTAAGGTTGACTTGACCAAACCCGAAGTATAATTTAAACCCTCGGTCCTGAATCAACCTCAGATTCACTGCACTCACTTCCAGCACGATCGTGTGTCCCGCATTGGTCCTCGTGCTGTTGATAATTCGGCACTCCTGAGTGTGCAGGTTTGTATTCTGCGCTCCATGAGTTTTGATTATTTTGCTCGTTTAAACGGAGTTATAGATCTGGGGAGCATACAGCAGAACTTTTGATGTGTTCATCAGGGCTCTTGCATCCCCGACGACAAGTTCCGCTTCGTCCCATGGTCTGATATTCGGGACGTTCTCCATAAACCAGTTTATGGCTGTTGTTCCTATGCACCGGAGGAATTGGTTGCTCCTCAGCTCTGGCTTTCTCTTCAACTGGTTTTATCTGGGCTGCACCCGAGAGATTTTTCATTTTCACCTTCAGGAAAGAATTCTGGAATTTATCGTCCAGATTTTCTGCAGGGCTGAATGCACCTGCAGTTTTTGTGTCTCGGCGAGGTTTGTTTGTGCAGCCTCGGTTGATTCACTTTTTGAGGGGATTTGAGCCCCAGAATTAATATTATTTTTAGTGAGTTTATCCATTTAAACCTATATAAGGTAAAATTGCATTTTTCCAGAAATGTTCTATAACCTTTCCTATCTTTTGTTTTTTGGTTTGATTTTGTTTATATGATTCTAAAATTCATTTCTTATTTTAAATTTATTTGTGTCTTAATTAAGTTTGATACGTATTGCTTACTCAAAATATTAGGCGTACTTTCGGGGACCGGAGGTACGCTGCCAAACGAACTTTATTAGATTGAGGAATCATGATGAGTACCAATCAAGATACTATGGTCACATGGTTTAAATATTCATTATTATGGATATTGTACGTAATTTGCAAATATTTCTGGAAATACTAGAGTACAGAAATTATGGTAAAGTTGTAAATTGTAGCAAAATTTAATTATTACAACCTTACGCCTGAGAAATGTGTTTGTGTGTATACAGTGCGTTCATTTGAAAACTTTCCACCTATAATATGTATAGGTGGAATATTTTATTTATGTATTTTAGAAAAAAAATTTTCGAACAATAGTTTTTCGGTTTTTATTCATTTATCTAATTTTCAAGCTTTTCAAATTTGAATTTGTAAATTTTGACCAGCCAAATTTCCTTGAGTTGAGATTCCCGTCGGAGCCATTTTAAATTTAACAGCGTAATGTCATACAATTTCTACAAGTAAGTGCAATTTCATCATAATAACTCCGCCTAAAATGGTTTAAAATTGACTTGTAAGTACTTTAAATTAATAAAAAATTTACTTGTTTTGAATTGAAAAAGTTAAAAATTTCAATTTAACATAGAAAAATTTCGAATGAAAAAATACTTTATAGAATTGAAATATGTATTTATCAAAACAAATATTAACATACAACGCTAACAAATTATTTCTTTATTTATTGCAACTTGCATCACCTTTGATGAGTTTACATTCTTTGAATTCAAATATCAACGGATATAGTAGATGTTTATAATTAACATTTATTTGCACATTTTAAAATTTTTTTCATTGAAAAAGTGTTATTTTTTATACTTTTCGATTTGATAAACTTATATTTATAAGTAAATATTACAAATATTACCAAATATTAAATATGAGACTGCAGGGTGGATTTAAAAAAATATACCCTTGTCATAAATGGTTATTGTTCTTGACAAATAGGAACCATCGCCAAGTAAATAAAAACGAAATATATTTTGAATAGCGATTTAGATTACTACTTTTGTTAAAATGAATGTGTACACTGTGTGTTTGTTTATTCGCCCAAAAATACTGTAACAAGTAAAACTGAGAATTAAATCTCTCAACGAAAATAAAAAACTTTAAAATTTATAAACCATAATACAAAAAAAGGAACTTCCCGTTTCCTCCATCAAATTTATATATAAAATGATAATGTAAATGATAATCTTGGAAACGAACTGATAATCTTCCAACGACTGAACAGATTTTTATCAAACTTCTCAGCTTAGAATCATCGCAAGGAAACCAGCTATCTAATATCATACCGCATTCAAATCGATCCACGCTTTTGAGAGTAACGATGTCACAAACAGACAGACAGACAGACAGATACACATAGGCTTCAAACAAATAAGGCCGGGTACACACGTTACGGTATATCGGAGAGGTATACCTGTTTAGGTCACCTGCACAGGCAAACCGGAGCGTCTGTTCCAGCCGCCTGCACAGGTATAGTGCCCTGTACAGGCGACCGGACTAGAATCGATATTCAGTATTGACTACCTGCGCAGGCATGTACACCTGAACGTGTGTATGAGTCACTCCGGTATGCCTGCACAGTTTTTATGTTTTAAAACGGTTTTATTATTATAACGGTTTTATTAGTTGCATCTAGTTTCTTGTTGACAATAGAGTCATTTTTGTATTTGCAACATTTTTGTGTGTACAAAGTAGACTTTTTCAACATTATTACGTGTACAAGAATAGACTTTTGTGATCATCATGTCCATCCGAAATCGTAACCAAGTGATTGAAGAATTTATTGATATATATAGGACGGAACCTAGCCTGTTGCGTGTTAAGAGTAAAGACTACCACGACCGTGACAAGAAAGATGCAGCCTATGAAAGACTTGACATAAAATTAAAGGAGGTAGAAGCGATACCTCAAAAAAATCAGTGGCCAAAACCGTAACGTGTGGGTCCTCTAGGCCTACACAGGTATACCGAAAAGGTATACCTGTGCAGGTATACCGTAACGTGTGTACCCGGCCTAACACGCCTCTTTTTGCGTCGGTAAATGGTATTTTAAAAATAACTGCCCGACTACGTTTAAAAATAACAGTTTTTAAACTAAATTTTTTTTAAATTTTGTTGTGTTAACTAATGCAGAAGTAAATCGAATACAATTCCGAATTTGAATTTTAAGCGTTTCAGTGAGCATATTCTCATACTGTGTGTAGCGCCGTTTGTGTAGGTTGCTTATTTAAAGTTCCAAAAGAAAGAAAAAAGTTGTAATATCTCGTGACAAATTTGGACTTGTCACCCAATACCGTGCAAGCATTTCATTTATAAACAATATTCATTTATGTTTCTTCTTTGGCATATGGTTTTTCCACGTAAACTTTACTATCGAATGCGGTACTATGACAGTTTCATTGTCGAAATTATTTCCATTTGTCATGTAGATTGGTATAGTGTTGATTTTGAAATCATAACTATACCAATTCAAATATCAATTGCGCTTTTCAATGTATTTTTCATATACCTGCAATGCAAATAAATCACTCGACTACAGGAACCATTATCAATATAAGCTCTGCCATCATACTACGTCTATTTAAAGAATTTATTTTATTTTTGAAACGATTTGCATTTATTTGTTTTTATTAAATTCAACAACAACATAATATACACAAAATATTTTTCAACAAAAACAGTAATTATTATTTTGTTGGAAACAAACATACAACCGTAAAGGATTCGAAATAATCTTCATATTTTCTGTTCGATGACTCTAAACTCCGACGGTTTCACTTTGTAAGTGTTATTCAAATTAATTTCATTCAAATAAGCGAGTGTATGTTGCCAATTGTCATATGAGTGAGACGCAGTTTGAACTTTATTATTGTATTAAAAGCGTTTTCAACATTCTTGACTCATTTCCAAGGTGTCATGGGTTTTCTTGCATAGGAGCACAATGTATTATGTATATTTAAACTACTTCAGTCCTATAAATAATATTAAAGAGAACTCTAGGATTTTTCGAAATAAATTTCGATTTTTTGCCCCAATTTCCTAGATCAAATTGTTGTATAATATAAATACTTATTTCGACTACAAAGTAGTCATCATCAGTATGAATTAGCTAATTGTAATTATTCTCCGAGGACAGTCAGACAGACCCACAGACAGACAGGCAGACACACAGTCGCTTCAAACTTATAACACCCTCCGTTTTACGTCGGGGGTTAAAAACATGTCAAGATTAAAAATTAATTGGTTGATATTTAATTATATTAAATATATGGAGAAAAAGTTGGTAGCGAGAGCATCCACAAAATTTGACGTTTTAAGCCCCGACACAAAATGAGGGGTATTTTAAGTTTGAAGCCTCTATGCGTATGTCTGTCGGTTTGTGAGTCTTTCTGTGGCATCGCTCCTCTCAAATGCGTGAATGATTTTAATATCGGTTTTTAGATAGCTGGTTTCCTTGCGGTTGTTCTTAGCTATTTTTGATAAATCGCGGTTCAGTCTTTTGAAAATTATCAGGTCTTTTCCAAGATAATGTATAGGTTGACAGCGGGAAGTTCTTACAATGTCTCATGTTATTGCGTTGGGGTTTTTTTTAATTTTTAATTTTACTTTTTGGTTAAAATATTTGTGTTTGTGTTTATTTTCCACTTATTGTTATTTGTGAACCATTCGCCACTATTAAAAATATAATCCTAAATTTCAATTCTATGGGGAAAAGAAAAAAAAAGGAATAAATAAAAATTTTTCCTTACTATTTCTACCTTTGAACCTTGAAACACATAAAAACATTTGCATTAGTAATAATAATAATGGTTCATTTGCAGTATTTAAGATAAATTTCATTTTGATATTAATAACAAAAAATATCTACTACGTACTAGTGACTTTATCCGCCAACTCTAATAAAAATTGTTTATAGGTAACAAAAACAATGTCCCAGGTGTACAATTTATAAAATGTTATCAATTTGTATTGTAATTCCTGCTTTTTATTATAAAATATATTAAAACATGTTGTGAATGCATCTATACAACATTTATTTTTATCTCTGTATTTAAAGTTTACAAGCGATACTACGTGTCTTATTCTATACAATTTATATACATACATCTTCAGAATGATTAGGAAGTATTTTATTTGAATAGTTTTTACAATTAAAAGTTTTGTATCAGAAAAATAGGTTTATGATAGGAAAAATAGGTTTCATCAAGCGGTTTTTATAAGCTCAGATAGCGAAGCGGCGCTCAAAGCATTATGCACCACCAAAATAACTCTTCTTGTTCTCGACTGCACAGAATCACTGGAGAGTCTGGTGATGATCAAAGGGGTCACCATGATGTGGGTCTACGAAACTGCAAGTTGTAGGCAAGGGAAAGATCTTCGAACTCATTCATTAAAAAGCCACACTCCTATGCCAGGGTCCTATGAAATTCAGTGTTGCCTGTACACGAAGCATATCTACATTTTCGAGCTATGTTATTCACGAATAAATTAAATAATATTGCTGATTGCTGAAAAATATGGAAAGAGGGTGACTTCTTAATGTTTTAATATTTTTAAGATTTTTGAAGGGTTCTATTGGTATCGCATTCATTCCAGGCGCCTCACGATTCTTCATTCCTTGAAGTGTATAATTTACTTCTTTTGTTCTTAGCATTACATCAAGTATGGGGTCCAATTCCGTTAAATGCAGTTCTATTCTTGGGTTCAGATTAACATTACAAGCTATATCCACGTTATATATGTGAAAATAGTGGTTAATCCATTCTGAAGGTTTTATCATTTTGCATATTTCATTCTGTTTTTTTATTTATTTAAAAACACTCCAAAATTGTTTCGCTTGTTTCTTTTGCGCAATACGGTGGAAGTTCGTTTCAGTTTATTTTTAATGTAAGTGGAATTTTGTTCACATAATTCTTTGTAATGAGTTTTATAATGAACACACAATTTAAGAATTTTTTTACAATTTTAAGAACAATCCAGATTCTACTACTTTTACTTACTATTACTATTACTATTACAATCACAATCACAATCACAATCACAATCGCAATCACAATCACAATCACAATCACAATCACAATCACAATTACTATAACTATAACTATAACTATAACTATAACTATAACTATAACTATAACTATAACTATAACTATAACTATAACTATAACTATAACTATAACTATAACTATAACTATAACTATAACTATAACTATAACTATAACTATAACTATAACTATAACTATAACTATAACTATAACTATAACTATAACTATAACTATAACTATAACTATAACTATAACTATAACTATAACTATAACTATAACTATAACTATAACTATAACTATAACTATAACTATAACTATAACTATAACTATAACTATAACTATAACTATAACTATAACTATAACTATAACTATAACTATAACTATAACTATAACTATAACTATAACTATAACTATAACTATAACTATAACTATAACTATAACTATAACTATAACTATAACTATAACTATAACTATAACTATAACTATAACTATAACTATAACTATAACTATAACTATAACTATAACTATAACTATAACTATAACTATAACTATAACTATAACTATAACTATAACTATAACTATAACTATAACTATAACTATAACTATAACTATAACTATAACTATAACTATAACTATAACTATAACTATAACTATAACTATAACTATAACTATAACTATAACTATAACTATAACTATAACTATAACTATAACTATAACTATAACTATAACTATAACTATAACTATAACTATAACTATAACTATAACTATAACTATAACTATAACTATAACTATAACTATAACTATAACTATAACTATAACTATAACTATAACTATAACTATAACTATAACTATAACTATAACTATAACTATAACTATAACTATAACTATAACTATAACTATAACTATAACTATAACTATAACTATAACTATAACTATAACTATAACTATAACTATAACTATAACTATAACTATAACTATAACTATAACTATAACTATAACTATAACTATAACTATAACTATAACTATAACTATAACTATAACTATAACTATAACTATAACTATAACTATAACTATAACTATAACTATAACTATAACTATAACTATAACTATAACTATAACTATAACTATAACTATAACTATAACTATAACTATAACTATAACTATAACTATAACTATAACTATAACTATAACTATAACTATAACTATAACTATAACTATAACTATAACTATAACTATAACTATAACTATAACTATAACTATAACTATAACTATAACTATAACTATAACTATAACTATAACTATAACTATAACTATAACTATAACTATAACTATAACTATAACTATAACTATAACTATAACTATAACTATAACTATAACTATAACTATAACTATAACTATAACTATAACTATAACTATAACTATAACTATAACTATAACTATAACTATAACTATAACTATAACTATAACTATAACTATAACTATAACTATAACTATAACTATAACTATAACTATAACTATAACTATAACTATAACTATAACTATAACTATAACTATAACTATAACCATAGCCATAGCCATAGCCATAGCCATAGCCATAGCCATAGCCATAGCCATAGCCATAGCCATAGCCATAGCCATAGCCATAGCCATAGCCATAGCCATAGCCATAGCCATAGCCATAGCCATAGCCATAGCCATAGCCATAGCCATAGCCATAGCCATAGCCATAGCCATAGCCATAGCCATAGCCATAGCCATAGCCATAGCCATAGCCATAGCCATAGCCATAGCCATAGCCATAGCCATAGCCATAGCCATAGCCATAGCCATAGCCATAGCCATAGCCATAGCCATAGCCATAGCCATAGCCATAGCCATAGCCATAGCCATAGCCATAGCCATAGCCATAGCCATAGCCATAGCCATAGCCATAGCCATAGCCATAGCCATAGCCATAGCCATAGCCATAGCCATAGCCATAGCCATAGCCATAGCCATAGCCATAGCCATAGCCATAGCCATAGCCATAGCCATAGCCATAGCCATAGCCATAGCCATAGCCATAGCCATAGCCATAGCCATAGCCATAGCCATAGCCATAGCCATAGCCATAGCCATAGCCATAGCCATAGCCATAGCCATAGCCATAGCCATAGCCATAGCCATAGCCATAGCCATAGCCATAGCCATAGCCATAGCCATAGCCATAGCCATAGCCATAGCCATAGCCATAGCCATAGCCATAGCCATAGCCATAGCCATAGCCATAGCCATAGCCATAGCCATAGCCATAGCCATAGCCATAGCCATAGCCATAGCCATAGCCATAGCCATAGCCATAGCCATAGCCATAGCCATAGCCATAGCCATAGCCATAGCCATAGCCATAGCCATAGCCATAGCCATAGCCATAGCCATAGCCATAGCCATAGCCATAGCCATAGCCATAGCCATAGCCATAGCCATAGCCATAGCCATAGCCATAGCCATAGCCATAGCCATAGCCATAGCCATAGCCATAGCCATAGCCATAGCCATAGCCATAGCCATAGCCATAGCCATAGCCATAGCCATAGCCATAGCCATAGCCATAGCCATAGCCATAGCCATAGCCATAGCCATAGCCATAGCCATAGCCATAGCCATAGCCATAGCCATAGCCATAGCCATAGCCATAGCCATAGCCATAGCCATAGCCATAGCCATAGCCATAGCCATAGCCATAGCCATAGCCATAGCCATAGCCATAGCCATAGCCATAGCCATAGCCATAGCCATAGCCATAGCCATAGCCATAGCCATAGCCATAGCCATAGCCATAGCCATAGCCATAGCCATAGCCATAGCCATAGCCATAGCCATAGCCATAGCCATAGCCATAGCCATAGCCATAGCCATAGCCATAGCCATAGCCATAGCCATAGCCATAGCCATAGCCATAGCCATAGCCATAGCCATAGCCATAGCCATAGCCATAGCCATAGCCATAGCCATAGCCATAGCCATAGCCATAGCCATAGCCATAGCCATAGCCATAGCCATAGCCATAGCCATAGCCATAGCCATAGCCATAGCCATAGCCATAGCCATAGCCATAGCCATAGCCATAGCCATAGCCATAGCCATAGCCATAGCCATAGCCATAGCCATAGCCATAGCCATAGCCATAGCCATAGCCATAGCCATAGCCATAGCCATAGCCATAGCCATAGCCATAGCCATAGCCATAGCCATAGCCATAGCCACAGCCACAGCCACAGCCACAGCCACAGCCACAGCCACAGCCACAGCCACAGCCACAGCCACAGCCACAGCCACAGCCACAGCCACAGCCACAGCCACAGCCACAGCCACAGCCACAGCCACAGCCACAGCCACAGCCACAGCCACAGCCACAGCCACAGCCACAGCCACAGCCACAGCCACAGCCACAGCCACAGCCACAGCCACAGCCACAGCCACAGCCACAGCCACAGCCACAGCCACAGCCACAGCCACAGCCACAGCCACAGCCACAGCCACAGCCACAGCCACAGCCACAGCCACAGCCACAGCCACAGCCACAGCCACAGCCACAGCCACAGCCACAGCCACAGCCACGGCCACAGCCACAGCCACAGCCACAGCCACAGCCACAGCCGCAGCCACAGCCACAGCCACAGCCACAGCCACAGCCACAGCCACAGCCACAGCCATAGCCATAGCCATAGCCATAGCCATAGCCATAGCCATAGCCATAGCCATAGCCATAGCCATAGCCATAGCCATAGCCATAGCCATAGCCATAGCCATAGCCATAGCCATAGCCATAGCCATAGCCATAGCCATAGCCATAGCCATAGCCATAGCCATAGCCATAGCCATAGCCATAGCCATAGCCATAGCCATAGCCATAGCCATAACCATAACCATAACCATAACCATAATTATAACCATAACCATAACCATAACCATAACCATAACCATAACCATAACCATAACCATAACCATAACCATATCCATAACCATAACCATAACCATAACCGTAACCGTAACTGTAACTGTAACTGTAACTATTACTATTACTATTACTATTACTATTACTTGGAAGCCGGACGCGTCAAGATAGGGTGTATAGTATGCCGTGTCAGGCTACGGGAATCCATTTAAAGGTGCCACGTATCAAGAAAGTGCAATTGCCCTGATCGCAGCAATCTATGCTACAAATGTGCCACTGATGCAGGACCGAATGCAAATGCAGATCATATCCCGGGCTCCAGCCACTGCACCACGTACCAGAGCGTGCTTAAGGGCAAGCGGAATAACTCACAATGACGATAATCTTGCAAGGTAACCTAGAGCGAGGCTGGACCAGGCAGGCCTTACTACACCAACATGTGTTTGAACAAGGTATTGGCATATGTTTTCTCTCGGAACAACACTCCAACATATTGACCCCACAATGGTACTCGGACAACTCGGGTACAGCAGCCATCTGGGTGGTTGACCCAAAGGTACGAGTGACTGGAAGCGGATATGGCGACGGTTTCGTCTGGATCAGGACACCGAGCTTTACACTGGTTAGCTGCTATCTCTCACCGACTGAAGGTATCACCACTTTCAGACGTAAGCTTAAAGAACTCCAAGAATTCATACATGAAACGGATGGCGAAGTCATCATAGCTGGAAACTTCAATGCCAAATTGAGAGAGTGGGGAATGGACTGGATCGACGTTAGAGGAAATGAAGTGGCCAAATTGGCAGAAAGGCGGGACCTTGTGGTCATGAACACTGGCAACACATCTACCTTTAGAAGACCTGGTATCGAGAGACGATCATAGGCATCACTCTTGCAACATCAAACACAGCCGCCATTATATCTGGTTGATAGGTCCTAGAGACTTATAACGCAAGTGATCATCAATACATACAATTTACGATCTCCAACGCCAATCAGTACCAAGTAGGCATAACAGTGTGTCATCGGAAACGATGGAATTCTAAGAAGCTGGACGAGGCAAAATTAATCAAATTCATCACAGAAAGATGGCCAATTCCCTCTGGGACTACAAATCCTATAAAAGAGCTTGATGCCGAAAACGTGGTGGAAAAAACAATGACGCTGATTGCTGAAGCATGTGGCGAATCTATGCCAACTAAAACATCACACAAGCAACGCCGCTGTAACTACTGGTGGACTAGCGAAATCGCCGCGCTGCGGAAGAAATGCTTACTGCTCAGACGCAAAGTAGTGAGGGTGAGGGTGACCTGTGTTCCGAACTCGATACTGATCCTTAGGGACGCGCGTATCAAATTGTAACCAGAGACCTTGGCAATCAATACCCAGTGCCCTCTATGAAACCTGACACTATTGGAAAGATCGTGATGGATTTATTCCCACAACACCCGCAAAGAGCACCAAAAAAGGCCAGAGAAAAGAAAGAGATACCACCGTTTACCATCTCAGAACTCCAAGCAGCAGCCAGGACGCTGAAAACTGGGAAAGCGCCAGGCCCCGATGTAATCCCACCGATTGTTCTCAAATTCAAAGCAGAAAGATGCCCAGATGTACTCCTTATGGAGTACAACGCCTGTCTAGCCACTGGAACCTTTAGTAAAAGGTGGAAACGCCAGCGCTTAGTCCTCCTTGATAAGGGCAAAGGCCCACCAGTAACGTCTTCATCATACAGACCATTGTGTATGTTAGATGTCGCTGGTAAGCTACTGAAGAAACTCATCAAAACGCGGCTCATGTCTGCTGTAGATAAATCTGGCGGCCTGTCAAAAAACCAACATGGCTTCAGAAAACAGTACTCCATGATAACGGCAATCGAGCAAACCCTAAACATCGTTTAGGCTGCATAGTCGGGAAATCATCGCTCTCGCAAAGTATGTATCTTTCTCACCTTCGACGTTATGAATGAATTTAATTATGTCGGTTGGGACGACATACTCGAAGCAATGAATGAAGACTTCGATATTGATGAGTATATCTTGGTATGACGGACGAATATTTCCGGAACAGAGAACTAGAGTACGATACGACTAAAGGTTCACGGAAAATAGAACTAACAGCTGGAATCCTCCAGGGCTCTGTCCTTGGCCCAGACTATTGGAACATCCGATATGACAATCTGCTTAGAATGGCTCTCCCTGATGACATTTTCTTAGTAGGCTATGCTGATGATATCGCAGGAATCGTAGTTGCGGATAGCGTAGAAGACGCATGCAACAAAACAGTTTACCTGGCCAGAAGAATCAAGCATTGGCTTGAGCGGCACAGGATGGAAATTGCCGAAAGTAAGACTGAAATGACGATACTGACACGCCAACGCTGGTTCCAAAAACCTTTAAGCGTAAATATAGGTGAGACCAACATAAGAGCCAAGCCCTCGCTACGGTACCTAGGAATACAGCTGGACGAGAGGCTATCTTTCTGGGAGCACCTGACCAAAACAGCAGAGAAGGCGAACAGAGTTGTGGCTAATCTGTCTCGGATAATGCTCAACACGACGGGCCCAAGATACGCCAAAAGAAGACTCTTAATGAGCACAGTGCACTCTATTATGCTGTACGGCGCGGAAGTCTGGGCGGAACAACTGCGGCACGAAAAATACAAGACGAAGCTTGCTTCAGTACAGCGAAGAGCGGCCCTTAGAGTAACATGTGCGTACCGCACTGTCTCAGAGAGTGCAGTACTGGTCATCGCAAAGGCATTCCCAATTGACCTATTTGCCGTGGAAAGGAAAAGGCTTTACCAACACCGAACAGCGGGCCAACTTGACGGCGAACACAGAGCACTTGAGAGAAAACGGATTATGGGCGCGTGGCAAGAACGATGGAGTGATTGCAACACCGGTAGATGGACGGCAACGCTCATTACCGACATTTCTAAATGTGTGGAATGTGATCATGCCGAGACGAACTACTTCCTGACACAGTTCTTGACTGGACACGGACACTTTAATGTGTATCTCCACCGGATGGGACTCAAAGATAGCCCGGCTTGTAAATACTGCGGAGCAGCAGACGACGCTTACTACACTTTCTTCTGCTGCGAAAGGTGGTCTGAAGAAAGGAGGGCGGCCTGGGACGTACTCGGAGGAACACCGAACACTAACATCGTTGTGGCACTCATGATGAAATCAAGGGAAGCCTGGAATGCCGTGATGCACTTTACAGAGAAGGTGCTCAAAAGTAAAAAGGAAGAAGAGCTTAACGGGACGAGCGTCTGAGGACGCATCCAGGGACGGACGGGGAAAGGAAATGTGAGGGAGGTTTTTTAGTCAGTAAAAATCTGACACTACCAACAACACCATCTTTTTCATCTTCGTTGGTGTCTTTTGAAGATTTTTCCTCCCTCCCAAAAAAATAAAAATAAACTACCTCACGTCAAATACGTCAGACTGTAGACCGGGTTTTATTCTGTACATGGAAAATATTTTCAAAATCATAATTAGTTTGGTAAACATAATGATAATAGAAACCAAAATACGGACTTTAAAATTTTTTATCTGTCTGTCTGTTGGTTTGTTCAAATTTTCGTCATGTTCAAATGTATAGACCAATTTAGAAATGATTTTAAATTTTACCTGTTAAAATATAAAAACATAAGTACTGTATTTTATGCATCCGTAAATTAATGAAATCTAACTTTTCAATTGATAAGGAGATAAAGGAATTTTTAAAACTAAAATGTTTATGATCGGTTGTGAAGAAGAAAATATTTGTTACTATAACATAATTTTTAGCTAATTTTCTTTCTTTAACTATTAATAACCATTATTAAAAGTGTCGGCATTACGCATGAATTTGTCTGTTAAAAAGATGCATTTTTGTTTTTGTTTTGCTTCATTTTTTTGTTTGTTTTGGTTTCACAGTTTGGCAGATTTCAGTGCTTGCACGGTATTACTATTCAAATTATTAATTAATTAAAAAATGTAATTTAAAATACAATAACGATTTAAAAAAAATTAAATAGTACTTAGTTACGACAAAACATAATACTCCATTTTAAACTTTGAAGATTTCCACCATCTGCTTTAAGCAGTTTGAATATCAAATGTTCAAGATTATTTTAAATATACGCACTTCGACACATGACACTCGTCTACTCAAAAAATAAAATAATTAGACCATTTTGTTTATGGGATATTACGTGTTAAACGCGTTACTAGTTATGTAATCATAGTTCCTTCTTCATAAAATATATAACATATTTTGGTACTTACATAACAAAACATGGAATGAATGAAATCAATGAAATCCGAGTAAAACAAAAAAATTCAACTCAATAAACAGCTTGCTAAAATAAAAAAATTATAATACAATTGTAATACACAGGTGATAATTACAAAATAAAACTTATATAAATGAATTTTTGCAAATTAACATTATACAAAAATTAAAAATAATGTATAGGGATGGTTCATACACACCAAATTAATACGGAGTACAGTATGTTGAAAATTTATTATCTACAAATATATTAAGGATTGCAAAATTTAAGAGTCCAGTTGGTCTATTAGTATTAAATCGCAATTTTAAATTTATTCATTTCTGCTTTTTCTAAATTATTTAAAAAGCGTACTTTGGAATGGATACATAAACCTTTAGCGTAATGGCGTTGAAGGAGTGCTTTTCCGATATGAAGTCTTCCATTAGCCATGTAAGAGGCTTTATGTTCTGAATACGAGTATTAAACATTATTCCGGATTGATCAATGTAAAATTTATAGTACGAGTTACATGTAAGTTTCTATACTGCTCTTCGTTGGTCTATGCCTGTTTATTGTTTAGTATTGATGAGATATTTTTCAAGGAAGGTATTTATTTTAAAATTCAATGATTTGAAAAATTCAGAGATACTGTTTCAAAAACTTCCACAAAAGGTGGACATAACTTTTACAAAATTTTTAGTCTGTATTGTGTATAATAATAAACACATGCTACAATTTCTCACATATTTTGAGAAAGCTGAATTGTATTCTCTTTGTAATTACCATAATAGTGAATAGGGTACAGTGTTGGTTTACATATGGTATATCCGTTAATTTAGGTTCATAAATAATTTGTTTGCAACTGATTCATACGAAAGAACGTTTTAATTCATTGACCCAGTCTATATATATATATATATATATTATATATATATATGTATAAGCATATGTTGCGCTATCTGGGGTTAAAAATCTTGCCGGAGTTCATCTTATTAATTTTGATCCAAGCCAAGTACTATCACAAAAAAATGCACTAGTAGAATACCCCATCAAAACCATGTAGGAAAGGGCCGAGTTTGCGGGGTTTCTAGTTTTAAAATATTTGAAATCATCAGAAGAAATAACTTACCGCGTTATATAAAATTTTAAAAACATACTAAGGGAAAACTTACGAAATTATTTCAACCAAATTTTCTTACATTTCTTACATTTACCCCTCATTAATTTTTTTAGTAAATAGTTTACCGAGCTATTTACAAAGTAAATAGCTCGGCCCTTTTTTTCTATATCATCTCTTTTTAAGAAACAACTATTATATGAAGTCTAGAGCTATGTTTTTTGGAGGCGGTGTCAGCATAGAGAAATTGAAAAAATTTTGTCGTTTTTATTTCGAAAAAATATTGTATTTATTTCAATTTTAATGTTCCACAAAAATTTTATCCATCACATAAAATTTGGACACTGCCTCCAAAAATAACAATAATTGTACATATATATTTAAAAATTTTTGATTAGGTGAACTAAATTAGACACAAGAATATGCAATTATTTTTTTACTTTTTACTGCATTATGGTTTTAGAATATTTGACTCGCTCTGCTCGCAAGGGGGTTCCCTCTTAGACCAGATGGCTCTGCGTCACAGAAAATAAGATAACATTACATGAATTGCAAAAAAGTTGTAAAAAATACTTACCAAAAAGTGCCATAAGAGAATGAATTGGGGGGGGGGGATTTTTTTGGAAGCGGAATTTTTATGGAGGGAATTTTGAGGATTTTTCGGGGGGGAGGGGATTTTTTGGGGAAGTATGTTTAGGATGGGGGGTTTGGCAGAATACGTATAGATAGGTCTCACATTACCTTTTTCAAGGGGTAGTGATAAAATAAAACTAAGATTTTCGAATTAACCGATTAATTTGCAGTTATTCTGCGTTGAATGCAAAAGAAACGCATCTTTTTAGCATGTAAAGTCTTAAATGGGTAATTTTTTGGGGGAGTTTTTTTCATTTTCAAGAGGGTGGCGATGAAAAAATTAAATTTTATCGAATAAACCTATTAGTTTGAAGAAATTCTCCACCAAATGCAAAAAACCCCATCTTTCTACCATGAATAGATGTTAAAAGTGTAGTTTAGGGGGTTGTTTTCCCATTTTTTTAGGGAGTGGTGAGGAAAAATTTTAAGTTTTTCTAATTACCTTCTTAATTTGTAGCTATTAAGCGTCGAATGGAAAAAAACGCATCTTTCTAGCATGTATAGAAGAAAAAGGGTGGTTTTAGTGGTGTTTTTCCATTTGTGAAAGGTTGCGATGGGAAAATTGACTGTTATAAAATAATTCTGTTAATTTAATCCTGTTCCACGTTGAAGAAAAAAACCTGGTCTTTCTAACATGGAAAGAAGTGAAAAAGCGCAGTTTTAGGGGTGTTTTTTCTCTTTTTGGGGATTGCGATGTAGGTTATGAAATTTTCGAGATATTCTGTTAATTTGACTTCATTTCTGGTCGATTGGTGAAAATCCCATCTTTCTACCATGAATAGAAGTTAAGAAGGTCGACTAGGGGGTATTTTTCCCATTTTTTTGGGAGAAAGCGATGAAAGTTTTCATGTTTTTTGAATTACTTTCTTAATTTGTAGCTATTTAGCATCGAATGCAAAAAACTGCATCTTTCAAGCATGTACACAAGAAAAGGAGTAGTTTTAGGGGTGTTTATCCTATTTGCGAAGGGTAACGATGGAAAAATTTACGTTTTTAAAATAATCCTTATGTTTTAAACCCGTTCCACGCCGAATGAAAAAAACCTGATCTTTCTAACATGAATAGCATTGACAAAGGCAGTTTAAGGGGTGTTTTTCCCATTTTCGGAGGTTTACGATGAAGGTAATGAAATTTTTCAAAGTAATCTGTTAATTTGACTTTTAAAAGAAAATACCATCTCTCCAACATGAATTGAAGTGAAATGGCAATTTTACAGGTGTTTTTCCTTTTTAAAGGTGGGGGAGGTGCAATGTAGGTAATGTAATTTTTCAAAGTATTATGTTAACTTGACTTTATTTCGGGTCGATTGGTGTAAATCCCATCATTTCATCATGTATAGAACTGAAAAACGTAATTTTAGGGGGTGTTTTTTAGATTTTTTCGGGGGGTTGCAATGAAAAATTTTGAATTTTTCGAATGAACTTCCTAATTTGAAGATATTTAGTGTCAAATGCAAAAAACCGTATCTTTCTAGCATGTATAGAAGGAAAGGGATTGTTTTACGTGTGTTTCTCCCAATTGCGAAGGGTTGTGATGGAATAATTTACTTTTTTCAAATAATGTTGTTATTATGAACCTGTTCCGCGTCGAATGGAAAATCTTCTATCATGAATTGAAGTGAAAAGGGTCGTTTTAGGGATGTTTTTCCCATTTTCGGTGGGGTTGCGATGTATGTAATGAAATTTTTCAAAATATTCTGTTAATTTGACGTTATTTCGGGTCGATTAGTGAAAACCCCATCTTTCTAGCATGTGTTGAACAGAAAAACGTAATTTTGGAGGATGTTTTTCCGATTTTCCGAGGGATTGAACTGAAAAAATTGAAGTTTACCACGTCCTGACATTTTTAAATTTTTGTTTTTTTATTAATAATTAACAATTAAATGATAAATTTGAAAAAATTTCTTTGTTGAAAAATTTTAACAATGAGTGTTATGCTTTTGAAGTATTCTTAACTAATGATTACAATTTAACATACAAAAGACATTTATAGGAAATATCCAACCAATCAGAAAGAAAGCTGATATACATATAAACAAATCAGATGGTATTTTATTATATATGTTTTCTAATGTTAAAAATAATTAAAACGAAGATTGTTAAAATTTCTTTTTTTCCGATACAAATTTCCAGTTTTACGAATTTTCCCGTCGATTTGGGTACTAGATCTACCTATATGCCAAATATCAACTTTACAGGATATCTGGAAGTAGCATAGAATTATGATCTATTAGTTACCAAGAATTATGGGTGTTTCCGCGACTTTTGCGTTTTTGAAGAAATAACTTTTTAACCATTTATTTCTGAACGAAAAGCAAAAACCTGTTTTCTTATAACTCCCTAAATATTCCATATTCGAAAAGTCAGCACTGTAGCTCTTTTCGTTCAGAAAATATTTCCGGGTCAAATCTGCTCTGATATTTCGTGTAGTAATAGCACTGTAGTGAGAAGTCCAAATGTGTCCCGGAAACTCGGGCTTGAGCACTACCGTGCTCTAGATATATATATATATATATATATATATAAATATATATATATATATATATATATTTGTATATTTATGTTTACGTTTATTTTATGTGTATGTGGACTCTCTTGCGGTCAAAGTTTTATTCTGATTGGAATGAAATTTGGAATTTGAGACGCTTTTGGTGTTTAAAAAGTCATGGTCGTTAATGGGTGACATCGAACAATGGGAAAGGAGGAATGTTGTGTTGAAAAGACCCTCAACACACAAATCTAATTAAAAATAGAAAAGTATCAAAGAAAAGTATTTAAGTGAAAATATTTTTCTCCTTGAAAAGAAAGGAGATTTTTTTTATTGAAAAAAAGAAGACAATATCTAGTTTTGATTAATTTTTCTTTTCCTTTGTTCTTAAAGTTTTTTTTTTTTTAAGTTAAAAATCAGATCAAAACTTATATCAAAAATTATTATGAAAAAAAATATATCTAGAGCACGGAACTGTGCAAGGCCAAGTTTATGGGTCTTTTGGCCTTCGTACTTACAGTGCTCTTACTACAGCGTAATTTAGTCACTTTTTATTGGTGCTGTATCTTTTGAACGAAAAGAGCTACAGTGTTGAATTATATGAAGCAGGTTTTTCAATCATCGTTAACGAATTAAGCGTTAAAAAGTTATTTCACTTCAAAAATGCAAAAATAGCGGTTGCGCCTACAACTCTTGGCGACTAGTAGATCATAATTCTACGCTACTACCTGATATCCTGTAAAGTTGATATTTAGCATACAGGTAGATCTAGTACCAAAATTACGAAAACTAGACGGGAAAATTCCGAAAACTGGAAATTTGTATCGGGAAAAAGAACCAATTTTAGCAATTTTCGTTTTATTTAATTTAACATTAGAAAACATATATCCGTCTGATTCGTTGATATTTGTATAGAGTCCTTTCTGATTGGATAAACATTTGGAATAAATATAAATAGATAGGTATATCAGTGTTCACAGGCTAATTCATGAATCAGTTTGTGTTAATATTCCAAATACAAAATATTGATTCTTTTATTGTTTTGTTACAATGTAACTTTTTCAAAATAAAAAATAAAAAGATTTTCTTTTAAAAAATTTGACCCATTTCTAGATATGCTACACGGATCCATTGTTTGCATTCAACCCGGATAAACTTGAAATTTATAAGAAAAATGGGAAAACTTTAGTAGTTTTTCAAACGAACGACTCCGAAAATGGGAAACAACACCAAAAATTACCTTTTTTTTATCTAATTACAGTGTTTCCTCTATGGATTTTTAGCCCTACTAATAATATTATATACATACATTTTTTTCATTTCACTTCAATCGTGTTTATTATACATCATTTCATATCTATATATCTTGAGTTTTTTTACAATATTATTATGTTTATTATTAAAACCAAAAAAACATTTAAACATTTAACAAAAAAAACATTTATAGATATATATTTTTTTAATTTGTTTTTATTACAATATTTGAATAAAAATACATATCTTTATAATTTTTTATTACATTTTAATTCACTGGTCGAGAAAGTTTGATATTTTTTTTGTCACATTGATGCGATAGAAAAACATTTCTTATAGTTTTTGGGGCGCTGAATTCGTATTCGGTTTTGGAATTTCTGTAATACACAAGGTTTTTGAAATATTTTTACCTAAAAAAGGGATAAATCCTATTTTCGGTTATATTTGAAAGTTTGTAGCATCACTATGTAATTTTAGTTTGCTGCATTTTAAAAACCAAAAAATCATCTCAAACCTACAAAATAAGAGTTAATTGTACATCAAGGTGAGATGATCGTTTGCAATATATATTTAGCATGTCTTACTTTTTTCACGTTTTCGGTATGCCTATTATAAGTTTTAAATGTGATTGGAGGAATATTAAGAGTGCAAAACAGCTCTTCGCATTGATAATGTCCATTTCCAATGCTTGCGCACCCCCAAACTAGCGAGTCACTAACGTCCTCCGTCGAATGAGTGGAAATTATAATGCTTTTTCCACACATGTCGCAGTGAAAATGTAAAATGCTTTTTAAGCCACGGTTCATCTCATTTTTAAAAACCATTTTTCCTGACGTACATTTTATCGGATGCAAAACTACTTTTTCGAATTGTTAAAGGACAGAACCTAAATCCACAATTCGAAGACCTTTTAATAAGTCCGCGATGTTTAATGGAGCTTCGGTCTCTTCTTCTATAATTAATCTAGAACCCGAAGAACTGTTGCTAAAAACAAAAACAAATTAATATTTTGTATCCACGAAAGTTTTGAATCATGAAAAAATAAAAATACTGACGAATTGAACTCGATTAAACGACTAGTAGACGCGCTAAAGTTAGGAGAATCAGCTTTCTCAGTACGGCTATATTAAAAATAGATAATTAATAAAGGAAAAATTATTCATTTTAATGTAAAGATTTAAAACACTAACCTTCCAAGATTTTCCTCTAAATCAGGTACAGGTTGGACATTTTCAATTGAAGCCAAATAACTATAAACAATAATTAAATAATTTTACAAATTATGGTTTTTACACGATGATAATACATAAACAACATAATCATAATTTTAACTGGCAGCTTTTTTACATTAATATTATACTTTTATACACATACCTCCTTGAGCTGGCCTTTGCTCTGCATCCTCGAGAATTTCTCTTAGGGATTCTTGAAGAATACTTCCGATATTTAAGCATTATTGCAAAACACTACGCGCCAAACACTAAATACAAAACTTGAAATTTAATTTGTTCACAAAATTGCAGGCTTGTGACACACAGTAACTGAAAGTAATTTACTTGATTATGTTGCTACGAAATTAAAGTAAGAGAAACTTAAGTTTAACGCATGCAAATAAAAAAATAATTACTCTTCAATTGAAACTTCTACGACTATTTATATATGTATATAAATTTAAATAGATTTGGCTATATCATTTACTGAAATATATGTTAAAACGCCTACTTTCGGTAGAAAAGTAACAATGATAAACAAGCAGTTATATTTATCATATTATCTTTTTTTATTACATACTGTCTGTATTAATATAATTAAAGGACAAAATCTATTTTGTTGTATAAAACCAAAAAATTTTTTTTATACATAGAAAGGGGCGGTAAATTTCTTATGTATTGGATACTAAGAATTTAGCTTATAACAGCCAATAGCAGTAACTAAAATGAAATAGAAATTTATGAAATAACGTGTCTTGAGACTATAGAAATTTGTCTTATTCTACTGTACCTGGGTGTGAAAAATTAAAATTGGGAAAATTAACAGGATTTTCGAAAAATAAAAGTACCCAGGTGAAAATCAAATTCAATGTACAAATTTTAATCATTCTTTGATTGGCGTGAGATTTTATAATTTTTTTAAGAATCCTCTTCAATATTCATTGGTGGAAAAAAAAGTTTATAAAGAAAAGCGGTTTTCCAGATAAGAATGGTAAAAGCTACATTAGTTCTTCAAGCCCTACGATTATACCTTTTACTCTATCGATTTAAAATTTGGATATATGTTATAGGCATTCACCTGCCTATAACATATCCATGTTTTTCATTTTGTTTTACATGCATTTCGTTTTTTTTTTTTTTTTTGTTTTTGGGGTCGGTTTTTTTTTTGTAAAAAATTTTTTTATTTGAAGTCGGTTTTAAAAGCAATTCTTATTTTTCCCTTATGAATGAGTACACCCTTTCAAACAAACAAAAAATTTTCGCAGAAATTGGTGATCACATATAAAATGAGGATTTTCCTCGATTCCAGACCAATTGGAAATCAAGCCCTTTAAAACAAAAACAAAAAATTCAAAATAGGTTCATAAATAGCGGAGTTCTGAGGTGACACACGAATTGAGAACCATCCTTCTTTTTGAAGTCGGGTTACAAGAAAATAAGGGGAATTAATATTATATTATATATATATATATATATATATTCAATTAATATTGCTTATAACACCCACTATAATAACTAAAATGAAATAGAAATACATTATATTAAAGTATATTAGTCGAATATCTTCGTTATTTAAAAGCCTTTTATTATAATATTATGAATTTAAATTAACTGGGTTGGGAAAGTTGAAGAACGATAGAGAATATACTTGTTCTTTTCTTTCTCTTATTTCAAGCACTAGCCTTGTATGCAGGCAAATTTTCCAATTTTTCTTTCACCATTTTAATGGGAGGCTATTTTTACCTGCCCTGGGACTATAGAAATTTTTCTTGTTCCACTGTACTTGGGTGTGAAAAATGAAAATTGGGAAAATCAATATGATTTTCGAAAAAAAAGTACCCAGGGCAGATATAATATGAATACCTATAACATATCCAAATTTCAAATCCATAGAGTAAAAAGTGTAATCGTAGTGCTTGAAAAACAAATGTAACTTTAACCATTCTGATCTGGAAAACCGCTTTTCTTTATAAATTTTTTTTTCCCCCAATGAATATTAAGGAGGATTCTTAAAAAAATTATGAAATCTCACGCCTATCATAGAATGTTTAAAATTTTTATAGAGCAGCCTTAACAAAATGGTTTTAACAAATAAATTTAATTACTTAGAAACATAAATGGATATTAATATTCCAATATGTCGCTGAAGGCATCATAACGTATCTGAGTGAACATTTATAAAAATGAAAACTAATTGAATTGATAAAATTGAACTAATAAATTAATAAACTAATATTCCATATCCAAGATCAAATATTCAATCCTTTATCATTTGACAATGTAATTTTGACTGTACCAAAAAATATAAATTATCGAGTATATAACTCGCTAGTTACGGATGACCGTTAAAAGAGCGCATTCAATTGGGAATGCACCCTAAAATTATTGAAAACAATAAATGCGAAAATTCGCTAAAAAGGGTATATCCGTTCAGAAATATATACCCAAGGTATTCTCTGAGAATACAAAATTAATTACGGTGACTGTTCTCTTGAGTGTCGGGGTGTATGGATGAGTGAGCTGATCGCAAACCAAAAAAAAAACCCGAGGGAGAAAAAATTATCGCTCACGGCATTTATGACGGGTGAATCCAAACGCATGTGATTGTGGACAACCGATCTAGAGAAAACGCGGTCCACCCCCACGCGGAATTTTTGATTCACGCTACGCGCGAGATTTCGTGATAAGCTCACTCACTTAATTGAAAAGTCTAACACGCGGTGAGATTCGGATGTATAAAAGCCGGAATAAACGAGATGAAGCAAGAAACTGGAAATTGATTATTAAACGTATTATGCACTAATCTGTGTATAATTTCGAACAAGATGTCCGCTGCTTATGAAAACAGTGGAGTGAATAAACAAAGAAAGGACAGAAAAAAACCGGAAACTGGTCACTAAATATACTATGCGCAAGCGCGTTAACTGTTTGTGTAGTTTAAAATTGAACAAAATGTCCGCCGTTTATGCAATCAAACCACGTGCCAGCATATTTACCCAATTTAGAAAATATTCACATTCATTTGAATGTGGTGTATGAAATTATGATATTTTAAATTAGACTGTAAGACGATTACAAAAGATAATAGTGAAATGGTTTGTAATAAAGGGCGATTATGATGGAAGCCTGCGTTTTGGAAGTGTTTGCTAGAATTAAAAAAAAATATTGATAGCGTAAATTGCGCTATGTATTGAAATTCGTGTTGCAAAACATTATGAATTTATTTTGTAAGATCGAACGGCGTATAATAATAAATCGAAGTATTAGTTTTACGAAACGCGAGACAGAATAACAAATTTGGGATAGTATAAATCAAAGTGACCTGACCTATCCCAAAATTTAAAGGTAAATATTTTACCAAACGATTCACAGAATTTCAATTCGAAACGGTATAAATCTAATCGACTTGACCCGTCCCGAGAAATTGAAAAGTGAATATTGAAACCGCAGTTTAATTTAAAGAGGTTTAGAAAAATATATATTACGATACCTGTGGAGCGGTTACCCACTTGAACACGTGAGAATAATTAATACTCAAAATTGAAAGTAAACTACAAAACAAACTTCAATCATCATCGTCCAGAAGAATTAATAAATTTTTAAATGAAATTAATTAAATAATACATCACCCATAAGAACGATGGATTAACCATGTGTTATCAAAACACCCATTTTACATCCATGTTGAAATTAAAAAAAATCCAAATCATTTAGACATATACATACATGTGTCACCTCGACATTCAAGAGATAAGTAGTGTCTCCTTACTTCAATCCTAAGCGTTTCACAAAGAAGCGACTCAGTAACTTCGTGTTCTGGCAAATGTCACCGACTGATTTACTTTTAGGGCATGAAATGATATCTATTATTCAGTGTCAGAAACTATGAAGTGACGAGTGAATTTTTGTTAGTACAGGCAACTTTATCAACTTAAATGTTACTAATTTTATAAATTAATTCGTCACACGAGCTATTTACTTTGTAAATAGCATTGAATACCATTAAATAGCTCGGCTTTTTAATGGTATATCATCACTATTTATGGAGCAACTGTTATATGAAGTCTGAATTTATTCACTTTGTAAATAGCTCGGCTTTTTAATGGTTTATCATCACTTTTTAAGGAGCAACTGTTAAATGAAGTCTGAATTTATTCACTTTGTAAATAGCTCGGTCGTTTCTCCCATATCATCACTTTTTAAGAAGCAACTATTACATTAAGGATTTTCCCGAAAACTCGACCCTTTATATAGATTCAATTTTGTTAAATAGTTTTTATACAAAACAAGTATAATTTTGTCTCAAAACATTTTTTGAAAGTACGAATACAATTTTTTAACTAAGTATTTTTGTAAAATTGAAGTCGGTACATATTCGATGTATATTACACATAGCAGATGGACCAGTGCGTTGACGCATCTAACACGCGGGGTATTGTATTGTATTGGTTCGCAACTGGGTCAATCCAGACATAATTTTTAATAAAACTAATCAATTGCTAACCCCTTTGAATACGACCATGGCCAAAACGCAACTGAACATTCTAGAAAAATCTAAAAAATAATAATAAAATAAATATGTTTTTCAAAAATTTTTTCAATATTTTCTGCTTGGTACAAACAGGTACTGTTCAAGAATGGTCCAGGTCACTATATAAAGCGACGGATATACCTATTTCAAATCAGTTTAAAACAAGGAATTGTTTTTCAGTTTAAGGTAAAGCATTGTTGGATTAAAATAATCAAAGTAAAAAATTAAAAATTGTGGAAAAAAATTAAATTCAAATTCTTTTTTTTTCTTTAAGTCAAACAAAGTCAGTTTTTAATTTCATAGAATTTTTGTTTTGTTTTATTTATTTTCAAAAAAGTGCGTTTTGTCCAAATTTTGCCACATAAATTATCTAACATCTAAGTACCTCAAATAAAAAAATAAATTACAAAACATTTTTTTAACAAACAAAATTCACCACTGACGACAACAACAAAACAATATAGAAGACAACAACAGAGGTGTAATGGACGGTGGATAAATATAATAAGTCAGTTCACTTACTTTTGGATAGTCGAGCGGTCGAATACATGTGTCAGCAACAGAATCAATAATTCTCTTGAAACTCGAATCCAATTCGATTCAGTGAGTAATCACAAGAATTTGATTCTGTTGTCAGACGATAGTATTCGATTGTGAGGTTTATCCAAATTAACTATGTATTTACATCTTTACATCAAATTATTTAAAAAATAATAAATAACTATATACAGTAGGGCCTCGTTAATCCGGAGAGGCAAAAACAAGACCCTTTCCGAATTATCGAGGCGTCCGGATTATAGTATGCCATATTTAATGGTAATAAAACACATGTTTAATCTAAGATTTTGTCTTTGTTCTTCTTTATGTTGCCTACAGATGACCTGCCTATACCAAACTTCCGAGCAATGACAGGGTAGCTGTCACTTTTATCTATAACATTTCTATAATCCGCAATTTGTCTTTTAATGTTAATGTTGAATGTTTACGTGGCGTCGCCATGATGTTAGCGAGCGCGCTAAATTGACACTATACGTACTACACGAAAGGCGATAAACAAAAGACTGACGACGAATTGGCTCATGCCAGCCCGCACCTACACCCGCCCGCCTCCCCGGCCAACCTTATTGCCCGGCCGGATTACAGCGATCACCGAACAAGCGGTATATATTATATTAAAAAAACCTTTGAATTTAATCAACAGTTTGACAATTGGAACTTGAGCAAGGAAATTAAAATTTATAAAAAGTAGTTCAGAAGATTTTCGTTTCAAAAATTTTACTAATATTGTGTTTTCTTTTTGTGTCGAGTATCGGAATCTGTTCTAGGTTCGACAGCGCTCCTTTTGAAGGCTTAAGAGAGCCAAGATACTACGACAGGGTTTAGAGGGAGGGGAAAACACAAAATTTGGCATATCTCCCTTAATATTTAAAAAATTGAAAAATTTATAAGAAACAAATTTGTAAGTAATAAGTTTTACTATAATTTTGTGTCTTACCATATTTTCTGTTTCACTAATATTTGCAGAAATATTTACAATTTAAGATTGAATGTTAAAATTCTTAAGGATGTACCAGCATAGTGTACGTATACATACACATATTATCGGCACACAGATACCTACACATACTATCAAATATTTCTGGTACGGTGATCTGGCAACGTTGCTCTGTGTATATACCTATTTATTATTATTGCATACGTCAGTCAACAGCATATAATCCCACTCTTTACTTGATGCGACTTGAAAGAGATTGGCCCACAACGTGTTGTCAGACCACTATTTACACCATGAACAGAATGTTAAATTTTTGTTAAATTATTATGTTTCGAAAACAAAACGAAATATTAAGAAAGAAATATTAAGGAATTCTCTCCTTAATGTTCTCCACTGTTTTTTTTAAAGTTCTGTCGATTATTTTTTCTAATACAATTGATAATAGTTGGGCGGGCATGAATTTTTACATGCTTCTAATGAGAGAGAGTGAGAGAGAAAGATAACTTTGATATTAATTATATCGCGTTCTAAATGGTCAAAAATATTTATTTTAATAATTAATTTGTATATAAATATATGTATGTGAGTATACAATATACATGTGTATTTGTATTTGTTCTATAATTAAAGCAAACCGGTTTTTTTTCCTGTTTATACAAGTCAATGCTAGAGCTACCTTCAAGCAAAATTTTGTAATATTTATGATTATTAAATTATTATTTACAGAAATTTTGCACAAAGTACCACCCATTTAGTGTTGATGCAAAAGAGGAGACGAAATTTGGAATCCTGATTTTCGATATATATTCAAGAGACGCGGACGATGAATTTAAAAAATGAAATGGCATTTCATTTTTATTTCTTAAGAAGAAAATGTGTTCCGAAACTGAAAATTTGAAATAATTGTTTTATTTATTAATTATATTTAATTGTTAATTTTTTAATTGTATTTTTCTGGAAAATCTTCAACTGTAAAACCGAGACGAGACGAGGCGGTAGTAAACTTTTACAAGTCAATATAATACAAGAGACGTTCTACTCTCGTCTCGCGGTATCACTACACCAATTATGTTTTTTAATGCTTTAGGTTCTCGGTTAACGTTTTACATTTACAAGCGTATAATTTATTTCTCGTTATTGCTATTAATTTCTCTTTATAAATTCTTTTTAAAAAGTAATAATAAAGTTGATTACTCCATTTGAAAACTAAATAATAAAATTTTAAAAACTTGTTTTTTACGATCTTTTCGTTGTTTTTATGAAACCTACACGTCAGAATACGTTTGTTATAAATTTAATATAATTTACGATATTTTAACTATTCCAGGAATTAAACAATTACAGTTTAAATTGTTGGCTTTAGCAGTTGAATTTTATGATAAATTTGCGATTTATCCAAAATTTCCTAAATGCTTCGTGTTAGAAATCCAATTTTAAATTATTAAAAATATTCTACGTCAGGTCTCTCTAAAAAAATAATTTTGTGTGTGGTTATTATTCACTTATAACATAATAATCAGATTCACACGCAAAACGGATGTGATTTCATCATTGATTTTCTAACGAGTTTCAGTTGATCGAATTATATTTATTAGTAGCAACACGGCACTGAAATGAATACAACTAATGTTTTGTTGTTTACTATATTTTTCGATTTTATTCGATATTAACCCAAACGTATTAAATTTTGTCGTTTATTGTGTGAACTCATAGTGGTTTGTATTAATTTATTTTATATAGAAAACCATATGTTGAGTTTTGTTGAATGTCTGATGACCGATGTCCTAAAATATTTCGAAAACCATAAGGTTGGGAAAAGTGATAGTACTTGAAAAAATTTAGTAAGATTCATTTCAACACCAAACTTAAAAACTTACCTAATTAAATTTTAGGAAACATCTACCACAGTTTGTTTGATAAATGTATATTTCAGATTTTCTAGTAGAATTGTATACGACAAAAATATAAAAAATAATGTACATAATTTCGTATTTTTCGCCTATAAATTACTGTTAAAGCCTTTCGCTTATGGTGTAAAAATACTAGATTGCAGTAATTTTTAAAGAATTAGGATTTATAAGACGCTTTATTATATTAAGTTTGACCTGTGAAAACCTCACCGTTCACTCACTTCTAATTGTCATATCTATTTGCAAGAGGATGCAATTCCGAAATCATAATATTGTAATATGATACCATCTTAATGAAACTAACTATTTTAATTTTTTGACATGAAAACGTCTATTATCTCGTTACAATCTGGTGGTCTGTTAAACATTCTTGTGTGACGAAATAATGTAAGGCTTCAATCGCTAATAACTTCCAAACTAATAATGCGTTTACAATGGTTTAGCCAAACAGATAGATAATTTCTAACGTATCCGTCGCATTGTATTTGTTATGCTGTGACATCATAGTACCAGTGAAGGCGAATGCGCGTGAATGGTGACGAATTAACTTAGTGTAAATATATAAACTGGTGTAGCGTGGAAACGCATTTAGCTAGGCCATTAATTTTACAATCATTATGAAAAGCTTCTGGAGCACTTCTAGACATGGAGAGGAAACAAAAATATTTGCTGGAATATAAGTGAAAATCGACATTAATTGAAAAATTAAAAAAATTTGAAGATCTCTTATGTACGAGTCATATGCTCGGAGTTAACAAACGCATATCGGAAAAAGCTTGCGTCGAAATGAATCCAATGAGCTTACCAGTATCCGGCGAATGGTAAAGCTATGGCAACGTCGAAAAGAAAATGATAAAACGGCGCAAAACAATTATGATGCTGGCCCATCGGGTATACAGCAGCCAGCGACAATCCAAACGTTTCGGGTCATGGTCCTGCGCATGATCCGAAACGTTTTGACATAAAATCTGTGGCATGGAACTGATCTGCACCAAGTTTTTTTTGTCGGGTTTTAAGCCGGCCTTTGAGTCAAAGTGGAATCGAATTTTGTTGAAAACTGAAGCTTGATTAACTTATATAACTTATTTTTCTTTCTTATTATGAAACCTCCCAGTTCCGAGGAGTTCCAAGTTGCCTTAGACAACTAGGCAACTTGTATGTGTTGACGCTTGAGTATGCACAAATGAAGATATGAATAATAATTTCGACATAAATAATACTGTCGAAATAAAAAATAAGAATGATTTGAAAAAGTTGGCTCTTACGTCATATTCGTCGTTGGTGTAGCGGTTAGTACGCTGGATTAGATACTCAGAGGTTCGAGGTTCGATTCCTGGTTGACGAGTTAATTTTTTCATATCAGTGTTTAATTAAAAATCCAATGACATTGGTCTATAAAGTATACGCTACTCTTCTAAAATGTGTCTTACGTAACCTAAATGAATTTTGGACAAGCATTGTATTGTTGACGCTTAAGTATACACAAATAAATATATGAATAATAATTTTGACAGAAATAATACTGTCCAAATAAAAAATGAGAATGATATGAAAAAGTTGGCTCTTACGTCAGTGTCGTCTTTGGACTAGCGGTTAGCACGCTGGACTAGATACCCAGTGGCCCGAGTTTCGATTCCTGGTTGACGAGTTAATTTTTTCATATCAGTATTTAATTAATTTTGGAAATTTAAAAAAAGACTTTGTAAATTTACGCAATAGTTCAGTTACATATTCAGTTTCATCTTAAGTTGGATAATATTTGTTTAATTTGAATTTATAAATGGGCTCGTTAATAAGTTATGTATAATTAATTAATCTTCGGCATATAATGAACATTTTGCGAAATCAAAATCCAGTATTGCAGAAATATAAAACTATGACAGTCGTACCTAGAATAATAAATTGCAACTAAACTATATACGATAAAAACTATTTCTTATAGCCCGGTTTTACACGTAAAAGTTTTTATGAAAGTTTTCAATAAATGAAACAAATGTAAAAATGTGATATAACGAGACATACATCTCTTTGTACATGCAGGAATATATCAATCGCATGTTTTGTTAATAGCTTATAACTCTGGTTTTGCTAAATATTTCTTTTTTGTCAACCACTTCAGTCACTTGATCATAGTAAACCAATCACAAGGAAGTAAACCAATATCCCTATGTTTACATCTGAAGTTACATATTAAATTGCATCGAAATAGAAGCCATGTGTATTGTGTTATAACTTCATAGTTTCGTCAAAAAATACTACTACACTTGCTCAACACGATATGCGTTATGATAGTTGCTTGAAAAGTTACATGAGTAAAATAGGACATGTGCATCATTGACATCATCATTAAACAAAAAAAAACAAAAAATTGTAATGTAAGTTTAATTACACGCCGGTGTGCATTTCAATTTCAGATTATACGTCACGATTTTTGAAGCAATCATCGACATTGTTAAGATAGAAGAAGACATTCGTGTTTGTCAACCAGTCACATTGCTCACAATAATGCCCGGATAATAATAATTTGATATCACTAATTGAGTCCCTGACTCAATACTTTTATTTAATAGTAGATGTCAATTTTTATTATTTTGTCCGAAGATAGATATTATTTTTTTAGTATATACATATACTAGCTTTACCCTGCGCCGCGTTGCTGTTGCTAAATGATAAGGAAAAGAAAGACGAAACATAATTTTCTAACATGTTTAATTTGACAATATTTGACAATAAGTTTCATACAAAAATGTGAATTTTCAAAAATTCTTTCTTAGCTAACGTTCAAATAACTTGCCAAATTTCAACTTCATGAAGACAATTTCTCCATATTGTCTTTACAACCCCATTCCAGCCCCTTTTATGGGTAGTAAAAAACAAATATACACACTTTAATTATTTGTTTTAAACAATATTTCTGCAAAGTTTAAAGCAAATCGGGCGACATAATAGGTTTTATACAAAATTCACCTTTGTTTTTTTCTTTATAAAAACCTTCACCTATATGAAAACGACGTTGTGTAAAAATTTCAAAACGATCGGTAAAGAACTTTAGGAGATTTGCTATTACGTACAAAGGAATATAAAATTTTTGTATATGTAGATATATATTGGCCAAAAATGGCCTTGTTTGAAGTTGATTAAGAAAATGTTTAAATTATTCGAATGAAAAAAACTTCTTTATAATCCTGCCATCTGTTAAAATAGTTATAATGGCAGTTTCTATTTATTGAAAAAAGACAGTTTTAATCAATCTTTTGTTTCCCAACGTCTATACCTTTAAGATAAAAAAAACGGCCTATCCTATATTTGCCCAGAGAAACAATATTTTGTCCAGCTTTATACGTGACAATGATATAATCTTCGAGGAACGCGCATCAAATTTAACAGCACTTGGGTTGAACCGTGAGAGGGATGCAGAATATATATATATATATATTGTAACGGTTGAAATGAGTTCAACCTTCGATGAGAATCTTTTTATTTATTTATATTTTTGATTCGATGTGGATTCGACGCGACTTGTCGCCGGTGCCAGCTGAAGGACACCGGGGCCAGAAAACGAAGAGAACGGCTTCGAAATCCAATGTCACTGTCGACATTGATAATTATAATTATTTTGTATTTATTGATTTTATTTTAAAGTTAGCACACATTAAATAATTACCGACCTCGCTCCATCATCGATCGTCGACATGGAGGTTGGAATGGTGTACGAGGAGCCGACTATTTGTATGGAGGTTGGTAACATCCACTACCGTTCGTCGACTGTTTGCTGTATTTTAAGGCTAAATTAAACAGGCCTGTATTCTGAATTTGTTGAAGTGCTGATCGTTAAGTGTATGATTGTTTGGGACTCGTTGCGTTTACGATGAACAATTAGAATTCAAAAGTGTTTATAAACGATATGCAAGTTATATTTCTGTTATACGATGGATGAAAATGATATTGAATTATAAAGATGAAATAATACATCGTTATGTTGAGTTGTTGGTTGGATTTTGGAAGTGTGCGTGAATTAGATTTTTCAAGCTTGAAAAAGCATATTTTATATTAGATGAATTAATGATGGGTGGTAAAAACAAAATAACATCAGCAACATCACACTAAATAAAATAGTCAATCAAGGGAAATTATAAAATATTCACAATTCAAAATCCAACCCTGGTGTTCAGAGTTAAACATTTAGTCACAAACAAATTTTAAGGAATTTGAAAAATGTAAAAAAACAATGGTGTTTTTGTGTTGTTTTTGTTTGTTTCGTGTGACAACTTTGTGAGGAACGATGATAATAAAAACGGATTCTGATTTCAAAAGCCGAACGATTCGCATCGTATTGAAATTTGTTGAGCCGATGTATTTTTTTTTAACTGTTGAAGATTATTGTTATTTTTTTAAAAATTGTTATCGTATTTTTTGGATTTGTTGTTGTTCACCGAAACGTTGATTCGAGCGAGGTTTGGTGGTAAATTTTTGCGTGTGAGCGTCTTCACGAAAGTACTTTTTTTTTTTAAAATTATTATTTCCAATCATTTTTTTTTAATTAATTCATTTTTATTTGTAATTTTTTTTTGTTTAATATCAAATTTCGTAAACACGTTCTGGTACCGAATTTATGTAATTTTTTTTTATTGTAATTATTTTTTTTGTTGTTATTGAATTCGATTATATATTTTTTTTGTTGTTCATTAACTCGATTTAACGTAACTGTATTGTAACCAAATTATTATTTATTTCCGTAAATTAAAGTATTTGTTTTTCTTTGAATTAATTTTTTTTGTTATCGTGCATAAATAATTTATTTTGTTTCGTAATTCTGTTGTTTAATTTTTTTTATTGTATTCTATCATCCGTAATCAGACGAGTGTCTACCTTTTTAACCTGCCACCCAGATTAAGGGTTGACGAGTTGCCGTTAGTATAATCGTGAGTGGTACTCAGAAAAAGCCTGGCGCCCAACATAATTTTTTTTTGTTTCGAATTGGTGCTACACTTTTGTCGGCTAGCCATCTCCTTGTTGATTTATTTACATATATATATATATATATATATATATATATATATATATATATATATATATATATATATATGTATATATATATATATATGTAATATGTACAATTGGAGAAATAAGCTTCATTACTATAGCAAATGTCTTATATATACCATAAAAACCTTATTATTATTATTATTATTTGGAGGCTATTAATCACTGCGACCAATATGATCTATTGTGACCCCCTACTACTGCTCTGTTAAGGCTTGCCTCAGAGCTCCTCAACCAGTCTCAATTCTCGGAGGAATTTGAGGATCTGGGTGGGGTGCAGGGATGGTAAGTCATCCTCCTGGAGTAGGTACTGGTCGAAACAAGCAGCCCGTCTTCGTGCCACGGCTTCACATTCAAGTAGGAGGTGAATTGGAGTTTCTTCCTCCAGCTCACAGAACCTGCATGAGCCGTCATTGATGATTCCCATCTTTCGGAGGTGCCCATTCAGCCAGAAATGCCCGGTGAGAAAGCCCGTTAGGATTCGTAACTCATTTTTTGTGAGCTTAATGCAGGTTTCAAATCTCTTTCGGTTATACTGCCCGAGAAGGATCTTGGCCTGCCGCAGCCCTGGGGAATCTTCCCAAAGCTTGTTTTTTTCTTCTTCCTCTGCCTTCCAGAGGGCTGTGTTGAGGTAGGCCTCACTTATTCCACAGGACGGCTCAGGTCCTATGAAAGGCTCTGACGACCCTTTCCTTGCCAGTTCATCAGCAGTCTCATTCCCCGCAATGCCTGCATGGCCTGGCACCCATTTCAGAGAAACGTCATTCTCTTTGCCTAGCCTGTTTAGCAGGTCTAGGCATTCCCACACCATCTTAGAGTTGATGCTCCATGCACTTAGTGCTTTGATGGCAGCTTGGCTGTCAGAGAGGATCACTATGTCCCACTTCCTGTAGTTCCTGCTCAGGTTGAACTCAGCACACCTGGTTATTGCACGAACTTCCGCCTGGAAAACACTGGGAAACCTCCCCATGGGTTCAGAGTATCTGGTTCTAGGCCCAAATACACCCGCTCCCGTGCCTTCGTTGGTCTTTGACCCGTCAGTGTACCATTTTATGATATGTGGCTTGAGGAAGTACATGTCCTCCCCATTCCACTCCTGCTTACTGCTCAGCTCCGTAGTGAAGTTCCTATCGAAGCTGAACTTCCTACTTGCTTTATCCCGGGGTAGGTCTAACAAAGAGGTTAGGGGCTTGTTACCCGTAATAGCCCTCCTATAGGCCTTTTTGCCTCCCGTTATTCTTAGCAACGCTTTCTGTGCTGCACCCTCCACTGCTAGATGCAGGGGAGAGAGGTCCAGTGGCACCTGTGATACACAGGCATGCCAGACGCTGTACTCAAGCGAGTCCTTGCCTTGCTCTAGCGATTTCGGTTTTCTTTGACCAGACCACCGCTCCATAGGTGATGACTGGTCTTACAAAGAACAAAGGACATCATGGTGTACATCCATCGCAGGATTCCTGGTGTACATCCCCAGGACTTGCCAGCGATTCGTCTGCACACCATGAGGGCTCTGGTCGCCTTGGAGGTAACTTCCTCCAAGTGTTGGTTCCACCGTAGCTTAGAATCTAGGGTAATGCCTAGGTACTTAACTTCCTGCTTCCATTCCAACTCCTCGCCTCCAAGGTGTAGTGCTTGGAGTCTCGTGAGTTTCCTTTTCTTGGTGAATATCATCACAGTGGTCTTGGCTGGGTTGACGCTCAGCCCCACTGACTGGCACCACTTTCTTGTAGCGTTTAGCCCTCTTTGAATGAGGTCACGCACCGTGCTCTCAAACTTCCCTGTTGCCAGGATCACGATATCATCGGCATATCCTATGCAGGTAATGCCTTGATCCGTGAGCCCGTGCAACAGGTCATCTACTACAAGACTCCATAGTAAAGGGGATAGGACCCCTCCCTGTGGGCAGCCTCGCGTTGTGCCGACCCGGATGGTTCTCTCCCCCACCCTCACTTCGGCAGTTCTGGAAGCGAGCATCTCGCCTATCCATTTGGATCTCGTGACGTCCACCCCCCGTTTCTCCAGGGATGCTTTGACTACCTCATGTGAGGTGTTGTCAAAAACGCCTTCTATATCAAGAAACGCGCACATGGTCGTTTCTCTCGCATCGAAGCCCCGCTCCATTGCGGTCGTTAGTTCGTAGAGGGCCGTCTCTGTGGACCTGCCTGCCCTATACGCATGCTGGTTGGGGTGCAAAGGCCTCTTCTCCAGCACCTGACTTCGGATGCAACTGTCCACCGCCTTTTACACCGTTTTCAAGAAAAACGATGTAAGGCTGATGGGTCGAACAGACTTCGGATGGCACTGGTCTTTCTTTCCCGCTTTGGGGATGAAAGTAACTCGGGCCCTTCTCCAGGGGCTAGGTATATGCCCTAGCGCCAGGCTGGCTCTACTGATCCGGAGGAGATGAGGCAAAATCTCCTTTTGCCCATGTTGCAACAGGGCGGGGAGGATGCCATCTACTCCGGCTGCTTTGAAAGGCTGAAATGTGTCAATTGCCCATTTCAAACGCCCAGGGGTGCATACTTCTGCAGCCCTGTTCCTGTTCAGTTTTCTTTAGTCGCTCTACATGGAGCCCTCAAATCTTCCTGCCCCTGAGTAGGAGAACTACCGGGGAAGTGAGTCTCCAGGAGTAGAAGAGCCCTCTGCTCCTCGTCCTCCGTGAAACTTCCATCCGGCCTTTTGAGTGCTTGTGCCCCGGATTGAGTGTCTCGGGATAAAGCTTTGTGCAGTCTGGCCGCTGCAGGGACAGTGGCGATGCCTGCACAAAACACTCTGAAGCTGTTCCGTTTAGCTTTCCTAATCTCCTTGTTATACTCGGTCAATTTTGCCGCGTAACTGTCCCAATCTCCACACAGTTTGGCTCTATTGAAGAGCCTGCGAGTCTCGCTACGGAGCCTCGAGAGACTGGTATTCCACCAAGGCACCTGCCTTTTGGTTTTGTTAACGATCAGTGGGCAAGTGGATCGATATGCCTCCATAATTGCCCTATCAAGTTCGTCAACAGCCTGTTCCAGTGCCAAGGGTCCCTGACTTTGGAGTTCACTAACCTTAGATTGTCTTCCAAGTTGCTGACGTAATTATTCCAGTTGGTCTTTCTCGGGTTCCTGATACCACAAGGTCCCGAGGTGCCCCTTCTAGTTCAAATTGAATGATTCTATGGTCAGACAGGGATGGCTCCGACGAAACTCTCCATCTCCTGACCCATTGCCCCGTCGACAGATTACACAGAGTGATATCTAACACTTCTTCTCTAGCTCTTGTTACGAAAGTTGGCGTTGTGCCTACGTTTAGGATTTCGAGATTGGATGCTAGTAAGAATTCTAAGAGAGACTCACCTCTTTTGTTGCAGTCGGAACTGCCCCATATAACGTGGTGCGCGTTGGCATCACAGCCGATGATCAAAGGCAGGCGATGCTTGTTGCAGTGATCCACTAGCTTTCTGACCTCATTTGACGGTACCTCCTTGTCTCCGGCTAGGTATGCTGATGCGATGACCAGTCTGTGGGGTACACCCCCCATTTGCAGGGTTATCTGCGCAGTAGCCAGGTCTCTCGTCACAAATTCTGAAATGCACACAGCGTTTAACTGATCCCGAACTAGCAAACAAGCTCTCGGTATTTCTGACTTTTTGTCCCAAATGACTGTCGCATCGCGGCAGTTCTGTCCTCTTACCTGACTTCTGTAGATCCAGGGTTCCTGGATCAGCAAGACTCCCAGGTGTTGCCTAGCGAAGAGACTCGCTATAACTGAAGATGTCCCCTTGGAGTGGTGGGCGTTCAGTTGGGCAACCCTGGTGGTGTTTTTAATCATTGTTCCTTTTGGAAGGAAGGGCTTGGCCCTTCCCTCCTCAAGGAGCCTCCTCTCCTCCCCGTCTGAAAGTAGTTCTTCTCCCTCCGGGGCTGCTAGAAAAGGATCGAGGCTGAGCTCGTCCTCGCGTGCCACCTGCACCTGCTCCATCTCCATCTCTGGAGCTCCGGTGAGTTGAGCCTCCTCCTCCTGCTCTACTCTGCCAGATTTGCCCCTCTTCAGACCATGAACAGGGATCGCTCCAAATCTGTAATGGACTTGGTAGCCCTGCTCCCTTATCTTCTCCGCAGATAGGCTGTCGATAAGAAAACGGGTCAGCTGCCCCGTGGCCTTGACATCCTCCTTTGTGCTAAGCGTCTTCCAAAGGGCTACCCGAATGTCCGGGTTCTGCACCTCAAGGAGACGAAGTTGAGTCGCAGTGTCCATGCCTGCGCTTCTTGGGAAGAAGATACTGATGGTTTCGCCTGCGGGTATATCTTTCCCCACGGCGACCTTCAACTCCGGTCCATCCCAGTTCTGTAGCTTGGGCGCTTGCTCCCGAAGCCACTCTATCGCTTCCTGGGTCTTGCATGTGATGACCACCATGCCACTAAGGAACCGGATATTTTCAAACGTTAGTTTCCCAACGTAGGGCTTTTCAGCTTTTAGCATGGCTTCAACCAGAGCTTGCTCTGCCGAAGTCTGCTGTTCGGTGGTCAGGTATCGCCCTGGGTACCCTTCCGGCAGTAGAGCCACCTTGGTGTTGCTCAGTGCCGACGAATACTTCCCCATGGGTTTCACCTGCGAGCAATAGGGAAGGTCCCCGGCTCGGCCTTTCTTAATACTCACCCTGAGGGGAGGTGTGACATGCGAGGCACCTCGCTTCTGTGCTCTGGGCGGGGCTGAGATTTTGGGAGCCTCCCGCTCAAGGGCCGCCTTCCTAGCCTCTTCAGGGGCCATGCCCTGTTTGAGGAATCGGAGGTACCACTTGCACTTTGCTCCACTCAGTCCCCTTCGGAGTGGGTCATCAATTGCCCCAGGCTGTCCGCTCGGGGGTAGAAGAGATCTCTTCTCCCCGTTACCTCTAGGTTGGCTGTGGTCAGTGCCCACCTGCCATCCTGGTGTCTTTTCTTCCACCGAGGTGGAAGTTTTCGACGCAGAAGTTGTGCTTCTGCCTGTCGATGAGGTACTGGAGCTGGAGTGCCCGCCTCCTCTTGCTCCCTGTTCCCCACGGCTTCTCTGCCTCTTAGGACGGTTGCCCGGTCGTATGCCCGGTTGTACAACCCTGCCCTCGTTCACAGGATGAAGCAAATGCTCCATCTGATCAACGAGGTCTGTAGCGGTATTTTCCCGCGTAAATTTTTTTAAATTAAATTTCTTTTTTGAGTCCATATTAGGTCCCACGATTAGCATAGGAAATGAGGTCCACCCCGGCAGAGCCTTGCATGCCGGGGTAAGGGGTTCAATACTATGGGGTGCCCCCAGGTTCCCCAAAGGAATCGTTCATGGCACACATATTTTACAACCCCATACCATTCAGCCCTCGGCACGATGTCTCCCACCTTGGCTTGGGTTGGCCTCGTGAGTCTCAGTCTGATTGTTCGTTTGGAACCTTTCCCGCAAGGGAGTCCCTACCAGTAGATAGTGTTATACTATCTACCGCTGGCGTAGCCCCCAAAATCATCACAATTCACAAGCCTGACCGGTACGACAAACCGCTCACGAGAGGGTCAGGATAAAATCTTAGTGAGATGATATGCCATTCTAATTCAGTGTTGATAATAATGATTTGGGGGATATTCAGTTATAATGGTCTTTGAACATAATTATATTAATTAGTTAAAATATTTTAATTCATAACAGCCTATAGATGTTGTTCCTTACATATTGGCAATGTTATTATAGCTGTATAACAATACACTTTGTGTTACACACTATATACTTAATTAAGATTTATCGATGTACTCAAATTTATCCTTATAAATTTTTATAAAAATAATACTACTTGAAGCGAAAATTACATCTTCACTACATTTAAGAATATAAAAATAAGATAAATAACAAATAAAGTGTTCATGTGAAGTTAATTTATTAAAATTATTTAAAAAAAAAAAACATAATACGTTCCTCAACATTTTAATATTTACCTGCTCATAGACAATATGTTGGTGAAATGAAGTGCGCAGACACACCCATTTACTTTCCCCTCTTCCTGCATCGGCGCCAAGATTTTCCCTCAACGGTCTGTATCAACTAACAGGGGCTTTTTTTCTGTTGCAACGCATTAATATGGATCGCAGCTAAATTTCCTTCTCATCGCCGGTGTTCTGAGCCACGTGGATTATTAGTCCACTCTCGGGTGAAGTTCAACTAAAAAGGAACATGTAAGTGAAATTTAAATGACTAGCGTGTCGAATAAATCGAACCATCGGTTCGTTGGCTAGCAAGATACACAAACCTTTCATGTATATAGTCATAAGAATACCATTTTAATTTTATTATTAGTTTCTTTTCACTATAAAGACTTGCTATGTTCGACAACCAACCATTCTTGGGGTACGTGGCCAGTTCTGTCCCGGGAACAGTATAATTGGTTGCGATGTATCCCGTATATAATGTTCGGTTGGAATTTGGAGCATACCAAGCATCTTCTCTGTTTTGTTTCTTGTTTCCTTTTTTCAAATCATTTTTTTATATTGTATATTGAATTTATCCGGTTATTGGTAATCTACAACATGAGTAAAATGATTTGCAAAAGGGGTACACTTGTAATGTATATATATATATATATATATATATATATATATATATAACAGCCAATTATTTTATGTTGTATAGTAATGTTTTGTTACGCATCGCGTATGCTTTGCGTTTCTTTACTCTTCGCGAATCTTTACTCTTTTTACTCTTAGTTCCACGTAGAATAAAAAAAAAACCGTTCTTTCTAACATGAAAAGAACTGAAAAGGGCAGTTTTAGGGGTGTTTTTCCTCTTTTTGGGAATTGCGATGTAGGTTATGAAATTTTCGTCGTAATTCTGCTAATTTGACTTTATTTTGGGTCGATTGGTTAAAATCCTATCTTTCTACCATGAATAGAAGTTAAAAGGGTAGCTTCGGGGGTGCTTTTCAGATTTTTTTTGGGAGGAAGCGATGAAAAATTTTAATTTTTTTAAATAACCTTCTTAATTTGTAGCTGTTTAGCGTCGAATATAAAAAACTTCATCTTCCAAGCATGTTTCAAGAAAAGGGGTAGTTTTTGGGGTGTTTATCCCAATTGCGAAGGCTAACGGTGGAAAAATTTACGTTTTTAAAATAATCCTATTATTTTAAACCCGGTCCACGTCGAATGAAAAAAAAAACCTGATCTTTCTCACATGAATAGAAGTGAAAAAGGCAGTTTAAGGGGTGTTTTTCCCATTTTCGGAGGTTTCCGATGTAGATAATGAAATTTTTCAAAGTAATCTGTTAATTTGACTTTAAAAAGAAAATCCCATCTCTCTAACTAGAATTAAAGTGAAATGGCAATTTTACGGTTGTTTTCTTTATTTTCAGGAGATGGGGGGGGGGGAGGTTGCGATGTAGGAAATGTAATTTTTCAAAGTATTCTATTAACTTGACTTTATTTTGGGTCGATTGGTGAAAATCCCAAGTCATATCAGCATGTAAAGAACTTAAAAACGTAATTTTGGGGGGTCTTTTTTCGATTTTCCTGGAGGAAAATTCATAAAAAATTTTAAGTTTTTCGAATAAACTTCCTAATTTTTAGCTATTTAGTGTCAAATGCATATAACCTCATTTTTCTAGCATATATAGAAGGAAAGGGGTTGTTTTACGGGTGTTTTTCCCGATTGCGAAGGGTTGTGATGGAAAAATTTACTTTTTTCAAATAATTCTATTATCTTGAACATGTTCCACGTCAAATGGAAAAAATCCGATCTTTCTATAATGAATTGAAGTGAAAAGGTCAGTTTTAGGGAAGTTTTTTCCATTTTCGGGGGGGTTGCGATATAGGCAATGGAATTTTTCAAAATATTCCGTTAATTTGACGATATTGCGGGTCGATTATTGAAAATTTCATCTTTCTAGCATGTAAAGTACAGAAAAAAGTAATTTTGGAGGAGGTTTTTCCGATTTTCCGGAGGGTTGCACTAAAAACATTGAAGTTTACCGATTTTTTTCGTCGGTTTGAAACAATTTCGCGTCGAATGCAAACAACCGTATCATTGTAGCATGAATATAAGTGAAAAGGTCAGTTTTAGGGATGTTTTTCCCATTTTCGGGGGGTTGCGATGGAGATAATGAAGTTTTCTGTTAATTTGACATTATTTTGGGTCTATTGGTGAAAATTCCATCTTTCTAGCATGTATAGAACAGAAAAACGTAATTTGGGAGGGTGTTTTTCCTATTTTCCGGGGGGTTGAAACGAAAAAATTGAAGTTTTCCGATTTTTTCCGTCGGTATCAAGCAAGTTCGTGTCGAATGCAAAAAAACACTACTTTCTAGCATGTCTAGAAGTGGGTTAGATTTTATATAGATGAGTCAGTCAGCTTCATTTTCAGCTTTATAGTATATATTGGTTATAAGGACTTTACAAAATTTTCGCGGGCGAAGCTGCAACGAGTAATGCTAGTAATAAATAATAGTAATAAATTTATATATGTGTCTCTAATCATTCTGGCGGTGATTACAGAATGGACCATAAGGTTGAAGTGCAATAGTTTTTACCCCGATATTAATCAACAATCCATCAATTAATTTGTTAATAAACAGACAAAAAAGACACTTTTTATTTATTTATTGTTTTCTACAAGGTAGTTTACTTATATACATATATATATATATGGCAATTTATATAATTATAATAAAATTCGATGTAAGATGTTGACACTGTGAACATCGCTGTATCGAAACAATTTTTCTCAAATTTTAACTGAGATTACTTACCTGCTATAATCTTACAATATATTTATCTATTGTCGGAAAAACAAATTTTTCGTTTTTCTGGGTTTTTACACTTCATTGAATCTATTGATAATACTTTATTATCTTGGATGCATGCTGAGTTCTAAAAATTCATAAATAACGTAGCGAGGTAGGAATTTTTGTCCTTTGTTCTCTATAAAATAACCCTTGTCATTAGAACCTGTTTATAATAGATTTTATTGCTGGGGATTTTTTAGGAGGATTGAATACAAATTTTTCTTTTATTTAAAATAAAATATATTTCCTGATTGACCTTCATACAGTCATTGGATTTTATTTTATAACCCAGCAGGCGGTGATGCCAAGCAGGCAGTGGTTCCTTGGCCAAAAATGCGCCAAGCAGCTCCAGCCACGACAACATCATCATCGACATTATCATCATCACCATCGACCCCAGCCACATCAACAACATCGATGCCAGCACCAACAGCAACAGAACCAATGGAAGCACACTTCCAGGAGGTGAATAACGACCAGAAACGACGACGAGGGAGGGTGGATAGCACCTCTTTGAAAAAACCAGCGATACAAGTACCTAACAGGTTTGGTACCTTGATCGACATTTACGATCAAGCTGCGTCAGCAACTCAAATGAACTCGAAGCCGTAAAACCCATCGCCCATAGTTGTACGTAAAAGCGGCAGCTAAAAGTAGCGTCAGGTTAGCGTTTGGACCTAAAACTATTAGTGTCCACTGCGAAATTGACCAAGACGACACGAAGTGCAAGGAACGATTGGAATCCTTGTAGATGCCCCACCATTATTATGGTACCATGCGCCACCGTTCAGACGATATGGCGGCTGAAGCTTTAAAGAACGTCGGCCTTGAGCCAATAAGTTCAGCCGAACAGGTGAGGAAACCATTCGCGTATCGCGTCTGGTTCAATTCACCAAGGGGACGCAAGCGCAAAGCGTCCTCAAGATTAAATGGAACGATGGGGTACCTGTGAACGTCGAAATGTACGTAAATAAACGAGGAGCAGTTCAGTGCTCACGGCCACGGTTCACGGAACTGTCGCGGACTTGTGCGTTGCATGGAGTGTGGCGGAAATCACACTTAACGGGAATGCGCAGTCCCGCGGTCGGATCCGGCGAAGAGCTGCAATTGTGGCGCTGCGCATCCGGCCAGCTCCATGGAGTGTCCAGCACTCAATAATTACATGGTAGCAACGGCATCCCGAGTAGCAGGAGTGAGGCGCAAGGCCACTCAGGGCGAGGCGCAACGCCGACCACCACCATCATTCGAGGCCAGAGATTTCTCGGCCCTTCGTGATGCAAAAGCCGGCAACGCCCCTAGCAGAGGCCTCCCAGCGCTGCGGATGACTCCAGCACCAGCACCAAGAACGAAGTTTGTTACAGCACCACCTCCAAAAGTGAACCCGTGGACAACCAGGAAGCCATCAGAAAACGAGGTAATTGAGATCCTGTCCACTGCCCCCCTTTCTCCAACCAACCCATTTTTTGAGTCGATCCTAGACTCTCCACTCTCTCCGTCTCCATTGGAGAAGGGCAAAAGTTCGAAACCTGAACTCGATTTCATGGAACTCCTGAAACTCAAGATCAACGTTTTTCAAGTTTTTCCAGATGACTGCTCATTTAATCGAAAATGGCATTCCATCTTTCAAATTCTAGGTCCCAAATCCGATTTTTGCAATGGAACTCCCAAAGTCTCTTGCACAAACATCCCGAGCATCACTCATTCCTCCAACAGTAGCAGATCCATGTTGCAGCCATCAACGAAACATGGCTAAATCCTGATAAGAAATTTACAATCCCTGGATTCTATACCTACCGCCGCGATCGAGCCACCAGAAATGGCGGTGGGGTCGCCCTTCTTGTTCAACACAACGTCAAACATTCTTTATTGTCTCCCGAAGACGGCAGCCTTGAAGCCATCTCTATTCTTATCTCGGCCAAAACTCATGATCGCGTCATGAGCATGGGCGATTTTAATGCGCGTCACATATCTTGGAACTGTATGTCTAACAATTCCAACGGAAGCGCCCTTTTTGCGCATTCTCTCAAACGTAACTTCATTGTTGCGTATCCGGAGGAACTCACCTACTATCCAGACGCTGCTCGGCGCCCGCCGCAAACCATCGACTTAGCATTATTAAAGAATTGCGACCTCATGTCAGATCTAGATGTTCACTTGGATCTGCAAAGCGACCACCGCCCTATCAGTTTCAGTTTTTCCGATTTTCCGGGGGGTTGCTGTGAAAAAATTGAAGTTTACCGATTTTTCTCGTCAGTTTGAAGCAATTTCATGTCGAATGCAAAAAACCGCATCATTCTAGCAAAAGAGCTTGGTTATAAGGGCTTTAAAAAATTTTTGTGGGCAAAGCTGCAACGGGTAATGCTAGTAATGAACCTGTTCCACGTCGAATGAAAAAAAAACGATCTTTCTATCATGAATAGAAGTGAAAATGTCAGTTTTAGGGATGTTTTTCCCATTTTCAGTGTGGTTGCGATGTAGGTAATGAAATTTTTGAAAATATTCTGTTAACTTGACGTTATTTCGATTAGTGAAAATTCCATCTTTCTAGCATTTATAGAACAGAAACACGTAATTTTGGAGGATGTTTTTCCGATTTTCCGGGGGGGTTGCACTGAAAAAATTGTAGTTTACCGATTTTTCTCGTCAGTTTGAAGCAATTTCACGTCGAATGCAAAAAACCGCATCATTCTAGCATAAGGGCTTGATTATAAGGGCTTTAAAAAATTTTTGCTGGCGTAGCTGCAACGGTAATAAATAATAATTGATCAATGCAAAATATAATAAAAAAGTTAAAATCCCATTAAAGAGCCGAGCTATTTACGAAGTAAATAGCTCGGTAAACTATTAACTAAATTAATGAGGGGTAAATTGATTAAATGTAAGAAAAAATTTGGTTGAAATTTATTTCGTAAGTTTTCCCTTTGTATGTTTTTAAAATTTTATAACGCGGCAAGTTTTAAAATATGAAATCATCAGAAAAAATAACTGTTAAAATGAGAATGTTAAAATGAGAATATAAATTAATTTTTACAAAATTACAAAAAAAATGCAACTGCTACAATGTCCACCCATCCAAGTACTGATTTTAAACAATGTGGCTTAACTTCAAACACTAGACGAAAACTGCTGAATTCAACAAGCCATTGCCATTACCATCTGTTAAAGAAATTTTTAGGGATCATATAGTTCATTCTGTTTTCTACATGGTTCTTTACTATGATATGGTCTAATACAATAAATATTTAAATACCTAAGTATCATCCAATTAGATAGGACTCTATAAAATTATCAACGAATAAGATGAAATAAGATGAATATATGCGTTCTAATACTAATTTGATTAAAACGAAAATTGTAAAAATGTTCTTTTTTCCGATACAAATTTCCAGTTTTCGCAATTTTTCCGTCGGTTTGGGTACTAGATCTACCTGTATGCCAAATATCAACTTTACAGCATATCTGGAAGTATCGTAGAATTATGATCTATTAGTTACCAAAAATCGTGGTCCCGCGAATTTTGCATTTCTGAAGTGAAATAACTTTTGCACGGTTAAGTCATTAACGATCAATGAAAAAACCGGTTTCTTATAATAACGTAAAGTATCAACTACTAATATTTTAAAGTATAAATCAACTCCTAATATTTCCATAAGTAATAGCACTGTAGTGAAAAGTCCGAATGTGTCCCTTAAACTCGGCCTTGCGCACTACCGTGCTCTAGATATATATATATATATATATATATATATATATATATATATATATATATATATATATATATATATATATATATATATATATATATATATCGAAAATTCCGCGTCGAATGCAAAAACCCCACCCATCTAGCATTTCTGAAAGTGGAGCAATAAATTTTAAAAAAATCGCACACTCCTCGCACTAATGGTATGTGCTAACATTCTACTATTGTTGAGTTGTGTTTTCAAATACCAGCATTTGCGCCAATATTTAAATATGAAATATTATACACGCAAACCTATTTGCGCTATTGGTTTGAAAACACAATTCAACATTAAACTTTAAGAAAATAATTGTTTTTGTTCGTTACGAACATAAAATTTATATATAGAGGGCGCCTTTGTAGCCTTTTCTCCTGGTGGTTAAAAAATAAAGTAAAACTTTCACCTGTATAACTTGCAATGTGTTCAAAAAATCACTTTCTATAAAATATTATATACCTTCGCTTCGTGAATTGTTTTGTAACCGGTGAGCTAATTATGTATAAAACCCGTCATAAGGGTGATTTTTACTGCAATACCACGAGACTGAAATAAATAAAATAAAAGTTACATCATTCGAAAATAACGTTGAAATAGTTCATTTTTACCTGTATTATTCCTACTAATCCATACACTGAAGTACTATTCAGAAGTACTATTGTGGCAATCCCATCTTCAAGTCTCTGTTTGTGATACGCCCAAGTCCGGGATTAAATCATTGCCGTTCGGGGAAGCTGAATTCAAGGAATTTGTTTAAAAGTATTGCCTTGAAATACCAACACTAACGTCCGATATAGGTGGTTGATATAATTGGACCTGAAGTTGTTCTAACCCGTTTGTGTCGTCAGTAAAGGCTAAAGGTAGGTGTTTTATCGTTTTCTTACAAATCTTGGGGTACATCGTGGCCTATCAGAATATTTACCCACGTGCTGAGAAACATAAGCTGGTATACATCCTATTGCGGACTATTTGGACACTCTGAGGAAGATTTCTAAACAGCGATTAAATTCAATTCGAATTACATTTAAGCGAATAAATTAATTGAATTATTTATTTACCTGGGTTTTAAAAAATCAGGGTGGTTTGTAGAGTATTTTCTTTGCCATTCCACGTGACGAATTCGCATCCAATACAGGTAATTTCTAGTAAAATCCTGTACCAAATTGAAACAAACTTCAACGAACCCCCTTGGTAAATAAGAATTACTTACTATTAATTTCTTATTTTAATTTATATTTTCACTCACCTTGTATATGAATTTAATAAGGTTTCTTGAGATTTTCTCATTTTCATTTCGGAGATTGTCCATGGTTTAGATTGGATTACGTATACTAACAGGTATAAGCACAATTTCAAATCCATCAAATATAGTAATTTTTGTTATTTGACAATAAACAAATCACTTCAGAAAGAAGTAAATACTATCTAATAAATAAAAAAATTAGAATAATATGAAAAAGTTGGCTGTCACATCACAATCGTCTTTGGTGTAGAGGAAAGCAAACTGGACTAGTTATCCAGAGGCCCGAGGTTCGATTCCTGGTTGACGAGTTAATTTTTTCAAATAAGTATTTAATTTAATTAATAAATTCAATGACAATGAAATTTGTCGGAGTATACGCTATAGTCTTCTACAGTTTGTCATACGTATTCGAAAGGAATTTGGACAAACAGCGTTATGTGGACACGAAAGTATACACAAACAAACAAATATTAATAAACAAATCACTTCAGAAAGAAGTAAATACTATCGAATAAATAAAAAAATTAGAATAATATGAAAAAGTTGGCTGTCACATCACAATCGTCTTTGGTGTAGAGGAAAGCACACTGGACTAGTTATCCAGAGGTCCGAGGTTCGATTCCTGGTTGACGAGTTAATTTTTTCATATAAGTATTTAATTTAATTAATAAATTCAATGACAATGAAATGTGTCGGGTATACGCTATAGTCTTCTACAGTTTGTCATACGTATTCGAAAGGAATTTGGACAAACAACGTTATGTGGACACGAAAGTATATACAAACAAACAAATATTAATATCTGTCAAGATTAATTTCACCACCAATTTCAAAATTTAAGTTCTAGTTGTGTATGTAAAACAAACTCGTCTGTTTCAACCCAAAATTTATTATACCATCCCAAGAGATCTACGGGACTAATTAAATTGATAATTCCTGAACATTTCACACAGTTTTCCACACTTCCAGCTCTAGTAAAGGCTATTTAGGAATTGTCAATTTCATCATAACTAAAAAAATTTTTGGGTCGTATAGTAGCGGCATGGTTTACACCATAAAGGCATATAGAGTTGCCTAACTTCGTAACTAAACCCGCTAAAGTTAAATCATCCATATACAATACAATAGTGACACAACACTATAAATATAGAAATATGAACCAATCATAGAGCAGCAATATTTCCTATGTTAATTTTATCAAAACAAAAAAGCAAAAGTGTTCCCATTTCCCGATATAAATTTCGTGATTTCATAATTTTCCCTTTGCCTTGGGTACTAGACCTAACTATATGCCAAATATCATCTTTAAAGGACATCTGGTGTAGGCCCTACGTTTTTATCCTGTCTAATGAAAATTGTGAGCGTACCCGTTTTTTTTTCTGTTTTTGAACAGAAATAACTTTTTAACCGTTTATTTCGTAACGAAAAGCAAAATTTTGTTCTATTATAATTCGCTAAATAGCTTATATTTGAAAAACCAGCACTGTAGCTCTTTTCGTTCAGAAGATATTTTGAGGTCAAATCTGGTCTGATATTTCCTGTAGTAATAGTACTGTAAACGCGAAGGCAAAAAACCCCTTAAACTCGTCCTGTCGCACTACCGTGCTCTAGATATGGAGAGGTAGCAGTACATTGAGCGTTTATATAGATGGATTACGGTGTAGATACCAAAACTGAGCGAGTAAATCTTCAATCGCTTCCATCGAGGTTTTACTATTTTTATGGGCCCATATTACACACTTTTGGGGATATGCCCTCAAATTAAGAAAAAAACCCCGCCTCATAGTAGATGACACTACATTAGGATTTACAAGGGTCACCGTTTTTTTGTTTAGTGGACTGTCCATTCTGGATTTTTTAGTCGAAAATAGGAGTAAAAACACTTGTTCATACAATCAACTTTTAAGACAATTTATTATTTTCTTTAAACTGAAAAATTAAGAAAAAAACTCATCGTTTATGTACAAAATTATAAAAACATAGGGTTTAAAGATTAGAAGTTATCCCTCTATTGTATTATACGTCATGTAAGATGGTGTTCACTAACAAAACTTCAACATTCTATTAACAACATCATATTACTCTTAAAAAATGTAAATAATGTTTCAAAAATTGAGTCTAATATTGATGTTACAGATTTAATTTTCATAAACATTAATAGTCATCAACGAGACTCGATTAACGGATCTTTAGTACCTAAGCTCAAACAATTACAATGAGAATGCAATAAATAATGCATTTATATATCAAACGACTTTATTTAAATTTTGTTATACGTTTTTGTTGAATGTTAATACATCCTGCATAAATAATTTCTAGGTTTCTTTTTTTCAAAATTATATGCATGCTAGTTAACAAACATATGCTTGGTTCCGAACTATAGAATATTAACGTTCCTGTGGAGGTCGTACATGAATATTGCATCTTACATAAAACAAACATCCTGTGACTAAAAACTTGTTTTTCTGTTTTGAATATTAATAACGCTTTTCTCTGTAATTTAAAAAAAAATTTGTTCTATCTGTATAATACTTTGTATTGTATGTACATATTCACAATCAGTAACAACAACAAATTTTCAATTAAAATCATAAAATAAATTATGAACCTGATATTCATTGATAGCACTTGAGAGGTATATTCACATTATTATTGTTATGTTAAATTTAAAAAAATGATTTTCAAAAATCTAATATGATTACTTCAATATGACCTCTGTATATTGGATTTTTGTTGGATTTTATTACACAAAAACCATATTTTGACAAAATGGAAACCCGACTTCAAAAATAAAATATTCTATAACAAAAAATGCACTAAAAAGTAAAAAAATAATTGCATATTCTTGTGCCAATTTTAGTTCACCTAAGCAAAAATTTTTAAATATATATTATAATTATTGTTATTTTTGGAGGCGGTGTCCAAAAATTATGTGAATTTCTCTATGCTGACACCGCCTCCAAAAATAACAATAATTGTACATATATATTTAAAAAATTTTGCTTAGGTGAACTAAAATTGGCACAAGAATATGCAATTATTTTTTTACTTTTTAGTGCATTTTTTGTTATAGAATATTTTATTTTTGAAGTCGGGTTTCCATTTTGTCAAAATATGGTTTACTTCTCGCTTTTTAGTGACTTTGAAGTTCTTTAACTAGTTTTATTTGTCTAAATATGGGTAGACCTACTAAACGACTTACTAATTTTTAGTGAATTTTTTTATAACACATTTTTTTTTTACCCGTTTTTTTTTTTTTTTTTTAATTTTAAGAGCATTTTTTTATAACAGATTTTCAATTTTATTTACATGCATTTTGTTTTTTTTTTGTAAAAATTTTTTTTTTGGGGTCGGTTTTTTTTTTGTAAAAAAATTTTTTGAAGTCGGTTTTTAAAAAAATTTTCTTATTTTCCCATTATGAATGAGTATACCCTTTCAAAAAAAAAAAAAAAAAATTTCTCTGAAATCGGTTATCACATATAAAATGAGGATTTTCCTCGATTTTCCGGGGATCCCCTCATCAGAATGCGATTTGGTGCCAATGGGACCAATGGGAAACCAAACCCTTTAAAACAAAAAAAAAAATTCAAAATCGGTTCATAAATGTCGGAGTTCTGAGGTGACACACATAAAAAAATATAAAAAAAAATACAGACGAATTGAGAACCATCCTCCTTTTTTGAAGTCGGGTTAAAAAAATTAATAAATAAATAAAAAACAGAAAATAATCACAACGAAACTGTCACGTTTGAAACTTAATTATGCAATTTGAAAGCCCTATTTGCCTTCATTTCATACATAATAGTATACATAAACACACACAAACGAACATATATTTGGCAATATGGGGAAAACTACAAACTATATTGTGATTACTTTGACCATCACAAGTCGATGTCAGTTTTTTAAATTATATAATTGATTTGTGCCTTCATTTGGTTTTCGAAAAAATTCATCCGTTGATAAAAGTTGTTCATTAAAAATATTGTAACGACCTTTCCTAGGCATGGTACGATCTTCTCGTTGGTTGAGAGGCTTGAGTGCATCGATGAAGGGCTATGCTACGCCGATGGTAACTATGTTGCTGGCAGGAATACTCATGATAGGCAGGATAGCCTTGAGAACCACGGCCAAGAAACCATACAATACCCAAGCAACGATGTCAGGAATTGGGCCTAGAGAACTAGCCGGAGGCTAGAGCAGCAGGGTGAAATACTGACATAAACAATTCCCTTGGAGCAACTGGCTAACTTCACTGTATAAATGCCCTCCTCATCAAGGAGCCGATAGGGTAGTACACGGCCCAATTTACTGGTGGGACCAAAAATGGTTAATAATGGTTAAAAAATAATAACTCTGGGGCTCAAATCCCCTCAAAAAGTGAATCAGTCGAGGCTATACAAGCCTCGGCGAGACACAAAAAACTGCATTCAGCCCAGCAAAAAATCTGGACGATAAACTCCAGAATCCTTTCCTGAAGGCGGAAAGGAAAAATCTATTGGGTGCAGGCCGGTGAAAAGCAGCAGTAGAGAATGCCAGACCTGAAAGGAAACAGACTCCTCCGAAAAGGAGGATAATCCGGAAAAAAATCCTTACTGCCCTGATTTATGAGACAGTGACACATGTGGGGGCCAATTCAGGGAATCAACCTTTAGAAAACCTACAGGAAAATAGGTCAAGATCTGAAGACAGGACTCCAAACCCGACTCAGAACTCGAAAAAACGTGGAATGGAACGGGCAAAGGCTATAAATACCTATACTGAAACCGCCTCAACAACAAATATGTGCTTTGCACTGCGGGGGTATACTGTGGTCAAAATGACTCAGGAACAATCCGAAAAGGTGCAACTCTCGATGCCGCTAACCTTTACTAGCTAAGAGCCCTTGGTGAGGACCCACAGTATCGAGATGGCTACCTGAACAGGGAGCCGTCGTTGTGCAGTGCATGAGCACAACAGCCATAAACTGGCTTATGGAAAACAGTCCGAACATCAGACTTTGGGAAGGAGCAGAACTTATCTCCGTGGATGCACACATCAAAACCCTGATGAACACATCAAAAGTTTCACTGTAAACTCTCCAGATCTATAGCTCCGTTGAACCGGACAAAATATTCAAAACTTTAGGAACGCAGAATAGAAAACTGCGCACTGCGGAGAAGCAAATTATCAAGAGCACGAAGGGTGATACGGGACACACCATAGTGCTGACAGTAAGTGTAGCGGATCTTAGGTTGAATCAAGACCGAGGGTTAAAATTATACCTCGAGTTTGATCATGTCAACCTCAGAATACTAAAAGCATCAGAGGGCAAAAATGTAAACTCTTCAGTTGCTTCAAATACACCTCTAGTAAAGTAAGGTAGCCTCCGATTTGTTCTGTCAAATTATACTGGCAAGGGGTATTTCTATAGCCCTAGTCCAGGAACCTTGGGCTGTCAACCATAAGATTCTTGGACTAGAAAATGCTGGAAGACAAATTATTTACAATAAAATTCCAGAGAAACTCAGAACTTGCATTTATGCGAGAAAGGGCATCAATATCTTGCCGCTGTTTGGTCAGAGAGATCTTACAGCGGTAAAAGTGAAACACAACATGGGAATTAAACTGGAGTGGTAATCATCGGTTCAGTCTTCCAACCCTCTGATGCATTTACTCCACCACCAACAACAGACATGAAAGACCTTATCTAGTATTTGGTTATGGTTAGTTGTGAGGGAAATAACCACCAACTGATCATGAAATGCGATGCAAAGACTACATATCGCAAAGGAAATCAAATTCTTAGGAGTAATGTTTGACTCTAAACTAACATGGAGCCCTCATCTGGAATACATAACAAATAAGAGCAAATTTTCTCTCATGCTTTGCAAGAGAGCATGTGGAAAAATCTGAGATCGCAACCCCAAAATGATCCGCTGCTGCACACATCAGTAGTTAGGCCAATTATAACCTATGCTGCTCTAGTGTGGTGGCCAAAGGTTAAACAAATAACAGCATCCACAAAACTATCCAGGATCCAAAGACTGCCTGTTTTTGCATCACTGGATCCATGAGCATTACAACCCCAGCTACCATGGAAATTATATAGGGTTAACTCCGCTAAACTTTGTAATAATATCTTAAGCGAGATTCAGTGCCTATAGACTATCTTGGAATAATAACTGGATATCCTTTCCCGCAAAGATATCCTTTCTCAAAACCTTTCACTGTAGTCTGTGATATGGACATGGGTACGGAAGAAGAACCACTCTATCTCAAGAAAGGAATCATCTGGAATACAGACGGATCCAAAACTGAAGAAGGGGTCGGGGTGGGAATCTACGGTGAAAGACCCAAAGCAAACATAAGCCTCAACTTGGGTAAATATGCCACAATCTGTCAAGCAGAAGTCTACGCCATACTGGATTGGCTCCGCCAGAACCTACGTAGAGGCTACACAAACCTGAACGTATGTATTCTCTCGGATAGTCAAGCTGCTCTAATAACCTTGTATGGTACTGAGGTCACCTCAGGGGTAGTCAACGATTATCTGGAGGAACTGCTGGAGCTGGCAAAGACTTTCAAAACGGAACAATGTTAAATTGATTTGGGTGCCCGATCACACTGGTTTCGAAGACACGAAAAAGCAGTTACCTTAGCAAAAAAGGAAGTCGGAATACCTTTCATAGGCCCAGAGCTTATTAGAAGAATTCCAAGGACTTCATGCAAACAGGTGATTTACGATAGTTGCGTAACACCGTGATCACTGGGAAAATGTACCGCAGCAAAAGCTTGGGAAAATCAGGCTTCGGAATGCAACCCAGAGGTTATCTCTCGTTGCACTGAAGCTGAACAGGATGCAACTTAGGAAGGCTACCGGATTCATTACGGGGCATTATCCCTGCGGAAGCATCTACACACAATGAGACTCCATAGCGGGTCCATTGTGTGCAGATTATATGGTGAGGATGAAGAAACATCTAGCCACATTATCTTTATTCTTTATCTATGAACTAAAACAAAAAATATTTTACCAAAATTGAACTAGTAGTTTTTGCGTGACGCGCGCATAACGGAAACCTCAACCATTTTATCTTTATAGATTTTGTTGTGGTCTGTATATAGACGTAATGATAATAAACGGAAGTTATGAACCAATCTCGTCCACTGGCCACCAGCGTGAAATATTCGTGAAAGGTTTTTTTTTGGCAATTTAGTATTGAGCATACTACGGTTCATTCTTCAATAATATATACGTAGTTTACGTTCACGGTCGTTGACATATTCACAGCTTACGGTTATGGCACCAATAGTCTGAGCGCCATATGATAGTACACATGATTTCATGGCTATGTGCAGAAAAATTTTTTAATTTCTATTTGCATATCGCTTATAGATTTTTGTGTTAATCATTCGGTTAGAAAAAAAACAATTAAACTTGTTCATTATAATTATATTAACACTTTTTATTGGAAATATTTTCATAAAAACCGATTGAATTATGTACAAATCAACAATAAAATTTAAAGAAAAGAAGTTTACCTTTCCAAGAAATATCTATGTTGCTTTAATATATTATGCTTAAGAGATCAGTATTTGCGTTCTTTTGCTATCCAATGCTGAATATGAATCTTTTATCAGGCAATTACCTTTATCAAAAGAAAACATTTGACCTAGGTATTTTAAAATTTTTATCTACCTATTTATTCTAAGCCCAACAGATGTACTCAAAGAATTAAGTTGGTAGATCATAATTTATACACTTGGTAAGAAAAGGTTTATTTTATAACAGAAGAAATCATAAATTTTAATATATTATCTTTTTGGTTATTCATTACACGTTATTTGCGTTTGGCTATTTTGGCGTTTATTCATAGTCCAACAAATGTACTCAGAGAACTAAGTTGGTAGATCATAGTTTATACACTTGGTAAGAAAATGTTTATTTTATAACACATGAAATCATAAATATTTGAAGATTATGTTGTTAAATAAATTCTATAATTTTTTTGGTTATTCATTAAACGTTATTTGCGTTTGGCTATTTTGGCGTTTATTCTAAGTCCAACACATGTACTCAGTAAATTAAGTTGGTAGATCATAATTTATACACTTGGTAAGAAAAGGTTTATTTTATAACACAAGAAATCATAAATATTAATCTATTATTTTTTTGGTTATTCATTAAACGTTATTTGCGTTTGGCTATTCTGGCGTTTATTCCAGAAAACCTTGTTGAAATCTAATAATTATCCTGAATTTTTCATTGATTTGTGTATTAATAAATTCATGAATTTACATAGTAAAAGAATGGATAATGGAAATGATGATAGGCTAGAGTTGGTCATTAACCTGGATCATAATGCTAAGAGAAAGAATGAAAATCGTTTTCGTTTTTCTTATATTAGAGGTTTATCATCATTCATTACTTATTGTTTTGCGGGTACAGATTAGAAGCCAACGTTTTATAATATTAAAACGATTGGACAAATTTATACAAGGCTAAAAGATAGAGACCCATTATTGAAACGTTCGAATGTAATTTATGAAATTCCGTGTTCATGTAATAAGTCATATATTGGTCAAACTAAACAGTATTTAGGTAAAATAGTTTATCAACATGAATACAGCTGTAGAAATAGTGTAAAAAATAATAATAATTTAACAGCGTTATCCTTCGCAGCATCATCGTGAAACAGGACATCAATTTCGGTTTGATGATGTCAGAATTTTGGATACTGAAAACAATAGATTTATACGTAACATTTTGGAGATGATTCACATTTGTTTAAATAACTACTTTTAACTTAAAAACAGATACGGATGGTTTAAATTGCATCTATGATAATATTATTATGAGATATAAAATTAAAACTATAATTGTGAATGTTTAGTTTGTTTTTGAAACTTAGGTAAACTGATCCACGCATGCGCAATAAAACATTTAGTTTTCTCAGTATTTGGACAGTGTACAGCTACAGTGTTCAAATTTCATGGTATATTTTTATACCCAGTATATTTGTAAATATACAAGGTATATTAAGTTTAGTCCCGACTTTGTAACGCATGAAAATATTAGTCCTTGACAAAAATGCTTCACCAAGGTATTCATAAAATTGCCCAATTCGGCCATTTTCACATGTCCGTCCGTCTGTCCGTCTGTCCGTCTGTGAAGCCGATAACTCAAGAACAAAAAGAGATAACGGCCTGAAAATTTGCCCTCAAAGTTGAAAAAAATGAGAAATACAATTGATTGGCGATTGAAGGCATGGGCTCCATGGACCCGTAGGTATATATAACAACTGTACATACTATTTTTACACCCAGTATATTTGTAAATATTCAAGGTATATTAAGTTTAGTCCCGACTTTGTAACGCTTGAATATATTAATCCTTGACAAAAATGCTTCACCAAGGTATTCATAAAATGGCCTAATTCGGCCATTTTCACATGTCCGTCCGTCTGTCCGTCTGTCCGTCTGTGAAGGCGATAACTCAAGAACGAAAAGAGATAACGGCCTGAAAATTTTTTTGTGTGTTTTAGAGCAAAAAAGTAAGGTCAAGTTCGTTAACGGGCAAAATCGGAACGTGTTTCCCCACGCCAGGGGGGAAAAATTATATCTTTGAAACCGTAGGAGATAGAAGAAATTTTTATCAACAAAAAATCTTCTTCTCTTTAAAATAAACAACTTTTGTTTGAAAACTTTTTTCATAAACTCAACAGTTTTCTCAAAATTTGCCCTCAAAGTTGAAAAATGAGAAATACAATTGATTGGCGATTGAAAGCATGGGCTCCATGGACCCGTAGGTATACATAACAACTGTACATACTATTTTTTATATCCTGTATATGTAAATATACAAGGTGTTTTATGTTTACTCCCGTATCTGTAAGGCTTGAAAATATTAATCCTTGACAAAAATGCTTCACAAAAGTATTCATAAAATGGCCTAATTCGGCCTAATTCGTCTGTCCGTCCGCCTTTGAACACGATAACTCAAGAACGAAAAAAGGTAACAAGCTGAAATTTTTTGTGTGTGTTCTAGAACAAAAATGTAAGGTCATGTTCGTAAATGGGCAAAATCGGAAAGTGATTCCCCCCGCCAGGGTGGAAAATTTATATCGTTGAAAGCGTAAGAGATAGAACAAAAATTTGTTAACAAAAAATCTTCTTCTCTTTAAAATAAACAACTTTTGTTTGAAAAATTTTTTCATAAAGTCAACCGTTTTTCCAAACTTTGTGCTTAAAGTTGAAAATGAGTCGATCGAAGACAGGCATATGTACAATGATTGAAGGCATGGGCTCCATGGACCCGTTGGTATACATAACAACTGTACATACTATTTTTTATATCCTGTATATGTAAATATACAAGGTATATTAAGTTTAGTCCCGACTTTGTAACGCTTGAACATATTAGTCCTTGACAAAACTGCTTCACAAATGAATTCATAAAATTGCCTAAATCGGCCATTTTGGCATGTCCGTCTGTCCGTCTGTCCGCCTGTCCGTCTATCCGTCTCTGAACCCGATAACTCAAGAACGAAAAGAGATAACGAGCTGAAATTTTGTGTGTGTGTTCTAGAGCAAAAAAGTAAGGTCAAGTTAATGGGCAAAATCGGAACATGTTTTCCCCCACTAGGAGGGGGTGAAATATCCGTCTTTGAAACCGTAAGAGATAGAAAAAAAAATTTTTTACAAAAAATCTTCTTCTTTATAAAATAATCAACTTTTGTTTGAAAAATTTTTCCATAAACTCAATAGTTTTCTCATAATTTGTGCACAAAGAGCAAATGAGAGGGGGGAATTAGACATCTTTGAAACCGTAAGAGATAGAAAAAAAATTTGTTGACAAAAAATCATCTTCTCTTTAAAATAAACAACTTTTGTTTGAAAACTTTTTTCCAAAATTTGTCCTCAAAGTTGCAAAAATGAGATATACATTTGATAGGCGAATGTAGGCATGGTCTCCATGGACCCGTAGGTATACATACCTACTGTACATACAATTTTTATACCCTGTATATTTAAATATACAAGGTATATTATGTTTAGTCCCGTGTTTGTAACGCTTTAAAATATTAATCCTTGACAAAAATGCTTCACAAAGGTATTCATAAAATGGCCTTATTCGGCCTAATTCGTCTGTCCATCTGTCTGTGAACACGATAACTCAAGAACGAAAAGAGATAACGAGCTGAAATTTTTGTGTGTGTTCTAAAGCAAAAAAGTAAGGTCAAGTTCGTTAACGGGCAAAATCGGAATGTGTTTCCCCCCACTAGGAGGGGAGGAAATATCCGTCTTTGAAACCGTAAGAGATAGAAAAAAAAATTTGTTTACAAAAAATCTTCTGCTTTATAAAATAATCAACTTTTGTTTGAATAATTTTTTCATAAACTCAATAGATTTCTCAAAATTTGTCCTCACATGTACAAACATAACATACATCAAATAGTTTTGTTTTTATGTTTATTTCAGTTTTGTAAGCCAGGTGTTTATATAAGTTCAAGGTTTAAGTGATTTTCCTTTTTAAAGAAATAGTTGGTCTCGTACAGATATCAAAATTATACAAAAAGTTTATCAAAGATCCATCGATCCTATCAAAAATTATTTATAAAATTTATATATATATATATATAAATATATATATATATATATATATATATATATATATATATATTTATATGTATACATTAAAATATATATATACATATATATATATATATATATATATATATATATTTATATATATATATATATATATATATATATATATATATATATATATATATATATGTATATATATATGTATATATATATATATATATATATATATATATATATATATATATATATATATATATTGGTATTCAAACGCAGCATCGGCTATTGCTTCGCGTTGATAAACTAATGCTTCACGTCGCCTTAATTTAACGCTTAGCGTCAAAAAACGATCGCGATTGATTTACTTCAGCGTTGATTAACTAACGCATCGCGTTGACCATACACTTCCTATTGACTATCACTTCTCATTGACGCTTCGCCTTGAATACGGTTCGCTGTAGCTTACGTTTCGCATTGGTAAACGCAAAGCCTTGACCTAACACTTCTTACTGACTAACGTTTCTCATTGACCAACGCTTCGCGTTGGCTGACTTACGGTTCGCTTATGCTTACGGTTCGCATTGGTAAACGCTTTGAATTGTTTAACGGTTCGCGTGAAATCACGCTTCGCGAGTCACCGACGCTTCGCTTTGAATAACTAACGCTTCGCATTAAACAACGCTTCGCGTTGGCTGACTTACGGTTCGCATTAGCTTACGTTTCGCGTTAGTAAACGGATTGCGTTTACCAAAGTTTTGCGTTGATTTGTCAACGCTTCGCGTTGATTTACTGACGCTTCGCGTCGGCCTAACACTTCATATTGACTAACGCTTCTTATTGACCAACGCTTCGCGTTGGCAGACTTACGGTTCGCTGTAGCACACGATTCACGTTGGTTTCCTTAACCAACGCATTGCGTTGATAAACAAACGCTTCCTATTAACTAACGCTTCTCATTGACCAACGCTTCGCGTTGGTTGACTTACGGTTCGCTTTAACTTACGTTTCGCATTGGTTAACGCTTTGCGTTGGTTAATTATTCACTTAGCATAACGCTTCGCGAATCAATGACGCTTCGCTTTGCATAACTAACGCTTCTCATTGACCAACTCTTCGCGTTGGCTGACTTATGGTTCGCTGCAGCTTACGTTTCGCGTTGATAAACTCTTTGCTAACGCTTCGCGTTGACCTAACGCTTCCTATACGGTTCGCTTTAGCTTACATTTCGCTTTGCGTTGATTCACTTTCGCTTCGAATTGATAAACTAACGCTTCGCGTTGATTAACTAACGCTTCGCGTTGATATCGAACGCTTCGCGTTGATTAACTACCACTTCGCGTTGATTAACAAACGCTTTGCGTTGATTAACTAACACTTCGCGTTGATTAACTAAAGCTTCGCGTTGATTAACTAACGCTTCGAGTTGATTAACTAACGCTTCGAGTTGATTAACAAACGCTTCGCAATGATAAACTAACGCTTCGCGTTGACCATTCGCTTCCTATTGACTAACACTTCTCATTGACGCTTCACTTTGAATACGGTTCGCTGTAGCTTACGTTTCGCGTTGGTAAACGCAAAGCCTTGACCTAACACATCTTACTGACTAACGGTTCTCATTGACCAACGCTTCGCGTTGGCTGACTCACGGCTCGCTTATGCTTACGGTTCGCGTTGGTAAACGCTTTGAATTGTATAACGGTTGGCGTGAAATCACGCTTCGCGAATCACCGACGCTTCGCTTTGAATAACTAATGCTTCGCATTAAACAACGCTTCGCGTTGGCTGACTTACGGTTCGCTGTAGCATACGATTCGCGTTGGTTGAGTTAACCAACGCTTTGCGTTGATAAACAAACGCTTCGCGTTAATTATTCGCTTGGAATAACGCTTCGCGAAGCAATGACGCTTCGCTTTGCATAACTAACGCTTCTCATTGACTAACTCTTCACGTTGGCTGACTTATGGTTCGCTACAGCTTACGTTTCGCAAACGTTTTGCTAACGCTTCCTATTCACTTACGCTTCTCATTAAGCTACGCTTCGCGTTGGGTGATTTACGGTTCGCTTTAGCTTACATTTCGCTTTGTGTTGATTAACTTACGCTTCGCATTGATTACTAACGCTTCGCGTTGATTAACTAACACTTGTTTGAAAACTTTTTTCATAAAAACAATCGTTTTTTCAAAATTTTTGCTTAAATTTGAAAATGAGTCGATCGAAGACGGGCACATGTACAAACATAATATACATCAAATAGTATTGTTATACCCAGTATATTTGTAAATATATAAGGTATATTAAGTTTAGTCCCGACTTTGTAACGCTTGAAAATATTAATCCTTGACAAAAATGCTTCACCAAGGTATTCATAAAATGGCCTAATTCGGCCATTTTCACATGTCCGTCCGTCTGTCCGCCTGTGAAGCCGATAACTCAAAAACGAAAAGAGATAACGGCCTGAAAATTTTTGTGTGTGTTCTAGAGCAAAAAAGTAAGGTCAAGTTCGTTAACGGGCAAAATCGGAACGTGTTTCCCCCCGCTAGGGGGGGAAAAATTATATCTTTGAAACCGTAGGAGATAGAAAAAAAATTTATTTTCAAAAATTCTTCTTCTATTTAAAATAAACAACTTCTGTTTAAAAACTTTTTTCATAAAGTCAACCGTTTTTTCAAAATTTTTGCTTAAAGTTGAAAATGAGTCGATCGAAGACGGGCACATGTACAAATATAATATTCATCAAATAGTATTGTTATACCCAGTATATTTGTAGATATACAAGGTATATTAAGTTTAGTCCCGACTTTGTAACGCTTGAAAATATTAATCCTTGACAAAAATGCTTCACCAAGGTATTCATAAAATGGCCTAATTCGGCCATTTTCACATGTCCGTCCGTCTGTCCGTCTGTCCGTTTGTGAAGCCGATAACTCAAGAACGAAAAGAGATAACGGCCTGAAAATTTTTTTGTGTGTTCTAGAGCAAAAAAGTAAGGTCAAGTTCGTTAACGGGCAAAATCGGAACGTGTTTCTCCCCGCCAGGGGGGAAAAATTATATCTTTGAAACCGTAGGAGATAAAAAAATTTTTTGTCAACAAAAAATCTTCTTCTCTTTAAAATAAACAACTTTTGTTTGAAAACTTTTTTCATAAACTCAACAGTTTTCTCAAAATTTGCCCTCAAAGTTGAAAAAAATGAGAAATACAATTGATTGGCGTTTGAAGGCATGGGCTCCATGGACCCGTAGGTATACATAACAACTGTACATACTATTTTTATACCCAGTATATTTGTAAATATACAAGGTATATTAAGTTTAGTCCCGACTTTGTAACGCTTGAATATATTAATCCTTGACAAAAATGCTTCACCAAGTTATTCATAAAATGGCCTAATTCGGCCATTTTCACATGTCCGTCCGTCTGTCCGTCTGTCCGTCTGTGAAGCCGATAACTCAAGAACGAAAAGAGATAACGGCCTGAAAATTTTTGTGTGTGTTTTAGAGCAAAAAAGTAAGGTCAAGTTAATGGGCAAAATCGGAACATGTTTTCCCCCACTAGGAGGGGGTGAAATATCCGTCTTTGAAACCGTAAGAGATAGAAAAAAAAAATTTTTACAAAAAATTTTCTTCTTTATAAAATAATCAACTTTTGATTGAAAAATTTTTCCATAAACTCAATAGTTTTCTCATAATTTGTGCACAAAGAGCAAATGAGAGGGTGGAATTAGACATCTTTGAAACCGTAAGAGATAGAAAAAAAATTTGTTGACAAAAAATCATCTTCTCTTTAAAATAAACAACTTTTGTTTGAAAACTTTTTTCCAAAATTTGTCCTCAAAGTTGAAAAAAATGAGATATACATTTGATAGGCGAATGTAGGCATGGTCTCCATGGACCCGTAGGTATACATAACTACTGTACATACAATTTTTATACCCTGTATATTTAAATATACAAGGTATATTATGTTTAGTCCCGTGTTTGTAACGCTTTAAAATATTAATCCTTGACAAAAATGCTTCACAAAGGTATTCATAAAATGGCCTTATTCGGCCTAATTCGTCTGTCCATCTGTCTGTGAACACAATAACTCAAGAACGAAAAGAGATAACGAGCTGAAATTTTTTTGTGTGTTCTAAAGCAAAAAAGTAAGGTCAAGTTCGTTAACGGGCAAAACCGAAATGTGTTTCCCCCCACTAAGAGGGGAGGAAATATCCGTCTTTGAAACCGTAAGAGATAGAAAAAAAAATTTGTTTACAAAAAATCTTCTGCTTTGCTTTGCGTTTAACAAAGCTTTGCGTTGATTAACTAATGCTTCGCGTTGACCTAACGCTTCCTATTCACTAACGCTTTCCATTGACCAACGCTTCCAGACTTGCGATTCACTTTAGCTTGCGTTTCGCGTTGGTTAACGATTTTCGTGAAATCACTTCTCATTGGCCAACACTTCGCGTTGGCTGAATAACGGTTCGCTTTAGCTTACGTTTCGTGTTACGCTTTGCGTTTACCAACGCTTCGCGTTGTCCTAACACTTAATAATAACTTACGCTTGTCATTTACCATTACCATTTACCATTTGGCTGACTCGCGGTTTGCTTTAGCTTATGTTTCGCTTTGATTTACTAATGCTTCGCATTGACCTAACACTTTCTACTGACTTACGCTTCTCATTGAACAACTGGCTGACTTACGCGTTGTTTAACTCAATTATATAACTCAATATTTAAATATATAAAAATCGCAAGAACATTAATATCAATTTTTTTACATGCATGAAAATCTTTACTGTTTCAATATTAATTATTAACACAAAACAAACATTTACAAATCTAGAGTACGGTAGTACGAAGGCCAGGGACATTTGGCCTTCTCACTTACAGTGCTATTACTGCAGGAAATATCATAGATGATTTGACCCCAAAATATCTTCTGAACGAAACCAGCAACAGTGCTGATTTTTTTATAATTCATATTTTATAAACATTGAATAGGCAGAAATATTAACAATACAAAGTATATACAACTCAGTATATACTGGGTATTCAAACAATTAACTCAGTTAGTTGTTACATTAGTTGTGTGTTATGTATTTGATACTTATTTGACAATTTGTATATTTGATGTATGTATTTTATTTTATTTATAAATTTTATGTATGCATCTTTGTAGATTGCCTGAAGAAGTCGGGATGTCCGACGATACGTAGCAATAAAATGAATATTTAATTGTCAACGTTGCGTTTATGGTCTGATTAACCTGAAAATTTATTAGTATATATTGTACTCTATTACTATTTTAAATAGTAGTTAAATAAATACATGGCGGAGCCATTTGTTTTTACTGTTTCAGTCCCATTCAAAAGAAAGTATGTATTTAGTGTGCTTTAATAATAGAAACACGTCATGAAATAAGTTTTTGATGATTTGTGAAAATATTTTGAAGTAAATCGATTTTTGTCACATGTATAGGTCGAAAACGATGACAATTATTGCATTCAAAATTTCGGGTAAAATATGAATTCCATGTAAAGGAATTTTTCTTTTTTTTTAGATTTATGTCACCAAAATAGTTGAAGTCTACGTAAGAGACATAATCTGTTTTTCCTGATAAAACTAATGGGCGAGGTCTAGTTAAATGGCATGCCTTTGAGGTGGGTAAGAATCCTGTATCCATATTCTTAATTTAGCATTGTATTTCATAAGGGCACTCCTATTCTTTAACATCATTTAAAAAAACTTTCCAGGGCAACGATATTGGGGGAATCAATAATTATTATAATGTTTTTTCCTATTGTATGTAAAAAAAAAAAAAATAATTAAAAGAAAAGTGTTTAGTTTAAAAAAAAAACTAAACACTTTATTGAAAATAATTGAATTATCAATTATTTTCATAAATATGAAATTAAGTTAATTTAGTAATTTTAATTAAAAGAGGTATTATGATGTAAAAAAAAATAATGAAAACTAAATATACGGTACTTTAGAAAAAAAAATCCAAAGCAGAGTATTGTATGTGGAATTATGAAAATTGGAAAACGATCGGTGCTAACGCGATACACGTAAATATAAAAAAAATAACACGTTGAACCGAAAGTCTTTCAATAAAAGCTGGGCCCATTAAAAAAGATAATATTGAGGTAGTAAGATCTTTACTATCCAGTAAGTGTCTAAGTTATCGACAAGTGATTCGAATCTGAAATACTGAAAATAAAAAAAAGTACAAAAAAAAGAACAAAACAAAATATATGTTAAAATAAAATATATTTGAAATAAATAATTTTTAATTTAATATGTTGATAGTATAACTATCCTTAAAATACTAAGTTTGGTTGTACAAGTTATTAAAAAAAAAATTACATGAATATGTGCTAGATTGAACTGTAGTAAAAGAAATATCGTATATAAAAAAAAAACGACACTACAGTAAAAAAAAATATGTTCAAATATGTCTGATTTGCAAAAATATAAATATGGATTACAAATTTAATTCAGATACATAGTTGTATATAAAAGAGACATTACGCTTCTGTAAAAAAAAAATACACGGCCGAAAACGCCAAGCGTATACAAACAATATAGTTATAAATTGAAAAAGTCATTGCATATTCACATAAAATATAAATTGTACAGCAAAAATGTGTATAGAATGTGTATTGAATTGTGACAAGTTTGAGAGACCACTAGTTTCGGAATAGTGAATTAAATAAATTATACAAAAAAAATATACTTAGATACAATCAGATAGAAACCATTAATTCGCCCATTCGATACTTCAGCACAATCCATAACAAATATTCAACTTGTAAATTGAAGAAACAAAAATTCAAAACACCATCTGACCAATTCATGTGAGACAATTACTTTTAGTAACTGCACTGAGAGAAGTACTTTTAGTAACTGCTTTCTTTTTGTAACTCCTTTTTGTAACTGATTTGAAATATGTGCAGAAATATCGAAGTAAGCTTGGATATACGCAAGTCATATCCAATCTAAGTAAATGTTTGTTGAAATTATGTAAATTCTCAACTCGCATAAACCAATAATTATATAAATTATTCTTTTTGAATAATAAAAATATGAAAAAATATCAATAATAAATTTCAAACAGTGGAGTAGTAAAAAAAATTATTCTCCACTATTAATTAAATTTTTTTGTGTATTTAATATTATTTGTGTGGCGATATAATTTTTTTTGCTGTGTATCGAATAATTAATGACATGAATGTTGATTATTATTGAAATTTATTACTATAAGAGGCAATATAAATATGAATAATTTTCTACTGTAGTCATTAATTATCATTGACTTAATTACTTGTAATAATATAACCTCAAAATTAATTTAGTAATTAAATATTAGTGGTTTCTCTTCCTGATACACTGTTTTTTTTTTTAAATAATTTAAATATACTTGATTTAATATTTTGATATGGTAAAATGGTTTTGACTTTGAAACAAAATTAATGGATCCATCAAGTAAATAAAAAATGTTTAACAAAAAATAGAACCGACGAAAGAAGATTAAAAACTGAAAAACAAAAAAGAAAAAACTTTTAAACAAAATATTAAACCTTAAAAAAATAAAAAAGATTATTTTTAGTCTAACTAAATCTTACACTAATGTAAATACCTAAATACCTACCCAAACAAACAAAATTTTACAAAATGTAATATTTTGTAATATTTACTTTTAACCAAAAATCAGATTCACCCTTCGCCCATTTTGATGGAAATTTTTTGACGCCGACTCAAAATTATTTAGGTATTTACATTAGTGTAAGACTAAGTTAGACTAAAAAGGTTCTTTTATATTTTTTGCTTTTCAGTTCCTCTCCTTTTTCGAAGGTTTATTTTTTTGTTTAAAAGTTTTATTTTCTGTTTTTCAGTTACTTTCTTCTTTTGTCGTTTCTATTTATTGTTAAAAAGAATTAAAGTTATCTCAAATTATTAACCTAATTAAATGGTCTAAAAAAAAATTTGAAGCCCTTTATTGTACTGTGTAACCGCATGCTCTGCTAGCTTAACCAGCAGAGCAATGTTTAAAAAATCAATTAATTACATTGTATTTTATATCAAATTGTTAAGCTAATTGAATTCTAATTAGATGCCTTAGTTAAAAATTAACTGATCTTGTTTGTATCGTGTAACTGCATGGTCTGCTAGCTTAATGTTGTCTGCTAGCAGAGCAACATTTAAAAAATCAAGTAATTATATATTTTTTTATCACAAATTATTAAGCTAATTAAACGCTAATTAAACGCTTAAAAACAATTCAATGCTCTTTGTTGTACTGTGTTACAACAAGCTCTACTAGCTTAACCAACAGAGCCATGTTTAAAAATCAATTCATTATATTGTATTTAGTATCAAATTACTAAGCTAATTAAATGCTAATTAAATGGCTTAATTAAAAATTAACTGCTCTTTGTTGTACACTTAACCGTATGGTCTGCTAGTTTAATGTTAAGCTAGCAGAGCGACATTTAAAAAATCAAGGAATTAAGTTGTTTTTGATATCAAATTATTAAGCTAATTAAATGCTAATTAGATGCTCTAAAAAAATTTACTGCTCTTTGTTGTACTATGTAACCACATGCTCTGGTAGCTTATCCAGCAGAGCCATATTTTGAAAAAACAATTAGTTATATTGTATTTAATATCAAATTATTAAGCTTATTCTATGCTAAGTAAATGCCTTAATTAAAAATTAAATGCTCTTCGTTGTAGTTGGTTACCGCATGTTCTGCTAGCTTAACCAGTAGAAAAAGTTTAAAAATTAATTAATAAAATTGTATTTTATATCAAATTATTAAGCTAATTAATTGCTTATTAAATGCTTTAATTAAATATTAACTGCTCTTTGTTGTATCGTGTAACCACATGCTCTGCTAGTTTAACGTTTAGCTAGCAGAGCAATATTTAAAAAATCAATTAATTATATTGTGTTTATTATCAAATTAGTAAGCTAATTAAATGCTCTAAAAAAAATTTAACGCTCTTTGTTGTACTGTGTAACCGCATGCTCTGCTAGCTTAACCAGCAGAGCCATATGTACATATGTAATTATATTGTATTTAATATCTAATTATTAAGCTAAATAAATGCTCTAATAAAAAATTAAATGATTTTTCTTGTACTGTGTAACCGCATGCCCTGCTATCTTAACTAGCAGAGCCATATTTAAAAATCAATTGGTTGCATTATACTTAATATCAAATTATAAAGCTTGTTAAATCCCAATTAAATGCTGTAATTAAAAATTAAATGCTCTTTGGTATACAATTGGTATACAATATTGCTCTTAAGGTATACAATTCAGATAATTAAATGATATTTAAATGCACTTATTTACAATTAAATGCTCTACGTTTTAGGTTTTAAAATTAGAAACGTCCGCTATCTTAAGATAAGCCTAGCAGTATATTTTGTAAATAATATGTTTAATTGGTTTAAAAAAAAAAAAAAACTAATTATACACATTTTATTATATTCAACGTCGTACAAAAAATTTATAATAAATAGAAAAACTGTATAGAGAGAATATTTTATTCCAAATCCACTTTGCTGTATATTAACAAACTCGGGCAACATTCGAAAGACTTGCTTTTCTCCAAATGATTTCCAGGTATAGCATCGAATTCTGCCGATTTGTTACCTAGCCGAGGAAAAATAGCGGTGTAATGTCCAATTGCGTTTTTTATTGTAGGTTTCATTACCCTCCTCCGTTCATTCCTTGTTAATTTCTGATATGGTCTTTTAAAATTTATAATTCCAACAAGTTTATAATTTGTGCGTTCTTCACTAACAGATGTAAATGTAAATGATTGCGGAATAACTTGTAGTTGGATATCTGCGTGAAGATCCGTATCTGTAACTTCAAAAAACATGAAGCTCCCTGTAACAAACAAAAACTTGCATAAGAAGTCATAACAATTGTTTTCATATTCAAAATCACAAAAAGTCAACTAGGAATTCACAATTCAAATTATTCAGTCTACAAAATTTTTCTTTTTCGACTAAAAACAATAGAACCTGTTGTTTTCAATGTCGTTTTCACGACTATTGTGCCATGTTGGCAGAAACGGCCTGGAAGGCATAAACAGTCTTCTATTATTGCATGGAAATTGCCACTGAAAAGACTTGATTGTAGAATGGTTATAGATGTCCTTTTTTCGAAAAAGTTTTTGCATCCTTTTGTATATTCCGAAATTTATTCACAGCAGGGGCCCCTAAATACTCGTATAATAGGTTTCTTCGAAGCCTATAAGCTCGCGAACCATTCAACCTTTGATTTGTTATGTGTTGTGCTAGCCGAACAAACAAATTTTGACTCGTTTCAAAAGCTTCTCGCAAACGGCCGTTCTCCGCAAATGCAGGTACTAGTACTTGTAAAACTGAGTCAAACGCACATATGTTGCTAACTCCATATGTTTTAGACTCTTTAGTGATCATACCTCCTGCAAACGAGTCATTTTTCAATGCTGTAATTTTTCTGTGGTTCGAAAAATTTATGGCGTCAAATAGATGAGTTTTATTATTGAGGTATTTACTTGCTCTTCTTCTCTGTTTTTTGTGCTTTTCCCCAATCCTCTCCACTTTTCTTCGAATCTCAAAGCTAGAATTTCTCTAGCACTTGATGAATGGTAACAGATGTAGCACAGTCTCTTTTCTCCATAACCTTCACTTGTATCAGTCAAATGGAATGAACATCCTTCTGTGATGTGAACTTCTGTCTTACAGATCGTACAAGTATGAGCACCATTAGGCTCATGACTACTTGCACAGGCTGGACATGTTCTTCTACCAGCAGAACAAAGCTCTTGTTTTCTATTATCATCTTCATGCTTTTCCGTTCGCACTGGTGAACTACGTTCACAGGCAGTGCCGCAAAATATGTCTGTAACTTCTTGCTGTAAGCCTTCGTTGGCTCGTTTGTCTGAGATTTCGTGTCTCTTATTCATATTTGGCCCTTCATCGCTGGTACAGTTTGCAGATTCTTCCACTTCATCTGCCATTTTTGTACCAGCTAAAAGCATTTTCCCATTGAAATTTGTAATGTGTTCTTCGATAAAGCCTTCTACCCGTACTCGTTCATGTTTGACGGTGAAGTCAACATGTTTTAATTTATTCTCCTTCGACGGCCGCACTTGACGCTGGGACACTGCCGTATCCACATTGGCAGATGATTGATTTCGGCTATTAAATGCTTCGAAAAAGCTTTACAATAATGTGAGTTCGGGAAAAGCCCCTTGACAATATTGGGTTCGATTTCCTGTACAATGTCAGCAGCCCAATTGCTCCAAAGCTAGTTTCCAAGATTGTTTTCTTTTTCATCTTGTTCTTCAGCTGCTTCTTCTTGGTTTTCCTCTGGTTCTTTTTCGAGCTTCTGCAGCAAGTCTTGAATTGGCGATTGTCCCGTGATAAAATCCAGCAAATATATTTTGGTGGTGTTACAAGGTGTTTCCTGCTGAACATCGCCCAATACTCCTTCCGTTTCGTTCATCGAAACAACCAAGACTTCTTTAATAATTTTTCTTATAGTCTCTAAATTTTCACATACAATCAATTTACCAATAACGCCCATGTGGAATTTCTTGACAAAACGGGTCGCAGGACAGGCTGTCATCGCTCTGGAGTAAATCTTCAAAAAGTGAGCCACATCTATCCGAACATTACAGTCAGGCAGTTGCTGCGTGAAGAAAAAGTCACAGTGCTTTTTCATAGTTGTGTAACCACAAAAAGTTCTCACAATCGCTGTATGTAGTGCTCTTGATGTATCAGCAATAGTCTCTTTTGATAGTGATGCACCTAAACGGCTCCATTGAACCAGCCAATTCTAAAGTGTGCCTGTGTCTTGAGTTTCAATAAACAATTGAGCTACCGAAAAATTGTCCCGCGGCACAATTAACTACGACAAGATATAAAAAATATGCTGACTCAGAGTTCCATCTGCTGTTATTATTTTTGAAATTAGTTCACCTGATGCATCCATTTTCAAACTTGCAGTTTCAAGTTTAGCATATGTCACATAAATCACGTTTTGATGATTGGTCCAGTACTGAACATAAAAAGGATTGTAACCAATATTTCGTATGGTATATTTTTCTTCTGTTCGCCCAATGCGCTTCATTTTGGCAATCGCAACAATCGGGTCTTTATTTATTAAAAATGATTGAAAAAGTTCACATTTCGCAACATTCGTCACTTTTTGGCAATGTAGGCAGTTCAGGATCTCCTCGTAACATTTTTGAGTTAGCTATATCAATGCGGTGACGTTCTACAAAATCGTGTACTAATATTCCAGCTATTTTAGATCGGTAAGGCTCTAATGGTAATGGACGTTTATGGACGATATGGAAGATAATCGGTAATGGACGTTTACCACATACTCTCTTTTTTTCAAGTATTGTGCAGTGCATCAGCATGCATTCCGAAGTGCTTTAAAATCAACAAAAATAATCCAAGTGTATTCAAAGGTTTTGAAATGTAATATAAAGTAGTCATCATAAGTATAAATAAGCTAATCCTAACTATCTCGTTACTAATTTGTGGCTTATTTTACACTCCCCAAATTAGCAACGAATGAGACACGCACGTATCTTACTCCATTTTCATATGAACTATAAAACAAATAAGAACGTACAAAAAACAAAAAGACTTTATAATTCCCAAAAACTAAATTCCCAAAATATCTTGAATCATACTCGAATTATTGGATATTTTGTTTTAAAAAAAAATCACTAATATAAAAATACAAAGAAAAACTGCCATATTAACATAGTTCAGAAGTGCCCTTGAATTATGATTATTTATTGTATAACTATAAAATCTAAGCCCCTATGCTACACGCAACCATCTCTTTTAGGTTTTAAGTTACCGTGTTCACAGACAGACCATATTTTGGTAAGAAAAGATCAAATATCTAATCTTGATATTTTCAAAATAATTCAAAGAATATTGCCCTGAATTTTATAGAAATACACCGAAAACCCTTTTCCATTATAACATTGTAGGGAATAGCTTATTAAAGCATACATACGGAAAATTGACAGACAGTTTTGTTTTTTTTGGAGTGGTTAAAAATATGTATCATATATGACAAAAAATAAAACTTTCATATATATTATAGTTTATAGCGACAATGAATAAAAAATATTTATGAGACAACAAAGAAACAAAATATATTAACCAAATATCTGATTTAATTTATGTGGAAATTGTGTTACTCAAATGTGTAAACATGCATTATTAATAATACAAAATACAAAAACGAATGGTAGTAAAGATGTTTAAAAATTTATGTATTTATGTAGTATGTATATTATGCTTTTTACACATAAACAATATACACTATAGAATTTCAAATTCACCCCCTATACCTCAGTTTTTTGTATTATAAATACGTATTTCGACTACAATGTAGTCATCATCAGTATAAGTTAGCTAGTCGTACTTTACTCTTTGACTATTAGAAATAGATATAAAGTCGAGATCAATAGACAAAAATTAAAATAATTGGAAAATTAACTAAATTAAAATAAACTGGATTTAAAATATAATAAATTTTAAATTATATTGAAATTACTCTTGTTAAAATTTCTTTCATTCACATTTATTCCTGTTAATTTTACTCTTATTAAACTTACTCTTATATTGTCGCAGGAGATGTTACTTGTTACTAATTTGGTGACAATTTCACCTTTATATCTCTACATCCTGACTTTCTAAATCCTCAATTTTTGACGCAAGTTTTTAATTTTTTGGGTGGCATTTTCTATAGTCATTTACACAACATCAATTGTTAAATGTGTCAACGATGTTGTGAACTGTCTGAAGGCAAGGTGTAGGCCGGTTCAGGAAATCCAATCATTGCCACACATTCTGTTAGACAATTTCTACCGTAAAACCATTTAATGGCCTGAAATTTTTCTTGAGGCGTGAAAACAATCATTACGATAATGTTAAAAATGAATCAAATCAACTAAAATAAAATTAAACAAACTCGTCAACTCTTTTTTGGATTTTTCAAGAAGAAATATTAGTGTGCGAATTAATTTAGCATTGGTCTTGAAATAAAAATTTGATTGGGTTGTGTATATCACAATAAATATCATTACAACGTTGCACAGTTTCTTCTTTTCATTTAATATCATATACTGTATATACCTAACAGAATTCTTGACGACCTGTATAGCAGAGGTGGGCGCAGACGCTCGCCGTAGTCGAACGACTCTTCATAAGCTGGGTGAGAGTAAGTAAAAAAGGTATGTTTTGAAGTAAGAGGGAACGATGTTTCAATACAGGTTGCCTACCGATTTTTGCCCAGTAATTTATTCAATCAATTTAGAATTAGTTATATAAAATATTTATTGTTTAAAAAATTTCTTTTACAATATGGAGAGATACACCAAAAATCATAATAATAATAATAACAATAATAATGACAATAATAACAACAATAATGATGATAGCAATAACAATAATTACAACAACTACTATATGTATTCCCACTTTATGTAAAATTTAACCATTTAGAAATTAGTAACAAATTACCAACCTCCCCCCCTCCCAGCTTTATCATTGGCATCTTTTTTATATCCAGTGTCATCAAATTCCCATGACACTATACCCCCCACTAAGAAAAAGTAATTAAATCTAGTAAAAAATTGTTTATTAGTTCTCCGATATGAATAGTTTAGGCAAATTATTCGGAATTTCCTAAAATCAAATTCTAAAATCTAAACTAACGCTAAATCATCAAAAAATTTACAAGCGGTATATATAAAAGATCAAACGATTTATATTTTATAATTTATATAACATTTATATTTTATTCATACTCAAATATATTAAAAAGGTACATTTAATGCCCCAAATTACCACCCCAAAATTCCAGAGTATGTGTTGACGCCTATGATAATTGATATCAGAGGTATATACTCGTATTATTGAACAAATAAATTGATAAAATAGGTTTCAATGATCCTGTTTAGTGAACTGATCCCTAGAGGGGTCTTAGTTAGTTAGTCTATTAGTTTTCTGTAAATATGTTTACAGACTTGTTGATTTTGTGTATACCAAAAATTTTAATTGGTTACAGAATTAATAAATTTGTAGTGCGTTTAGTAGTAACATCCAGTTAGTTTGGGATGCATACTGTTTTCGTATAATCTATTTTCAGTTAGTTAAAATAGTGAGTAAAAAAATTTGTATCGAAGCATTAGTGATTCAAAAAACATTTAATTAGTAGAAACAATTATAAAAATAAAAGTGAACTTGGACCACAACCGACAATTGGTGATTTACCGATAATCCCCCTTTTCCCGTTTTATCCTATATCACCAGTGAACAACGGCAGAATATAGTCAAGGTAAGTCCGAAGGAAACTTAAATTGGTATAATTGTTTTATTAACCATCATTAGGTTTTAGAATCAAATTTTAATTAGTTATACAGTCCACTCCACGGACGTTATAAGCTTAGGTGCGTCCAGTATGTATTCAATGTATTGTATGTATTGTATACTTTGAATAATAGTGACCATAAAAAATAGTTGGAATTATTATATTTTTTTCAGAAAATGTTTCAATTAAAAAAAGGAAATAATAGTAATTGGTAGGATACCCTATATTTACTCTATCTCTCACTCAGAGTGAGTGCCGTCAAGGTCTGCCCACCTATGCTGTATGTGTCGCTACTAATAAATATATAGGTAGGTATAGGTATTGTACCTACGTTGTGTGGTATTTTTGAAAATAAATCTTTATTTATAAATTATAATATATCCGATCAAAAACATAAATGTAAAAAAGGGCCGAGTTTTCGGGAAGATACTTCATATAATAGTTGCTCCTTAAAAAGTGATGATATCCCATTACAGAAAGGTAAATTGATTAAGTGTAAGAAAAAATTTTGTTGAAATTTATTTAGTTTTCGCTTAGTATGTTTTTAAAATTTAATAACGCGGCAAGTTATTCTTTCTTTTGTTTCAAATATTAAGGGAATTTAAGTGTAATGTCGGGTCTGTTATAGTGTACGGTCTTGTCTGTGATAATTGTTCTATCCCAATTTAATTTGTGTGTGTTGTTTTCGAGAATTGTAGATGGAGTGTATTTGTAGTATGGTGTGTTGTCTGTTGTGAGTTTGTGTTTTATGGCGAGTTTTTTGTGTATTATTTTTGCTACCTGATCGTGTCAGTGTTTTGTAATCTGTTTGTGTACGGCGTGAGTATGCAGATGTAAAGTGTTGTATTGTTTCTGGTTTCTGTCGACATTGCCGACAGAGGTCTGTTTGTTGTCTAGTGTCTTTGAATATGTTTTTTTGTAGTTCTGTGTATGTATGATTTGATCCTGTGTTGCAAACATGAAGCCCTCGGTTTCCGGAAAGATATTACACTTGGTCAACCACGCCAGCGAAGCCTCTTGGTCAACACAGTCGTGGCTAATCTCATGCAAATACCTTCCATGTAGAACTTTCGTTTTCCATGTCTGCATGTTTATGACTGTGTGTTGTGCTTTGGTTGGTGGAGGAGAGTGTTGTGTTAAGTGCATGGTAACTAGTCCAAGTAGCCGAGTATGCATACTTGGAAACTTGGAGGTTATGGGTTCGAATCCCGACATCGGCAGTTTGTCAATTATTTTAAAAAAAATGGGGGCGGTTACTTGACTAAACTGTCGGCGTATGGACAAGAACGAAGTAATCGGCTATGCTTGAAAAGGGTTTCTGCAGATTCCTTCGCGAACTCCAGAAAAGATCGGCATAGTTCCTATCAGAGTCGGCTGCAGCCACATATCCTACCAATTCCCAGTCTACTCACAAATTTCTTCCACTCTACTCTCATCCTCACATCCTAAGCCATCACAATGGACCTTATAGTCGAAGTGTAGCTCGTCCAGGGCAGCCTCTACATTCTATCTATGTATCTAAGTGCATGTTCAGTGGCGTGTATGACTTATCTGAGGATGTAATGGCTTTGTGTCTTTATTATTATAACTTGGAGGTTATTAATCACTGCGACCAATATGATCTATTGTGACCCCCTACTACTACTCTGTTAAGGCTTGCCTCAGAGCTCCTCAACCAGTCTCAATTCTCGGAGGAATTTGAGGATCTGGGTGGGGTGCAGGATTGGTAAGTCATCCTCCTGGAGTAGGTACTGGTCGAAACAAGCAGCCCTTCTTCGTGCCACGGCTTCACATTCAAGTAGGAGATGAGTTAGAGTTTCTTCCTCCAGCTCACAGAACCTGCATGAGCCGTCATTGATGATTCCCATCTTTCGGAGGTGCCCATTCAGCCGGCAATGCCCGGTGAGTAAGCCCGTTAGGATTTGTAGATCATTTTTTGTGAGCTTAATACAGGTTTCGAATCTCTTTCGGTTATACTGCCCGAGAAGGATCTTGGCCTGCCGCAGCCCTGGAGAATCTTCCCAAAGCTTGTTTCTTTCTGCTTCCTCTGCTTTCCAGAGGGCTGTGTTGAGGTAGGCCTCACCTATTCCACAGGACGGCTCAGGTCCTATGAAAGGGTCTGACGACCCTCTCTTTGTCAGTTCATCAGCAGTCTCATTCCCCTTAATGCCTGCATGGCCTGGCACCCATTTCAGAGAAACTTCATTCTCCTCGCCTAGCCTGTTTTGCAGGTCTAGGCATTCCCACACCATCTTAGAGTCGATGCTCCATGCACTTAGTGCTTTGATGGCAGCTTGGCTGCTCAGGGATGCTTTGACTACCTCATGTGAGGTATTGTCAAAAGCACCTTCTTTACATGCCACTAAGGAACCGGATGTTTTCAAACGTTAGTTTCCCAACGTAGGGCTTCTCTGCTTTTAGCATGGCATCAACCAGAGCTTGCTCTGCCGATGTCTGCTGTTCGGTGGTCTGGTATCGCCCTGGGTACCCTTCCGGCAGTAGAGCCACCTTAGTGTTGCTCAGTGCCGACGAATACTTCCCCATGGGTTTCACCTGCGAGCAATAGGGAAGGTCCCCGGCTCGGCCTTTCTTAATACTCTCCTTGAGGGGAGGTGTGACATGCGAGGCATCTCGCTTCTGTGCTCTGGGCGGGGCTGAGATTTTGGGAGCCTCCCGCTCAAGGACCGCCTTCCTAGCCTCTTCAGAGGCCATGCACTGTTTGAGGAATCGGAGGTACCACTTGCATTTTGCTCCACTCAGTTCACTTCGGAGTGGGTCATCAATTGCCCCAGGCTGTCCGCTTGGGGGTAGAACAGATTTCTTCTCCCCTTTACCTCTAGGTTGGCTGTGGTCAGTGCCCACCTGCCTTCCTGGTGTCGTTTCTTCCACCGAGGTGGAAGTTTTCGGCGCAGAAGTTATGCTTCTTAGGACGGTTGCCCTGTCGTATGCCCGGTTGTACAGCCCTGCCCTCGTTCACAGGATGGAGCTCATGCTCCATTTGATCGACGAGGTCTGTAGCGGTATTTTCCCGCATAAATTTTTTAAAGTTAAACTTAAATTTCTTAGAATCCATATTGGTTCCCACGATTAGCATAGGAAATGAGGTCCACCTCGGCAGAGCCTTGCATGCCGGGGTAAGGGGCTCAATACTATGGGGTGCCCCTAGGTTCCCCAAAGGAATCGTTTATGGCACACATATTTTACAACCCCATACCATTCAGCCCTCGGCACGATGTCTCCCACCTTGGCTTGGGTTGGCCTCGTGAGTCTAAGTCTGATTGTTCGTTTGGAACCTTTCCAGCAAGGGAGTCCCTACCAGTAGATAGTGTTATACTATCTACCGCTGGCGTAGCCCCCAAAATCATCACAATTCACAAGCCTGACCGGTACGACAAGGCGCTCACGAGAGGGTCAGGTGGCTTTGTGTAAGTGTGAGGTGTGTGTTTTAGATTGGAAGAACTTCCGTAGGCCATGGAGCTGGCGATCGTGTAATAGTTGGATGTCTGTGAGACCACGTCCTCCTGTAGACCGTGGTAGGACCCACCTGGCTGACGATGATTGTATGTGGTGTATCCTGTGTTTTGTCATGGGTGTTCGCATATTAATTACTATGTTTTTAATGTCTGTGTTTGGCCACTGTATGATTCCAAAGGAATATGTGAGAAATGGTGTAGCGTGTGTGTGGATGGACTTAATGGTATTTCTACCATCAAAACAACTTTTGAGTATGTTTTGTATTCTTTGTATGTAGTGTTGTGTGTTTGTTTTATATCTGTGTGTGGGATGCCTTGTGATTGCTGAACACAAAGATACCTGTAAAATTCCCCCCCCCCCTCCATGGGGCTAATGAGACCACTATTTTGTAAGTTATATTTAACAGGCGTTTCTGGGTCAGCATGAATGTGTTGTGTTTTGCATTTTTCAGTACCGAATTCCATCCGGATGTCCGTAGAGAATAGTTTAGTCAGTCGTATTAAATGTGTTAATTGTTGTTCTGTGGGGGCATACAGTTTGAAGTCATCCATGTAAAAAAGGTGTGATATTTTATGGAATTCCTTGCCGAACTTCACCTTGAAACCGCATCCCGAATCTGTGAGTGTGTGTGATAGTGGATTAGGAGCGAGGCTGAACCAAAGAGAACTCAATGAGTCTCCCTGGAAGATACCTTGTCTAATGTGTATGGTGTCTGTGGTGATGGTCGTGTTATTGTGTGTTAAATGTAGTGTGGTAGTCCATAATGGTATGGCGTGTGTTAAAAATTTTATAATGTTTTCATCAATTTTGTATAAAGTCAATATTCTCTGAAGCAAGAAATGCGGCACGGAATCAAATGCTTTTTGTAATCTATGTAAGCTGTGTACATGTTTCTGTTGTTGTGTTTGGCCTATTCGGATACCACCGAGTTTATAATGAGTTGCTCCTTACAGCTTCTCGATAGTTTCCGACTGCCCTTTTGCTCCTACGCGAGCCCTTTTGCATCTAGTGAGTAACTTGTATAGTGTAGATAGACATGTGATGGGTCTGTATTTGTTTGGATTTATTGTGCCGTTATTCTTCGGAATATTCTAAGTGTCACTAATATATTAAGTGATGCTCTTCATTAAGAAAGGAGGTGTTGTGTGAGGGTGTTGTATGAATTGTGTAAAATGTCGTGCGAGTTGTTCGTGTGTGCATGTAAAGTGTTTCAGCCAATAATTGTGTATTTGATCTAAGCCAGGGCTCCTCCAATTGTGTAAGTCTTGTGTAGAGTTGTGTATGTTTTTTGTAGTAATTGTTGTTTATGTCATGTGTGTAATGTTGTTTGTTTTGCGGATCTCGTTGCTGATCCAACTGGTTTCAACATTGTGCTCGGACCAAAGACCAAACCAATATGTAAAAAGTGAGTGTTCTGTGGGTGGTTGTATGTCGTGTTGTGGTGTGTTGTTGTGTTTGAGTGATCGGTAGAAAAATCTGGTTGTGTTGGAATTGAGTGTTGTGTATTTTGTTTGTGTGTGCAGCTTTGTATCGTTTGAGTCCTGTAGAGTATACTGTGAGTTTTTGTGTAGTGTATCCCTAAGTTCCTCTAGAATTGTGTTGTGTTCATCATATTTGGAGTTATTTTGTATGTTGTTTTGATGTTTTGTATGTGTTTGGTGATTTTTTGTGTACCAATTCCTTGTATATATTTTGTGATCCGGCCTATGTCCCGTCTTATACTCGTAATACGAGAATTTTAACGTTTCTCTCAAGCTGGTGTGCGTGTTTGTGTAGTGCGTGTGTTATGTGTGTTTAAGGGTGATGTTACCTTGAAACCATTACACCTAACTGCTGCAACGGCACCGCAGTAAATGATTTTGTGTAAATCTGTAAATGTTGTGTCCTGTGATAAGTATTTTGGTAAAATGTAATTGTTAAGTGTGGTGACTATGTTGGTGAGATTGCGTGAATGATGTTGTTTAGGTAGTTTATGTTTCTGTCTAGGGTCTTCATGTTTGAATTCCGCCAATGCAGTGTGAAGTGAATTTTGGATGTGTGTGATGGATGGGTTATCGTTGCTAGTGTTATTATTGTTGTTCATTTTCGGCTCTTTGTGTTGTCTGTGTATCCATGTGTATTATGTCTGTGTTGTGTATGGTGTGTAGTTGGTGGTGTACTTGTTGTCTAATTTGGTTTTGTATTGTGAGGGGAAGGATTGTGCGGCGTTGATCGGCGAGTCGCTGTTTTGTGATGTCTGTAAGATTTTTGTGAATTGTTGGTGTAGTGTTTGTCTGTATCCGGTTTTATCCTGTTCAAGTTGGGTCACTTCCAGGTAGGTTCTCAGTTTGATTTGATTCGTAATGGAACAGACAAATCGTCCCGTGTGTCTCGTCCGTCATTGAATGTAACGTCACGGACATAGTCAAGTGACGGTAAACTGTGTTTTTTATTTATTTTTTGTTCTAGTCTGTCATGTGAACCGCAGAATGTGTGTGAGTGCGTATGTATATTTGTAAGGGTGTTTGTGTTCTTATAGTGTGTATAAATGCATCTATGTCTATTGTGTTCTGCGATATCGCGTTTTGGGTGGTGTGTGTGGTGTTGTGTTGTGTTGTTACACCAAACACTCACTTTACATCAGCACCGACTTTTGGGGTGGTGTGTGTCGTGTTGTGTTGTGTTGTGTTTGCTTTCGTGTTCATGTTCGGACAACGCGAAAGCGAACACGAAAGCAAACACAACAAAACACAACACGACACACACCACCCCAAAAGTCGGTGCTGATGTGAAGTTTCCGTGTTTGGTGTAACTGTGTTTGCATTGGTCGGAATGTTTGTTGTTGTGTGTCGAGCAGTGGTTGGTGTTTGTATTTGGAGAGTACTTTGCCCCATAGAGAGAAACTGTATCAATATACGGCAAGTATTAATAATAACCGCCTTTTGAAATTGTATATATGTGTTTTGTGTAGTTCAAGTGTATGTAGACTGATGTGAAGTGTTTTTGGCATGACGCTTATTGAGCTTAGAACCACCGGAACGATAACAACTCGTGTCATTTTTCACTGATTCCTTAGGTCGACAGCTAAATCAGTATTTTTTGTTAGTTTTTCAGTGTGTATAGTCTGTAGATTGTGTGTGTTGGTAACTGCAATGTTTATGAGGAATGCGGTTTTTGTGTGTTTGTGTATAAGTGTAATGTCTGGTCTGTTATAGTGTACCGTCTTGTCTGTGATAATTATTTTATACCAATATTTTTTATTATTATTATTATTGTGTGTTTAAAAGTTAACGTATTTATGTCAGTTGAAGAGGGAGAGTGGAGACAGGATATACTCCCCAGTGTCACCCACCTCTTCAACAAACATAAATCTTCACAAGATAGCTACAACCTTTGAAGAAGGTTCACTACCATATGCAAAATTTTATATTAAAAAACTTTAAGGGTGTTACTTGAAGACAGTGTCATGGGATTTCAATGTACGAAGGTTTCCTATGACGACGGCCTTTTGCATGGAGGTAATAATGTAACGAAGATGAGACCTGCGAACCGGAATAGTAGAAATAGTAGACTCTAGAGTGGGGCGTATACCGCCAAGACAATCGATAACGAAATCAACCATTTTGACTGAGTACTTAGGTTGTAGTTGTCGTAGTTCCTGAAGAAGGTCAAGGTATTTAACCCGTTTTTGGTCCTCTTTCAAGACTATATTCGTTTCTACAAGCGCATAGAACTCGATCACGTAGATAGTCTTAGCTGAAATATCCTGGAGCACTATATCAAACTTAGTAGCAGAGAGTGCCTGGTAGTTGGAAACGAGAAATTTCAAAAGATGATACATTTTTCGTTTCTCGCAACAGACTCGATTTCTCCGAGAGCATATGGTAGGACTGGCGTATGGTCCAGTTCATACTAGTGTCTCAAGAAGTAGTACAGCACACGTAGGACAGCGTTTTCACGCTGAATGTAGGTGTTCGAGGCATAAGATGGGCATGCCGAAATGAGGTGCATCAGCGTCTCCGGTTGGGATTTGCACGCTCTGCACTGAATACTGGAGATGCCACCTTACACACGTACCTCTGGTGTGTAAGAGAAGCTATCACACCGTCTTGGGCAGCGATGATAAAGACTTCTGTTTCGGACTTGAGTCTAGCTGATCGGAGGAAAGAAAACGTAAGATCAACGGAGAGACCACAGGAGTCTAGATAGCGGTAGAAGATATTCTGATTGTCCCGAGATCGATGCTCTTGAAAGAGAGAGCTAATTTCAGCTCATTTAACAACTGAACGAAGTGTCGATTTTATTATTATTATTAGTATTATTATGGGATCACAGATATTTAGACAAAACAACTACAATCACAGTATTATTAAATTTCTACGTTTCGACTTTATTCTTAAGTCTTTTTCAAGCTCTGAAAATTACATATAAATTACAATTAATTAGCATTTAGAACATTTAAGGAATAATAAAAATTACAGAAAACTTGCATAGGTTACCTTAATGTAGTGTGATTGATAATCATAAAATAAAATGAATAGTCACATGGATAACACAGACAAAATGAATCAGTCTCACAAAATTCCAACAACATAAAAAACCAAATCCAAAATTGGTCATTAATATTTGGAATTTAAATAATAAAAAACTCTTGTCAGTAATATTAGCCTTGGAGGTGTAGAGAAGGTGACTGTTGCACGGAGATGTGTACACTTTTTTACATTGAATAAATGTATTTTAGTACTATATACTTTTCAAATTGTACAATTTATCACATTTAAAAATGTAGAACATGAGAATATCTAGAGCACGGTAGTGCGCAAGGCCGAGTTTAAGGGACACATTTGGACTTCTCACTGCAGTGCTATTACTTATGGAAATATTAGGAGTTGATTTGACCCAGAAATATCTTCTAAACGAAAAGAGCTACAGTGTTGATATTTCGATAATCGATACTTTACGGAATTATAAGAAACCGGTTGTTTCAATGATCGTATACGAATTAACCGTTAAAAAGTTATTTCACTTCAAAAACGAAAAATTCGCTGAAACACTCACAATTCTTGGTAACTAATAGATCATAATTCTATGATACTTCCAGATCATTCATATATCATTAGTAAACTTGCATGTAGAAAACATAAAAATGAACTATATCATATATCTAATAATTTCTTTAACATATGGTAACAGTCATAGCAATTTGAATACAACAGTTTGTTGCGTTTATTGTTAAAAGTTAAGCAGATATGATTACAATTAGTTATTGGATGGGTGACCGAACACTGTGTGAAGTTGTTTTTTTGTAATTTTGTAAACATTAATTTATATTCTCATTTTATTTTAACATTTTTATTATATTTTGCATTGATCAATTATCTAGAGCACGGTAGTAGTGTAAGAAAAAATTTTGTTGAAATTTATTTCGTAAGTTTTCCCTTAGTATGTTTTTAAAATTTTATAACGCGGCAAGTTTTAAAATATTTGAATTCATCAGAAAAAATACCTTGCCGCGTTATATAAAATTTTAAAAACATACTAAAGAAAAACTTAGTTCATAGTTTACCGAGCTATTTACTTTGTAAATAGCTCGGCTCTTTAATGGTATATCAACACTTTTTAAAGAGCAATTAGTTAATAGTTTACCGAGCTATTTACTTTGTAAATAGCTCGGCTCCTAAATGGGATATCATCACTTTTTAAAGAGCAACTATTATATGAAGTTTAGAGCTATTTACTTTGTAAATAGCTCGGTCCTTTCTTCCATATCATCACTTTTTAAGAAGCAACTATTATATGAAGTCTAGAGCTATTTACTTTGTAAATAACTCGGTCCTTACTTTCATATCATCACTTTTTATGAAGGAACTATTACATTAAGAATTTTCCGAAAAACTCGGTCCTTTCTTACATTTATGTTTTTGGTCGGATCTTAATTTTATCTCTGAAACATCTCGTTCCAGCAAATGTTAATACAGGACAACAAATGATCAGAAAACTATTTCTTATTAACATTAGACGCATGTATTTGAGTACTAACAGTATTTTTACAACTAGTCAATGAACCACATTTGCAAAATTAAGAATATGAGATAGAGTTTAATCTACATGCACACTTTTGAAATCAGCAAGTCTTTCAGGAGCATGGGTGTGGAAAGTCATTTGGTAGACTGTGTTCAATAATATTTGGCATCCACCATGATTCACATTCTTCATACCTATAGTAAGAAGGGTCAAGATGTAGCGAATTTTGCTCTTCCAACAGGTTGTACCACCGAGCAGCTTGTAAATGTGCTCTTTTTATGTGCAGAGAAACACTCGAAGATGCTAGAGGAAGCTTTGTTAAATTTAACTTTTTCATTTGGTGATACTTAGTTGTTCGAGGCTCATTCTTGTTATTAAAGCCTTTGTTTAGTACTCTTGTCAAGTATTCCTCAGATTTTTGAATTATATTATCTGTCAACTCTTCCTTTCCAAAATCTTGTATAAGCTATGCACAGTCTTTGGCTTGTGTAAGAGCAGACTGTTTTCTTCCAAATTTACCCGTCGAATCTCACCCAGTTAGTAAATGTATGTTGGCAAAATCACCAAAGGTTCTCATGGAATTTCCACCAGCAGCGGACAATAATCGAGCCTGTTGCATGAACTACTAAGCATGAAGCGGATGGATGAATAAGGAGACTCTGTTGAGATGCACAAGGCATCCTGCTCTCCTGATTCTAAACCATATCAGATTGTTGTATTGAAAATTATTGAGAATAATATTTAAGAAAAAAATATTTTTCTCCTTGAAAAAAAGAAGATGGGAGGAACACCAAAGTCGGACCCAAGGAACACCGTTGACAACCATTCCCTCATCAGAACGGCGAAGAAGCGTGGTATCCAACCCGGAAGAGCCAGCTGCTGCAACCATGGAAATGATGTTTGCGACAATAATGTCCAACTATAAGAACCTGGACTTAGGAATGGGTGATCGATTGGAGAAGATGAGCAACCAACTTCAAGAGTTTGACGAACGTCTCGGAAATCGGCTTCAAGAATCTGAAGACAGGATGGTGAACCATTTTTAAGAATTTGAAGAGAGAGTGGAGGAACGAATGGGAAATCGACTCCAAGAGTTGACAGCAGTTCAACACGAGTTGGGGGAACAATTGGTAAATCTGAGTGACGTGTGCATAGAACGGATCGACCAAATAACCACTGATGTCGAGACCGTGAAAACCGATATCACGAACATTAAAGCCGATGTCGTTGTAACCCGAACAAATAGAAGGCATAGAGAGCAACCAAGCCACATGACTTGATGGCATGGAAACGACGATGAACGAACAATACAACAAAGTCGTGGATAACATTAAACGGATCGAACAGCGTCAGACACAACAACTGCGTGACATGCGTCTAGCCCCTGGAAAGGTGACTACAGTTATTCGATCCGCTGCATTAGACACGACGACGCTTCTGTCAATTATGCCGGAGTTCACTGATAGACCGGCTGAAGATCCAGCAGTTTTCTTGAACAGTGTGACGGCATTACTACGACAAACGCATCTGCCCGTGGATTGTTGGATCGAGATGGTTACAAAGAAACTAGGGGGACCAGCCAGAGACTGGGCATTAATGAATCGTGGGTTGGACTACACTTTCGACGAATGGAAGTGGCAGTTGGAAAGCTTCTCCAACAGTGTCGGAAGAAAAGCCAAAGCCGAACTGGAACTGAAGACCGTTTCCTAACCCACAGGATTGAAGACAGAAGCGTTCATTAACATGAAGGTGCGGTTATTTAGAAGAGTGTACGCCGAGAGGAATATTGATGACGTGGTGCCCATAATATTGAATATATTACGCGACAACGTACGACTGCTGGTATAGATTTCAAATCCAAAATCATAAGACGATCTACGTTTGAACGTCAGAAAACTGGATGAAGAGCCAGCGAGGAATCGTCGAGAACCACCAGCAACAGCACCACCACCACCACGTCCAAGCAGTCCACGCACGTTCTTCGCATGTCACCAAGTGGGGCACATTAGTCGAAACTGTCCCAGAAGGGGGCAAAAACATAGACCTGGGCCGTCGGGAAACTAATTCCTGGCTCAATGAGGGAGGAAATTGATTCTGGGGTACACATTAACCTCCACAAAGACGCATAACATCGGCGTGAACACCAACAATTACCTATTCATTTAACAACAATGGAGACCAAGAACTCACACCAGAATTCAGGGCCAATTGTGAAAGTTGATGTGCGTGGAAGATCATTTTTGGCACTTATAGATAGTCAAGCATCACACAATTTCGTAAGTGAAGAATTGGCAAGAAGTATTTGAAAATGGCACCCTGTCAGAGATAGTACAGGCAGTGAAGCCACATGTAATAATACTTTCAGGATTCTTGGAAAAATGGGGATGGATGTAACGGTATCGAAAATGAGTTTCAATATTGAAGTTATGGATGTACCTGGCCTACGGAACCACTTAATACTTGATCACGAGTTTTAATTGAAAAATGGTGTGAGCATCGATTACCGGAGTGGTTTAATTTACTTGAGGTGTGATAAGAGAGTCCGAATTGCATAGAGAAAACGAGATGGAGCCCATAGAGAAATGGCAGCAATTAACGATGCATTGGGCGAGTTACAAATTAAACTCCTTGAGAACCAAGAGCACTTAAAAGATGTCATTCTGCAACATCCCAGCGTTTTCGGCAAAGTTCGAAGGACAAAAACGATCACACAAAAAATTGAGATTACGAAGAATTCTCCATTAAATTACGACTATACCCGTACAACATTGAAAAACAACGGCTATTGGAAGAGATGATTGAAGAGATAGAGGGCGATGGCATTATAGAACCATCCACATCGCCTTGGGATTCACCCGTCGTATTACCAAAGAAGAAGGATGGAAAGAGGGCAAAAACATCAATAACCCTCAACGTAATTGAAGTAGAAACACCCTTACTTGACGATAGTCGACGATGGCAGGATGAAGATCGTGATGTGACTGCCATCAGAAGATACATCGTTGATAACACAAGTCCACTGAGAAGTATTCTACGTCGACGAGTGGACAGAGCACAAGCTAACTACTCCGTAGGTGACGGGATCCTCTGGTACCATAGTTTACAGATGGTACAAGAAGTGCCAGTGGTTCCCGAAGAACGCATACTTGGTTTTCTTAGAAGATATCACGACAGTGATGAAGCAGCACACTCTGGATGGAGAGAAACGTATCGTCAAATCCGTAACCGCGTCTACTGGTATGGGATGCAAGATGACATACGCAGATATGTAAGAGGGTGTGATACGTGTGCTAGAGTGAAGCCACTGAGCAAGAAATCAAGTTCAGTAATGAGAAGTCGAAAACTTACTTCACCATGGGAGGTAGTCAGCATCGACTTGATGGGTCCATACCCACGCACATCACGTGGAAAGACGAATATATTGGTCGTTACTGATCTTTTCACCGCGAAGATAGTACAAGTACTTAAAGACGAAGTATTCAGTCGATATGGTTATCTGAGAGTAGTACTGAGTGATAATGGTCCCCAGTTCAGATCGAAAGAATGGAAAGCATTGAACAGAGATTGGAACACAGAAATATGGACCACTCAGAGCTCGGCAAACAATATTGGCCAATGCCGAAGATGAAAAAAATGACCAACTGGAGATGGGACTCGTTTACCAACCGGAGAGTCCGTCTGGATGCGCAATCAAGTGCTCAGCAGTAAGGTGGAAGGTGTGCATAGTGGATTGGCACCGAAGTGGAAAGGACTTTTCAGGGTGTTGAGAAATTTCCAGCTGGAATCTGTATACTAGATACAGTACCTGCCACGAAGATACATGGAGGACTCTTGAAGCCGGCCAGTGCAAGGACCACGGCCAATGGGAATCCGGGAAGATTGAGTGTGTGGAACGAGGTGTTCGGCCAACTATTTCCAGATCGATTGGGGGCTCAAATGCATGGAGGTGATGGAAGACGACGGGATGTTCCAAGTGTGGACGAGCCAGAGGCCAAAGCAATAGATCCAGGGTACCAGTACCCTGGATATGGGTACCAGTACTGGATCTATTGGTACCAGGGTACCAATAGATCTAGTTTTCGAGAATATCTTCTCTCTAGCATTATCTAGGTTGGGAAAAGTCCTTCCAAAAATTACAGAGCATAAAATTTTCGGCATCATTTGTGGGAAACATTTTTTTAATCAGATAAATAGTTTACAATTTGCAAAATCGCTACATTTTTTTGCTACATTACGATTAATCGCTACATTACGACTGTGCTGGGACTATAATGCCTTTGCACATGCTGAACATAGTTTGTGTCACCATCTATGACATAAATGCTATTTCCGAATTCAATATCATATGGAATAGGCTTTCAAAAAAATGTAGCGATTTTGCGAATTGTAAAAATTTTCTGAGCTTGACTTCGCTGTAACTCGTAGACTATTTATCTGATCAAAAAATATTTCCCATAAAAGTTGCAGGAAATTTCATGCTCTATAATTTTTGTAATGACTATTTCCAACCTAGATGACGCTAAAGAGTAGATATTCTCGAAAAATTGGTTTTTGGTAGTGTTTTTCCAATATGGCGGCGCGAGCGGCAATCGCTCAAGGTTCCAAATTTGGAACATTAATTAGTACACTAAACTGTAAAACTGTGCCAAATTAGAACTCTCCTTGACCTTTTGTAAGGCAGAAACTACCCAATAACTGGATTAATAATTTTATTTAAAAGTCGAAAGTCTAATTCAAGGTGAATGTTTTTGATAACATAAATACATACACAAATAAAATTGAGTATAGATTTTGAATTCACACTGGTCGTGTGCATTAAGTGGATAGAGAATTATCAAACAAGAAGGATATGATCCTAGTTCAAACCTTGGAGAAACATTGTAGTTTTTAATTAATTTAATACACAATCTGAACCTCCGATTGCGCCAAGGGTTGTTGATAAACTAAATTATTCGAGAATCCTCCATGCAAAAATATATTTTCAAAAAAATATTTCTTCAAAACAACAACCATGTTCTAGAAAGACCCATGGCAGGTATAAAAAGGCGCGACCAGTGCTGATCAAAGTCAGTATATATTTGACTGTTGTTAGATCAGTTCAAAGTTTATTATTAACTGTTGTTCGATTCAGATCAAGTTAAAGATTTAGTAAAAGTTGGCATTTGTACGATTAATTCAAAGTTTGACATTGTGTTGAAAAATTTAAAAGATTGTTGAAAAAGAAATTGGGTTGACATTTTTTTTAAACAAATAAAATCAGGTTTTTTTTTCGTGAAAATTTTGTTAGTTTAATTTTTATTTTTCTTTAAGAAAACGGGCGTGTCGTTCTAATTGGAAATTATTTATTACTTTTTACTAATATATTTTTGTTGCCGAGTATCGAAATCTGTCGCAGGTTCGGGCAGCGCTCCTTTGAGGAATAAAGAGAGCCAAGATACCGCGAAAAGATTTATTACCTTTTTATAAAATTCCATGGTTAGTCAAGAAAAAAATTAGTTTGTTCAAGATAAAATAACTTTTATTCAATTTAGCAAATAAGTTTAATGTTATTATAGTGTTAAAACGTGTTTCGAAGATTTTTTGCCTCTTACAATTTTTCGATATAATGAGCAGTTTTAAGGATATTTTGATTTTTCCTAAAAATGTCATAGCGCTTGAAAACAACGACTTTGCCGCCATCTTGAAAAAAATTTCCCCATGTCAGAAATGAGTACCCAAGGTGAAAATGATCAATAGGTGTTAGAGAAACACCCTGTAAAAAAGTGTGCTGTCAACATCTTCATGCAACAGTCGCCTTCTATGTAGACCCTAGACTATATTCAAACTGCAAACTTCACAATTCAATGTTATTGTCCAACTATATCGACTGTTACACAAACATAAACACACAAATTGTATTTCAAATTTTGCCCCTATTCCTAGAACATTTGTTTGTATTTTATAAATACGTATTTCGACTACAATGTAGTCATCATCAGTATGAATTAGCTAATCGTAACTATCTGTGGGATATGGATTCAGAGATATGTTGCTTGTTGCTAATTTGGTGCCTGTGTCACAATAAGATTAAAAAATTCTGTCCTTTTATACGATTTGGCTGAGGGTATAATCTGACTTGAGGATTATTTAAGTTGCCTGACTACTGGATTAGGTGTGTGGAAATCCCCACATATTTATTGGCGGTATTCTTTGGTGACTATGCGGCGTTTGCTTTGTCACTAAAGTGAGTGTACCTTCGTTAACTTTGACATTCAGGTATTTGATTTTTATTTTTATTTTTGAAAATGGTTTAATTTTATTAAATCAGAATTTGGAATTGGTCTAAATTCATTATCTGTTTTCACAATTTGTATATGTAGATGCTTTCGTATGCATCTAATTCTGTGGGGTTTTGTACCGATTTAAGTAGTTTTAGATTCGATTTATCAATTTTATGGTTGTTCTCAATAACGTGCGCCGCAATACAAGATTTTTCGGTTGTCCCAAATTTCACATGAGCCAGATGTTCTTTGATTCGAATACCGATTTGGCGACGACTTTGACCAACGTAAATTTTCGAACAGTTTTGACAATTAACACCATATATGCCCGATTGTTTTTCATTACTAATTTTATCCTTAGGGTTGCCCAGCAACTGTTTGATTTTATTTTTACTAACAAGCGCTGTTTTTAAGTTGTGGTCCCTTATTGCTCGAGTGATTTTATTTGTGCAATTGAAAGAAATTGGCAACGTTGAACAAACTAAATGGTGCAAACTAACATACTTCCGTCCATGCACAAATAAAATCACTATTATATAAATATTATATAAATATATAAATATTCACTATTATATAAATAGAAGTTAAAAGGGTAGCTTCGGGGGTCTTTTCAGATTTTTTTGGGAGGCAGCGATGAAAGTTTTTAAGTTTTTTGAATTACCTTCTTAATTTGTAGCTGTTTAGCGTCGAATATAAAAAACTGCATCTTCCTTTCATGTATACAAGAATAGGGGTAGTTTTAGGGGTGTTCATCCCATTTGCGAAGGGTAACGATGGAAAAATTTACGGTTTTAAAATAATCTTATTATTTTAAACCCGGTCCACGTCGAATGAAAAAAACCTCATCTTTCTAACATGAATAGAAGTGAAAAAGGCAGTTTAAGGGGTGTTTTTCCCATTTTCGAAGGTTTCCGATGTAGGTAATGAAATTTTTCAAAGTAATCTGTTAATTTTACTTTAAAAAGAAAATCCCATCTGTCTGACTAGAACTGAAGTGAAATGGCAATTTTACGGTTGTTTTCCTTATTTTCGGGAGGGGGAGGGGTTGTGATGTAGGAAATGAAATTTTTTAAAGTATTCTGTTAACTTGACTTTCTTTCGGGTCGATTGGTGAAAATCCCTTCATTTCAGCATGTAAAAAACTGAAAAACGTTATTTTGGGAGATATTTTTTTTCGATTTTCCGGGGAGTTGCAAAAAACCGCAACTTTCTAGCAAGAGTCAGTCAGCTTTACTTTCAGCTTTATAGTATACAAAAAAGTACACAAAATATAGTATTATATATAGTATACAAAAAAGGACAAAAAAGTATTTGTATTTATGTTTTCTACAAGGTAATTACGTAATCAGTTTTCTTAAAGTAAAATTTTTGTAGAATGTTTCTAAAATTTTATATAACGCGGCAAGTTGTTTAGCAAATTTCCTGAAAGGAAATAAAATAGTGACCGCTAGAAAGTGATTTATATATTTGAAGGAAATTCGCTCGAAGATGAAGCAGCTCCTGCGTAATTTTTGATGATTTCAAATATTTTAAAACTTTCCACGCTATAAATAAAATTTTAAATTATAAAATTTTAATAAAAACATACTAAAGAAAACTTACGAAATATTATTCCAACCAAATTTTTTCTTACATTTAATCAATTTACCCCTAATGATAACAAGAAAACTGGTATAATACCTCGTCATTTACAATTTGCAATTCGTAATGATGAAGAATTAAATACATTATTATCTGGTGTAACAATTGCCCACAGTGGTGTATTACCAAATATACAAGCAGTGTTATTGCCAAAGAAAACTGAAAAGAAAGCGTAAATTATATACATTGGATTATTGTTGATAATAATATTCATCGATCATAGGCCTTTAATTAAAAGGCCACAAATTAATTTGAAATACGAGTGAAATATTTTTATTAAAATAACTATATAAAATTTAGTATATATAAGATGTTACTTGATTTGTTTCGATTATAACTTCTAAAATAATCGATTTTTTCTTCTTCAAATAATTGATTATAAACGTAACAGTCTTTGAACAATCATATTCCACAACAACGTGCTGCATGCAATAGTTTTGATATATAACAAAGATAATAGTTTTGATATATATAACAAAGATAATACGGCGATTGGCAGCTCGGATTCGAAGAAATGACTTGACCCGTTGGCTCCGCATCACAAAAAAAAATATACGCAGGAGCTGCGTCAACTTAGCGAATTTTCTTAGAAAACATAAATCACTCTCTAGCGGTCATATTTTTAGACTGATCAAAATGCCTTAATGCAGTTTAAGGGGGGTTTTCCCCATTTTCGGCGGTTTGCGATGTAGGTTATGACATTTTTCAAAGTAATCTGTTAATTTGACTTTATAAAGAATTGAAATGGCAATTTTACTTCAATTAATTCGGGAGGGGGAGGGGTGGAATGCGATGTAGGTAATGAAATTTTTCAAAATGTTCTGTTAACTTGACTTTATTTCGGGTCGATTGGTGAAAATTCCGTCATTTCAGCATGTATAGAACTGAAAAACGTAACTTTGGGGGGTGTTCTTTCGATTTTTCGGGAGGTTGCAATAAAAAATATTAAGTTTTTCGAACTTCCTAATTAATAGCTACTAAACGTCGATTGCAAAATTTTCTTCTTTCAAATAATTCTGTTATTTTGATCCTGTTCCACGTCGAATGCAAAAAAACCGATCTTTCTATCATGATTAGAAGTGAAAAGGTCAGTTTTAGGGATGTTTTTCCCATTTTCGGTGTGGTTGCGATGTAGGTAATGAAATTTTTCAAAAAATTCTGTTAATTTGACGTTATTTTGGGTCAATTAGTGAAAATTCTATCTTTCTAGCATTTATAGAACAGAAAAACGTAATTTTGGAGTATGTTTTTCCAATTTTCCGGAGGGTTGCACTGAAACAATTGAAGTTAATAAATAATAATTGATCAATGCATCATTGCAAAATATAATAAAAAAGTTAAAATGAGAATATAAATTAATGTTTATTACAAAATTACAAAAAAAAAAACTGCACACAATGTCCACCCATCCAAGTACTGATTTTAACTAATGTTGCTCAATTGTAAATGCTATACGACAACTGCTGAATACCACAAGCCATTGTCACTATTATCGATTAAAGAGATTTTTAGTCATAATATAGTTCATTGTGTTTTCTACATGGTTCTTTACGCTGATAAGATCTAATACAATCAATATTTAAAAACCTTAGTCATCCAATCAGATAGGACTCTATAAAAATATCATCGAATAAGATACATATATACGTTCTAATGCTAATTTGATTGAAACGAAAATTGTGAAAATGTTCGTTTTTCCGATACAAATTTCCAGTTTTCGAAATTTTCCCGTCGGTTTGGGTACTATATCTACCTACATGCCAAATATCAACTTTACAGGATTTCTGGAAGTAGCGTATAATTATGATATCTAATACTTAAGTTTTTAAGGCGTATGCCGTGAATTTTGCGTTTTTGAAGTGAAATAACTTTTTAACAGTTAATTCATTAACGATCATTGAAAAAACCGGTTTCTTATAATTACGTAAAGTATCGATCAAACAGTGTTCTAATATTCTAATATTTCCTTAAGTAATAGCACTGTAGTGAAAAGTCCGATGTGTCCCTTAAACTCGGTCTTACGCACTACCGTGCTCTAGATCAGTATTAGAGCTACTTTTTCTATCTAAAACTTTCTATGCATTCCATCGATTGTATATTTAAATTTAAAAAATTCGTTACGCAGGAGCTGCTTTAACATAGCGAATTTCCTAATAATTATGCTCTCTAGCCGTCACAATTTTAGTCTAATCAAAATGAAATATCGTATCTGATATGATTTTAGTATTTGCAAGGCCAATTTTGTTAATAAATAGCATACGTCAAGTGAAAAGAGCGGCATAAAGAAAGAAGAAAACACAAAACATAAAATATCTCTTTTAATATTAGAACAATAAAAAATGCGTAAGAAATGAAGTTGTAGAAAATCATATATATATATATATATATATATATATATATATATATATATATATATATATATATATATATATCACAAGAATAATTTAACAAAATGACCGTGTTTGACTGTCTGAACTAGAATTGGTATAATAATATTAATTATACCAATTCGAATTCAATATTCATAGTTAAGACAGGATAAGATAGCTAAGCTTTACCTATAATACATGATCTTATTAAATAAATACATCGAAATCTATAAACATTTTACATCGTTTCTTAAATGGAAAAATCTTATATAAAAAAACCATTGATATCTTAAATTAACCTAAGTTGGACGGATGAGCCGTCCCTAAAACTAGACCTTAAAGAAAAATAATTACAATTTAGATTGCACCGAATCAGTTGTAATCGACATCATATGGCATGCGGTATCATTTCCTGAAAAGCAACGTGCGCGGGTCAAATTGACCCAGTTCATTGATTTCCGGGAAAGGTTTTTGCGGGATGATTGGAAATAGGATTTTGAAATGGTTTGGATGAAGGTTCTGATTGTGGGGTGCCCAGTTTCTCTGTAGAGTGCTTCAGCTGGATATCATAGGGGGACTGATATCCAGCACTGCACTTTCGCAAGCTGCGAAGGTGCAACGTTCGACCCGATTGGGGCGGCGTACGTGAGTACGGCCGGATACTTGACTTGAAAAGTCGATGTTTCAGACGTTCGTCCAATCTAGTCCTAGTGTTGAGTAGTGGGTACAGCCCTGCAAAGGTTGCGTTTCCAAGGGCAAGACGTTTTTTAACGTTCTGCGTCCAACTCAACTTCAAATTTTTGAATTTTCGCAAGCTGCGAAGGTGCAACGTTCGACCCAATTGGGGCGGCGTACGTGAGTACGGCCGGATACATGACTTGAAAAGTCGATGTTTCAGACGTTCGTCCAATCTAGTCCTAGTGTTGAGTAGTGGGTACAGCCCTGCAAAGGTTGCGTTTCCAAGGGCAAGACGTTTTTTAACGTTCTGCGTCCAATTCAACTGCCTTTGAAGGGTAACTCCCAGGTATTCAACACTTTGAGTCTGTTGGATTTCAGTGTTAAACATCTTCAATTCCAGTGGGTAAGAAGTAAATGTATTCTTCCTTGTGTACAAGACGGACTGAGTCTTCGTAAGATTAATTTTGATTTTCCACTTCTTGAAATAGCTTTCAAGCGTGGATAGGCGGGACTGGAGGCAGCTCGAAATAAGTTTCGGCTGCCAGGAAGTACAGTAGATTGCTGTATCGTCAGCAAAGAGGCCCGTTTCGGTAGCTCGATCCTTCGGGATATCGTTTATATAATATAAAAAGAGGCGGAGTCCAAGCAAGGAGCCTTGAGGTACACCAGCTTTGACACTATATTGGTTCGATGTACTTTGTTGGAGATGAATTCGGGATTTTCGGTTCGATAAATAGGAATTTCAGGATGTAGGTAGGTATGTTGAATTTGGAAAGTTTGTGGATAAGTCCATCGTGCCAAACCGTATCGAAAGCCTTTTCGATGTCCAAAAAGACCATGCCTGTGGATTTATTCCACTTAAATCCAGAAGAAATATGGTCAGTGAGCCGGTGAAGCTAGCTCACTGTTGAGTGGTTCGATCTGAAACCAAACTGTTTGGAGATTAATTGTTCGTGGATATTTTCGACTGCAGCCGGTTCAAAACTACTTCTCCATGACCTTTATGAGAGATGGCAGCAAGCTGATGGGTCGGTAACTTGAAGGCGACGAAGTTGTTTTCCCGATTTTGGAAGAGCTAGCACTTTGGCAGCTTTCCAAATGTCAGGAAAATAACCAAGTCTCAAGCACGCAGTATAGATATAACGCAGTATAGCTGAACAACCGTCTTCCGAGGAAGATAACGGAGAACAACATTAGTTATTCCATCATCACCGGGAGCCTTCCTACACTTAAGTTTCCTTAAAATGTTTGAAACCTCCGGAGGTGATACGCATTCCACATCGATTGCGTTAATGACGGAAGAGCGAATATTTTCCAAAGTTTCGGACACCATGCGGGCCGTTTCTTCATCGTGATATTCGTCGCCATCGGTTAAGCTGTGCGCCTTAGAGAAGGTGTCAGCAAGAAGTTGAGCTTTGTCTGAATCTGGGTAGAGATACCCATTTTCCGACAGTAGGGGGGCAGTCTGTTGGAACGTTGACGCAAACTTCTAACAATTGACCAAACACTATAATCACGAGTGGGCAGAGCCGAAATCCTCTCATCCCACATTTCATCTCTGGTGCGCGTGACTTCTTCTCGAATGTCAGCTGACATTCGCTTCGTGGCGTCATGAAGCTCAAGCAGCCTAACTCATTGCCAAACTTTACGTAATTTGTTCCGAGTCTGTATGAGTCGTAGTTTGTCGTCATCTAATTTAAGTTGAAAGTTTACTAACCTCTAAATCTATTTGGTCGGTTGTTTTGATCTGTGGAGTGATCAAAGTTTCGACGTTAAGGTACTGTTTGAAAAGTTTCCAATCCGCTTTCTCATAGCTCAATTGGATTGGCAAAGTAGCAGCGCCCCTCCTTTGACCTAGGGTGAAAGTGATGGGGTGGTGATCGCTTTGCAAATCCAAGTGAACATCTGGGTCCGGCAGAAGGTCACAATTCTTGAGTATCGTTAAGTCAATGGTCTGAGGAGGGCGGTGGGCAGCATCAGGATAGTAAGCGGGGTCCTCTCGGTACGCAACAATGAAGTTACGTTTGAGGGAATGCGCATAGAGTGCGTTCCCGCTAGCATTGTTGAACATACAGTTTCAAGATATATGACGCGCATTGAAATCACCCATGATCACAGCGTAATCACGAGTCCTTAAAATGCGGTCAATATCTTTTCCCAGTAAAAGTCTATCGGGGGGATTATATAAAGATGTGACTTTATAATTACCACAATTTGCCGAAATAAGAATGGAGACGGCTTCGATAACACCGTCTTCGGGAGGCAAGAGAGAGTGCTGGACATCATGCCGAACGTATAGAGCATTTCTGGTGGCACGGTCACGGCGATAGGTATAGTACCCAGGAATTCGAGCTCTCTTGTCCGGCTTTAACCAAGTTTCGCTGACGGAAGCCATCTGGATCTGATGCTGGTGAAGAAATGAGTGAAGCTCGGGAAGTTTGCGATGGATACTTTGAGAGTTCCATCGTAGAAATCGGATGTTGGATCTAGAAGAGGGATATGACGCCATTTTCAAAGAGGTGAGATGACATCCTGAAAAACACAAGAAGTTTTTCTGAATCCGATTCGATCCTGAGTTTCAGGATGGTCATGAAGTCGAAAGTCGAATTAGTTCTTGCATCAGACTCCAATGGACTTGGAGACGATGGAGGTCCTTCGAGGGCTTCGATTAAGAATGGGTTATGGGGTGAAATTGGGGTGGTACTCAAAATGTCTATTACCTCCTTTTCGGATGCTCTCTTCGTTGTCCACGGATTTGCGGTTGGAGTTGGGACCGGGACAAACTTCTTCGATGATGTTGCTGCTGCCGATGATTTGCTGCTCTGCGCTGCTGGACCTCTGCTTGGCTCGTTGACCTCTCTTCTACGAGGGAGGGTTGGGTACTCTGGATCTGCTGGATCTTCTCGGAGCCATTTTTGTTACAAATGCCAGTCTTGTGGGACAGTTCATGGCACTCGCCGGATGAGAAGCGTTGCAATTACAACACTTCGCCGGTTCCGACCTCTGGAGCCCACAAGCCTGTGAAGCATGGTTTTCGCCACACTTCAGGCAGCGTTGAACCCCACCACAGAACCGTGATCCGTGCCCGTAGGACTGACACCTGTAACATTGGATTGCCCCTCTTTTATTTTCAAATCCTTGGGTGGTTACAGGCACGCCACATAACCACCGTATGTTGAGGACGCTTTTGGCTTGCGTCCCTTTTTCGAATTTTACTGGACGAGAGGCTTGTATACTCTCGTCTCCTGCTTTTGATAATAGCTGGACCTTATTTGGCTTAAGGCCCTGCCATTTTAAATCTTCGGCCACCATGTCATCATTATGGTGGCGCATTGTTCCATGGACCACGTATTTTGGCTCGTGGTCCTCTTTTGTTCCATATGAATGGAATGGAAACTGGATTTCTTCCAGTTCCTCTTTCGTTTAAGTGTAATCGCTGACCGTTTCGCAATGGACACTGATAGTCTTGGGCCCAAAGGTGAAACGGACAATGCTACGAGCTGCCGCTTTTATGGCTGCCTTAGGTATTTAAATATTGATTGTATTAGACCGTATCATACTGAAGAACCATGTAGAAAACACAATGAACTATATTATCTCTAAAAATTTCTTTAACCGATGGTAGTGACAATGGCTTGTTGAATACAGCAGTTGTCGTATAGTGTTGGAAGTTAAGCCACATTGGATAAAATCAGTACTTGGATGGGTGGACATTGTGTGCAGTTGTTTATTTTTTTGTAATTTTGTAAACATTAATTTATATTCTCATTTTAACTTTTTTATTATATTTTGCATTGATCAATTATTATTTATTACTATTATTTATTAATCGGTAAACTTCAATTGTTTTAGTGCAACCCTCCGGAATATCGGAAAAACCTCCAAAATTACGTTTTTCTGTAATTTACATGGTAGAAAGATGGGATTTTCATTAATCGACCCGCAATAACGTCAAATTAACAGAATACTTTGAAAAATTGCATTACCTACATCGCAACCCTCCCGAAAATGGGAAAAACTCCCCTAAAACTGACCTTTTCACTTCTATTCATGATGGAAAGATCGGATTTTTCCATTCGACGTGGAACAGGTTCAAGATAACAGAATTATTTGAAAAAAGTAAATTTTACCATTACAACCCTTCGCAATCGGGAAAAGATGAAAGATAGAAAGATGATTTTTTTTGCATTTGACACAATATAGCTACAAATTAGGAAGTTTATTCGAAAAATTTTTCATTACAACCTCCTGGTAAATCGAAAAAACAAACCCCCAAAATTACGCTTTTAAGTTCTTTACATGCTGAAATGATAGGATTTTTACAAATCGACCCGAAATAAAGTCAAGTTAACAGAATACTTTGAAAAATTTCATTTCCTACATCGCACCCCACGCCCTCCCGAAAATAAGGAAGACAACCGTTAAATTGCCATTTCACTTCAATTCTAGTTAGAGAGATGGGATTTTCTTTTTAAAGTCAAATTAACAGATTGCTTTGAAAAATTTCATTATCTACATCGGAAACCTCCGAAAATGGGAAAAACACCCCTTAAACTGCCTTAAATTGCCATTTCACTTCAATTCTAGTTAGAGAGATGGGATTTTCTTTTTAAAGTCAAATTAACAGATTACTTTGAAAAATTTCATTGTCTACATCGGAAACCTCAAAAAATGGGAAAAACACCCCTTAAACTGCCTTTTTCACTTCTATTCATGCTAGAAAGATCAGGTTTTTTTCTTTCGACGTGGACCGGGTTTAAAATAATAGGATTGTTTTAAAAACGTAAATTTTTCCATCGTTACCCTTCGCAAATGGGATAAAAGCCCCTAAACCTACCCTATTTCTTGTGTACATGCTAGGAAGATGCAGTTTTTTATATTCGACGCTAAACAGCTACAAATTAAGAAGGTTATAAAAACACTTAAAAACTTTCATCGCTTCCTCCCAAAAAATATCTGAGAAGCACCCCCGAAGCTACCCTTTTAACTTCCATTCATGGTAGAAAGATGGGATTTTCACCAATTGACCCAAAATAAAGTGAAATTAACAGAATACCACGAAAATTTCATAACCTGCATCGCAATCACCAAAAATAGGAAAAACACCCCTAAAACTGCCCTTTTCACTTCTTTTCATGTTAGAAAGACCGGGTTTTTTTATTCAACGTGGAACTAAGAGTAAAAAGAGTAAAGTATCGCGAAGCGTAAAAAAACGCGTAGCGTTTTGTGCAAAGCCTTCGGCTTCGTATATTTAAGCCTTTCAAAAAGGATTGATATCCGACCAAAAACATAAATGTAAGAAAAGGCCGAGTTTTCGGGAAAATCCTTAATGTAATAGTTCCTTCTTAAAAAGTGATGATATGAGAGTAAGGACCGAGCTATTTACAAAGTAAATAGCTGTAGACTTCATATAATAATTGCTCTGTAAAAAGTGATGATATCCCATTAAAGAGCCGAGTTATTTACAAAGTAAATACCTCGGTATACTATTAACTAAAAAAAATTAATGAGGGGTAAATTGATTAAATGTAAGAAAAAATTTGGTTGAAATTTATTTCTAAGTTTTCCCTTTGTATGTTTTAAAATTTTATAACGCGGTAAGTTATTTTTTGTGATGAGTTCAAATATTTTTAAACTTTCCGCGTTATATAAAGTTTTTAAAACATACTAGAGGGTATTCAATATTTCAGATCACTGCGATGAAAAAGACAAAAAATATTTGAAAATATCTCCGTTAGATGAGTTTAATACGGCGTTAATTATAAAACTATATTGCAACACTATTTATAACGATAGTCGTAAAAATGTATTTTGCCATAACCTATAAGAACTCCAATCTCTTTAAACTACAAAGTTACCACTGTCATTACTGCACTTGCTGTATTATGCACATTTAATGATTTTCTCATTTGCAAAGCCGATTTTGCTCATTCACGAACTTGGAAGCTCCTTTTTAGCTCTAGAAAACACACAAAAATTACAGCTTTTATATATTTCCTTTTGTGATTTATCATGTCTATGGCTGGGCAGATATGCTGAAATGATATAATTGGGTCAACGTCTATACCAAATTTTCATACGATCAATATTTTCAACCGTTTAAAATTCGTCGGGGTTCAACTTATAATACTCTTGTTTATATATATATATATATATATATATATATATATATATATATATGTATACATATATATATATCGGAGTTTCATAATTGGGAATATAATCGTTTGAACCAGTATATATGTTGTCAGGCATTGTTGTTTTTATAAAATACAAACACTTACCAATTTCCAATAGCACACTGAAAACTGCATTTTCACAAACACTCACTAATCTCCAATAATACCCGGTGTCCCGCACTTTCACAATCAGTAATTACAAATAGTTGGTTCAATCTACGACACAGTAAGTTGGCTCCAGTTAACAATACAGATACAACACGATTAATACTAACAAATGCCATACCACGGTTATCTCATCAATAAACATAATTAATTATACTAGTCCAAAAGGGCTACCAACAATCCAAACGCTATCTCCATGTGACCTTTCAGCAGAGTTCAGTTGATACTAATACGCAACTGCACGATACGGTCTGTACTGGGGTGCTGTCCTCTCAGAACTGATCTTTCTTGATCTCCGTAAAAGTTATTGAAAAAACGATCATTCTACTACTACCCCTACGTTATAGTATAACATCAAAAAAGGTCTCTTTTCATTCGTACCGTACAATTTGCGTCTAAGTAGAGACCGCATGTGTCCCGTCCAACCGAACCCTTACTTACTGTGTTAATTGATAATCTTAAAGGAATTATTCTTTATTGCACTTATAATAGACAATTTAATTTATTCTAAGAATATATAAGTATCGATAATATCTAATTTCTGGGCCTCTGTGTCTGGCGGATCCTTTTATGTCGGACATACTGTAATAAATAAACCCTTTTCTTAAAAAATAGTAAATGTAAGTGTTTAAAATCTCCAAATGTGAATTTGTCCTTTGCACAAATTCAATTCCTGACATATATATATATATATATATATATATATATATATATATATATATATATATATATATATATATATATATAGACTATAAAAACACTAATGTCAAATAAGTATTTTTTCCAGTTTTAGACAGTGCAAACCGTCAATTTTTTATAGAAAAGTTTGTTGACAAATGAAATGTTCAAAAATTCGTTACGCAAGAGCTGCGTCAACTTAGCGAATTTCCTTAGAATACATAAATCACTCTCTAGCGGTCATAAATTTTGTGTGATCAAAATGAAATATAATATCTGATATGACTTTAGTATTTGCAAAAATTAAATTTATTAATAGCCAAAATATAACGATAAATAACGATTATAGTTTATAGTTACTATGGAAACATCAGTCAAAATTGACATTTCAAAATTGAAACAAAATTTGAATAAAATAATTGTATAGTTTTTTTTGTCCAACTCTAAAAAAAGAAAGAGGAGATTCTATGATCGACTGTGAAGTAATGTATCAACTAACTGAGTTACATGCATGAATACCCAGTATATACTGAGTTTTATATCAATGATTAAATTTGTTAAAAGTATAAATATATATATATATATATATATATATATATATATATATATATATATATATTTGTATATATATATACATGTATACATTTATATGTTGTTTGAATCACAGTGTTAGCATATAAATAAATAGGTTAATTGTATCCATTAAATAAAAAGGTGAATGCTCACTATGCAGTAGTTTCATTAATTAATTATATTCTTTCATTGTTTCAGATAGATAATAATGCATTTCATTCAAATGGATTTACGTTTTCTTCTATTTGCCAGTTTGATAATTTATTCATATGGTAAGTTCTCAATCATAATACTCAGAATATATGGTTACGTATATGAGTTTAGTACAGTATCCTTTTTTGTTTTCCTGTGCGAATTTTTACATCCAAGTTTATATGTATGTTCTATGATCTTTTATTTTTCTATTACTTATCGATCGTGGTATATCGTGACTAATAGAGTAACCTTACCTAAATTTTTCTTGATCATTCTGCCACCACTTGATTTCCTAAATGGCATGCAGAATGATGTCAGACCGATGTTGATCGATAGAGAGATGAACTTGAATGATGGATTTTAAATATTTTATATCAGTCTTGTTAAAATTAGTAGCAGACTGATCTAACTTCATGTGATGAGTGTACTGCCATTCAGTGTTTAGGCAGCGATGGAAACAGACTGGCATCGTGTTGATATGTGCTATAATTATTTAGATAATTTTTAGCTTTAAAACAAAGAACATATAAGCAACAGAAACATAAATATTTTTATCGAATAAAATGGGCACTCACAGAATTTAACGAGTAAACTTAATGTAATCTAGCTTTTGACCATAAACTGGGTTCTCTTCAGAGGAAAACTCTGAATAATAATTTGAAAAATGTATTGAAAATGTTTGAATAAAGTCAGACTGATACTAATCAATATATATCATTATATAAATTTACCATAATTATATTCATGGATATTTTGAACAGACCGTACCGAAGGGGACAATTGATATGCTTATAATGGTGATTTAAATGTTTATATAAATTTCCAGCTCTATGTAAATCATACCTAAGCTGAATTTTTATTTTAACTTAATTTTGGTTGTCCTAGACCCAACCCGACTTGGCGTACCAACCCCCCCCCCCCTCCTATTTATAATATATTATATTATATTTAACTTTTATATTGGAACTTTTAAAAAAATTTTTTGTTTCGCATGTTTAATTATAAACTTAGTTTTTCTCTATGTGAAGAATTTGTAATGAAAAAATTACAGATTTTTTGATATTTCTTAAAATAAAAGATCCATGTTTGCTGCTTATATTGCTTTTTTTTATACGAAAATTAGATAATAATTTGCCTTATTCTTGTTGTTATTTATGGACTTATTTGAGCTGAGTCCAAGTTTTGTGAATTAACTGAACCTCCTATTCAATTGTACGTTATATGAGCACAAAAGTAGCGTTCGTTTTTGAAAATATTATAATCAATTTCTATCACTTGAAATTCAAGAATGTAAACAAGACCCATAATAGCATATGACATGAAGATGTTATATGGCTAGCATATGACTATGAAGATGTTATATACTATATACAACTAGAGTTCCACTAGTAACTACTAGATGGAAAAAAATTGTAGCTACTAGGGCCATCTACACAAAGCTATCATATGGGAAATAACTTTCCACCTATACCCTCTTTAGCTGCTACCTATCACCGAATGAAGGCATTGAAACGTTCAGACGCAAGCTCAGCGAGCTTGAATATACCGTGCGCCAAATGGAAGGCTAGATCATCCTTGCTGGTGTTCTAATTACCAAATCCACGGAATGGGTCATGGATCGCAGTGACACCCGGGCAATGAGGTGGCTGACATGGTCAGGAGATCCGGTTACCGCGGAACCATCATCGATGTTACATTCGCCTCGCCGAACATTGCCTCTATAATACACGACTGGAGGGTCCTAGCGAGGTATAACGCCAGCGACCATCGATATATTATATTACTGCCCAGCTCTATAGAACAAGCGTCCACCAGGCGAAGCGAAACTCATCTGGACCATCAAAAAAAGATGGTCAGCTTCAGACTACGCTGCTGACACCACAAGAGCAGGCACCGAATCGCACGTCGAGAAAACAATGGACCTTACCAGGAAAGCTTGTGACGTATCCATACCCAACAAGTCCACAAGTCGTACGGGATGAAAAGACATCCAAATTACTGGTGGAACGCCGAAATCAGCGAGTTGAGGACAAGGTACTTTGCGCTAAGGCCAAAGGCCGTTAGAGAGTGACTGTTACACTTGTTCGTTGAGATAAAATAAAACATATACTGTACTAACTATACTAACTATACTAACTATGTACTAACTAACTATATTGTACTAACAATATAAATAATATAAAACTGTCCCAACAAATAATTGACTACAAACATTCAATCGATGATTGTATATAATGAGCTTATAAAACTGTGTCATTTAATTTCTGGAGTAGAATAAAATAAAAACAGTGATTTTAAAATACTATCTCCCTATTTGTAATGTCGATTCCATATCCAATTGAATAGCCATAAAACGTGCAAGTTAAACATTGGCGTGTAAACTTGAAAATCATTCAAAAAGTTGTTTTTGTAGATTCGGTAAAATGAAAAAATTCTAATGTAAAATATGAACTTTTTTAACTGTTTTCAAGAAAGTTTTTAAGATTTTTTTATTCAAAATAAAAAGATAATTTAATTATTCAGACGATTTTAAACTAAAAAATTAAGAGAATATAACCAGAAATATAATTTTTTTTTCGAATATATTGTTCAGTTGGAGAATTTTACGAGAAAACTTAATATAACCTAGATTTTGGCCACGAATTGGGTTCTATTCAAAATTTTATAATATATTGTTACAAAAGAATGTTGTATACATATCTTATCAAAATCTTACAAAAAATAGTATCGGGGTGTGCTCAAAACACTTTGTCGATACATATGGTAGTCATTTAATAGAAATTAAAAGAAAAATCCTCTAAGTAGACTCAACTAGTTTATGAGTAGTCGATCAAATTATGTAGCAGGTTTATATATTAATGCTTGATGTTTTATATATAAACTATTTTTCGTAAGATATTTTTCAATAAATTTGAGATTTCTGTAGAAACTTGTATGATGAAGAAGAAAAAGTTCAGTGCAATCATTCCTTATTTTTCATGGTTTTACCATGCTATTAATGGCTTTTAGAAATATAAAACATCTTGGAAACGGTGTGACTTTTCTATTTTGGTGTCCTAAAGATAAAGAAAAATGAAGCAGTGGTTGTCTTGCTTTTTTACTTTACACGTTCGGATATCTCACTCTACCATATTATTTACGACAGTTATGCTAGTAAGTAAGTCACTCTTAGTCACCATACGCATTTCGTTAAATTTCGATGCATATATGTACGGTGTCCGATATCAGACAATATCCTAAAAACGGGGAACTATTAAGTTTAACATGTTACATAGAGATTCTTGTTTTAAAGGGGTATGCGTCATATTTTTAACAGGGTATATTCTAGACAATCATATGGATTTATATAAACAAAAAACATAGAAGATCCTCGTTTTTTCATATAATGGATATATAAAAACACAAAGATTTTCCTTTCTGTATAGTTTTTGATTTTTTTATATCGCAAATTTTCAACGAGTAATTTTTCTCAAATAAATGGTCTAAAGAGTTGAAAACTGAAAGTTGAGAATCAATTATGGTAATGTTTTCACCAGTTCAAGTGGCCGTATTCACTTTAATTCAATTCACAAAACTGGGAGATTGTCAATAAAAAAAAAAGGGGGGGGGGTTAAATTGGGTAAACTCCCGGCGTATGGACAAGAATGATATTAATCGACTATGCCTGTGAACGTTTTCTGCAATTTCCTTTCACAAACTCCAGATGAATAATCTGCATACAAACGTCTTGTCCATATGAGTTCAGTAAAAATGGCCTATGGAATCCTATTTACCAGGATTCGAGCATTCCTCCGATACTACAACTACATGGTATTGTTTTATTCATCATCTTGCTGCTGAGTTCAATCTTTTGAGTATGTTAGTAGAGTGTAGCTATATAATATAAAATGTAACACGTTATATTTTATGTTTTATCGAGATAAAGAATTATTATGATATGGTTTACTTTACAATTTAAGCTTGCTATGTTGACGCCAGTTCATCCTATGTTAATAATTATTACGTGCATTATATAAAAATATAGTTGATTATACACAAATTATATTCAGTCCCATTGTCAATTACATTAAATTTCTATATTAAAATCTATTAAAATTATTAACTTCCATTCAGCTGTAATTCTATTATAGATTTAATTGACGTATAGATATATGTTAATATTTATTGACAGCATGTAAGTAAAGATGTCTCAAATGGTGTGGCCACAGACAGTGAACATAATCATGTTAAAACCAGACAGGTTCTTCATGAAATAAGTTTGCAACTGGTTAGTTCGGAGGTTAAGTTACATATTCGGATTCGACTTTGCATTTCTTTTTTGCTCAAGTATTTAAAACTGGTACCTAAATTTGTATGTAAAGTACAGTATACACTACGATATAGGATGTGTTACTAAACTTGTGAGTATAGTGGCAGGAGGCTATAAAAAGTACCCTTGTTTAATAGACTGCCGAGAGCATAAATCTTTATTTTCCAGAAATCTTAAAATTTTTAATATTTATATAAAATTAGCACTAATAAGAACATTGAAAATAATAATGCTTCTGACTTTTATGAGTAAAGTCACTGTTTACGTTACTTCCCTTCTCATTAGGTTGATAAGATTAGGTGATACGTTACTAAGAGTAATCAGTTAGGAACTGTTTTTTTTAACAGTAGCAGTCATCTTGATATTTTTTACTTCTAGACGTTTTGAATAGACGTTGGGTCGGTACAATCATGTTCTTATGAAAATAGCATTTCCTAAAAGTTATATCGTTTTGCTAATCGAAAAAATTGTATTGAATTATATACTGTCTGTTCCGCTAATGTAGTCCCATAAAATCTCTTGCGGAACAATTGGCTGAGATCGGTCCAGTAGTTTTAGCCTGATGCTTGAACGAAGAAACAGACATTTTACAATTTTATCATCCTAGAGATAATTATTTCCGCTACAAGAAGAACATTTTATGCATATTTTTTAAATTATGCTTTAAAAAAATTTCATTGAATTATTATTATTATTGGTAAATTTTTATAAGAAAATTCAGCCATTGCCTTTGTACGAACCCAGTAATGTGTCGAAAATGAGCAGCGTTTTTATTTATCCATGTATATATCTTAATGTATTTAATTTTTCCGCTAGTATATATATATATATACATTTTATTAAAATTTTGTTTTCATTTTGAAATGTCAACTTTGATTGTCATTTCCATAGTTACTATAAACAATAATCGTTATATATTGTTCTATTTTGGCTATTAATAAATTTAATTTTTGCAAATACTAAAATCATATCAGATATTATATTTCAATTTGAACACACTAAAATTATGATCACTAGAGAGTGATTTATGTATTCTTAGGAAATTTGCGAAGTTAAAGCAGCTTCTGCGTAATGAATTTTTTTTTTTTTCAAATGAATTTTTTTTTAAATGCCAGATACAAAATACGTTGGCAGCTTTCAATTTAAATGGCTTAAAGTCCATTTGTAGCTCGGAAAATTGCCAAATTCATGACGTACAAACTTAATTCGCAGAAATCGAAAAGCTAGAAGTGAAAGATATACAAGAGCAAGCTTAACTGATGAGTACCCCAAACGCGTAATGATGTTTAACGGATTCGATGGAATCGAAATCAACAGCATAGAAATGTTGCGTTTAACCCCTTCCTAGCTACAATTATTTATATTGTGGAAATCGATTACAGTTCACAGTAAATCGTTGTTATTGGACCAATGAACGTTGTGTATTAATATTGAAAGGCATTTAAGATTATAAATGAAGCCCCTGGATTGTGATGCTTGAGCGGTGAAATCAAATTGGCGCGATTGGTACCGCCAGAAGAGCCACTACCTTCATTGGTTTCGGAAAATGGTTTCAAGGTAAGTATTTTGAAAAACAACAAACTTTTACCACCACGTGCCTGATACAAAATACGTTGGCAGCTTTCAATTGAAATGGCTTAAAGTCCATTTGTAGCTCGGTAAATTGCCAAATTCAGAAAGAAGTGAGTGTGTTTTAAAAAGCTGATGGTGGAATGAGAGTGCTGAGAAAGTATTTTGAAAGCAACAGGGGATATATATATATACTAGCTGACCCGACAGACGTTGTCCAGTCTTAACTATGAATATTGAGTTCGAATTGGTATAATTAATAAAAAATAATTATTATTCAAAAAACATATTGTTTATTATTCTAATGCTTTCTGATACGCAACATTCTTAGTTTTATTTTCTAGCGACTTTCAATCAATTGTTGGTGCATTAAAAAGTCTTTTGTGTGGTCCTGCAGGCGTCTTATCGGCTTTGATCACATGCGGTCTAATTCGGTCGGGAATAATGCAACCAATTCGATGTGCTGATGGAAAAATATTTGGATTTGTTCCACAATTGGTCTTTTCACCGAAGTGTTGTGTGCACAACGCTGATCGACTTGTCTTGCTGAATCGCCCATAAAATAAATTTGCAAAAATTTGTGGTCACTATCCCGCGTTCGCAATAAGGAACCTGTTAGATGATATATTTGACCCTGAATCTGCAAAGGTAAACAGATAATAAATATATGTAATATAGGATGTTGTATAGCGAAATGTTTGTACCACCATGTGGCTATCCCATGTTGCTCTCAAAATACTTTCAACTTTTTTAAACACATTCACTTCTTTCTGCTTTTGGCAATTTATCGAGTTACAAATGTACTTTAAGCCATTTCCATTGATACACCATTTCAATTGAAAGCTGCCAACGTATTTTGCATTAGGCACGTAGTGGTAAAAGTTTATTGTTTTTGAATATACTTACCTTGAAACTTGGCTTAAATTTTTCTGGAATAACTTTTGTTGCGTCAAATGACGTCATTTGAAACCAATTATTTTATTGCTCGATATGAGTAAAAATTAAGAATCTGGCACATTTCCCGAAACCAATGAATGTAGTGGCTCTTCTGGCGGTACCAACCGCGCCAATTTGAAACACAATCAAGGGGCTTCATTTTTAAACTCAAATGTTGACACACAACGTCCATTGGTCCAATAGCAACGATTTGCTGTGAACTGTAATCGATTTCTACATTATAATTAAATGCAGCTCGATAAGGGTAAAACGCAACATTTCTATGTTGTTGATATCGATTCTATTGATTCCGTTCAACTTCATTCCGCGTTTTGCGTTGGTCGTCAGTTTGGCATGCTCTTGTATATCTTTCTCTTCTAGCTTTTCGAGTTATGCGACTTAAGTTTGTACGTCTAATTGCTGGAATTTTTTAAATAACAATTCATTTAAAAAAAAAATAAATTCGTTACACAGAGCTGCTTTAACTTAGCGAATTTCCCAAGAATACATATATCACTCTCTAGTGATCATAATTTTAGTGTGATCAAATTGAAATATAATATCTGATATGATTTTAGTATTTGCAAAAATTAAATTTATTAATAGCCAAAATAGAACAATATATAACGATTATTGTTTATAGTAACTATGGAAATGACAATCAAAGTTGACATTTCAAAATGAAAACAAAATTTTAATAAAATAATTTTATAGAATTTAATCCAAATCGGTAAATCCGGTTAGGAGGCGTTAGGTGACAAACAAACGTATAGAATAATATATATATATATATATATATATATATATATTTTTATATATATTTATATATATATATATATATATATATATATATATATATAAATAATAATTCTAGCAAAGAATTATTCGAAAAAAAAAGACATTTTAATTATTTTTACAAGAAATACAATTAAATACATCAAACTAAATTACAATTGAATATTGACAGTAAATTTGAATAGAATAACAACGTTATTAACTTTTGATATTAGAATATGATATACTTAAAAATCGATTTTTCGATTTTTATGTTGCTTAAAATATTATTGAAAAAGGCACGTGTTGTCACATGTTGTGATTGTGACCCGATGCTTGCTTAATATTTTTATATTGATAGGACTATTCCAGAATATGTAACTCTTCTCTCCTTAAGATGGTTGTTTAATTTTCCAAGGAAATTGAATAACCGGAGTTGTTGGTTGAGTTGTATGCTCCATAGCTGACCCATCTTCCATTTGCGGCCTTTTCTTGAAATAACGTTTGTGCATTACAAATATAGAAATTATAATAATTAGTGAAATGATAATATGTGTGGTTTGTTTGAATTTTAATAAGTTTAGTTCTTGAATATTTTCAAGATGTTTTATTTGTAGATTTTTCAATTTGATATCTGTTGCAATATTAGTAATATTCACGGTGTTGTAAATGATTTGTTCCAATTCTATATTGTCAACCGATGTATGTAAATATCCATATGTGATGCCGTTGATATCGGCCTGGCATTGTGATATAATTATGTGAAGTCGTCCCACGAAATTCGTCATTTTTTACCACAATTATTGGTGATATTTAGGTGGAGTGACGTTATTACTATGATATGATTATCTTCAATTTCTTCAATAAAGTCGTTTTCCATTGTGCCATGTAGCGTACAATTAGCCGGTTTATTTTCTCAGATCTTGATTTCACATGTATTAGATGTTGGTGATTGTAATTTCATGGGTGGACATATAGACTTTGTTCTATTCCATTGCATGTTTGTTCGAGGAATTGGAATTTATTAGGATTGTACAAAATGTAAATAGTTTTGGGCTGTATTTGATGATTTTCAGGTATAGGTCTGAATTTTATTGTTTGAAAGGTCTCGTTAGTAAATTGAGGTGTCATAACGACAAATAGGATGTTGCTATTATTATAGTATGCTTTAAGTTCTAATAGTTCGTACAAGTGTTCGTCATTTAGTATGTTAATCTGTTTACTGCGTGAATTGTGTACAATAGTTAACTTTTTCTTTGTTAAGATGTGTTTTGATATTATACCGAGTTTTGCTAAACTAATAGAAGAAGTAATATCGCGTACATAATTGTCTAAATATTGTAGTTGCGATTGTATAGTAAAACAGAACTGCGACCGAAATAACTGTTGTTCAATTTTTGGATAATTTTGCATAGCAGATGCTAACATTTGCAATTTGGCCTGTTCAGAATTAATGAAGTTAGTAATATTATCAAACCGTTGTATCATTTGTGTATTAAGTTGGTGTTGTCCTAATATCCTATCTTTGATCAGCAACTAATTATTTTTAAGCGTTTCTATTTAATTATTAATTTCTAATGCATCATCGTTGTCCATGTTACCGGTGATTTTTTAATAACGGTTCCTATACCATCTATAAGTCCACGTTTAGGTCTATAGTGTTGTATTTCTAGGCTTTTAATTTTATGATCTAAATTTAAATATTGGTGTCTTAAGTTCACTATGTTATGAAACAGCGCTTCATTGAAATTTGTTTTAAATAAGCTGAGATAAATTTGGTCTAAACTGTTTCTAATGCTAGTTACGTTAATTATATGAATAAGGTTATTGTAATGAGAAGTAAGTTTGATAGGTCCTAGGTTAAGTGCCAATAGTCCTTTGGTATTAGTTAAGTCATGATATTCGATGTGTTGTGCAATGTTGTAACGTATAAACCTGAAAGAAGATTACTTTCGTTTAGGTTTTATTTTAGACTTATGATATTTAATATTCTGAGTTGTCTTAAAAGTAAGTTTATTTTCTGACTGTTTTATCTTTTTGTCAAAAGGTGTCCTTAGTTTTGTATTGTGTTGAACATGTTTTAAGTAAATTTCATTATCTAGTTCTGGGGGTTCATTTAAATTTTCGTTATACCGATTGATAAGTTCTAATTGTTTTTTGTTCGAATCATCTATTAGTTTTTTATTTCATTACTTTCTTCAATACGTTTATTGTTGAATTCTGTAATGGCGTTTTGTTTCGGTTCGATAATTGTTTTATCGCGTATACCTCGTATAATTTCGAACGGCGTTAATCTGGTGGATGAGTGAATTGAATTAGTATACGTTATCATTGTCATGTCTAGTAATTCAGTCAGATCTTTGTTTTTATGTTTACTTTTTAAGATTCGTAAAATTTCCAAGATTGTGTTATGTAATCGTTCAACAGGAGAATTGCCTGTTGAATTGCGTGCGGCTGTTACGTGGGTTTCTATATCATAGAGTTTAAGGAATTCGCGTATATCTAAATTAGAGAATTCCAATCTGTTGTCATGTATAATTTTATTTGGGATACCGTTTCGCGCTATAAAGGTTTTTAATGCTTTGAGAATTTCTACGGAATTTTTGAAAGGTATTGAATTTATCAACAGGAGTGAGAATGTTTGTTTTTTCAATTGAAAGGATATCGATATGGATTATTTCGAATGGTTTGCTGGCTATCTTTATGGGAGATTGTTTCAATTTGAGTGGGTGACATTCGTATTTCAATTTAAAGCATGTCTCGCATGTGTTTATGTAGGTAGTTATTTTCGATTTCATATTATCAAAATAGTATGTACGTTTGAGATGATTGAATGTTTCGTCGATTCCACGATGGACATCTCATGGTATTTTTTTATGAGTTTATCTTGTTCATCAAGTGTTTGAACATCACTTAAGAGCGTGGTGCAACGTATAAGTTTATATTTTGAAAAATATTCGTCATAAGTTTTGCTTATAAGTTTGAATGTAGTATCTTCAGTGTGGATAGCATTCAATTTTGTAGGACTCATGCATTCTTTAAAGATTGAAATACATTTGTCGGTGGTTATGTCGTTCTCTATTTCGATTGTTATGCGTTATCTCGTTTTAAATAAATATTCTGTATTAATCATGATGCGAAGACCGGTATCAATGATTATTTGATTGTTATATTCATTTAGGCACCGTTCCGATATAGGAATACCTTTATTAAGATTTTCGATTGAACTATGTTGAGTAGATACTTCAGCTTGTAGTGAATTATTTGAATCGGTTAAGTTTATTTCAGGTTGAAATCTACTGAGTGCATCGGTATTAGTGTTCTGTTTTCCTATTTGTAAGGAATCGTATAGTCGTATTCTTCAAGTTTTAGTCTCCAGCGGACTAACTTAAAATTCGGTTCTTTTAGGGAAAATAACCAAATGAGCGGTTTATGATCCGTCACGATAGTAATTTTCGTACCGTATAGATATGGTCTAAATTGCTTTGTTGCCCATACTATCTTTCTCGATCGTACTATAGTTCTGTTCAGTCTTTGTTAATGTTCTTGACGCGTAGCATATGGGTTTGTCGGATCCTATATTTCCCTGTGAGAGGACTCCACCAATTGCGTTATTACTCGCGTCCGTTGTCAGTACAAATGTTTTTGAAAAGTGTGGGTACTGGAGTATTGGGTCGTTAGTCAGCAGTGATTAGCAGTTTTCGAAACATCGTCTGTATTCTACGTTATTAGTGTCTATGCGTCGATCTTTTTGCAAGCATTGTTTGAGAGGTTTGGTCATCTTGGAAAAATCTTTTATAAATTTTCTATTATATCTTAATAGTCCCAGGAAGGGAATTTAATTTCTGTAACTCTTTTAGGTATCGGGAAATTTTTATGACTTCGATTTTTCTAGGATTTGGTTTTTTCCCCTCGGCGGTAACAATGTGACCAAGGAACTCTATTTCTTTATGGAGAATTTCACATTTATCCAATTGTGTTTTGAAATTATGTTTCCGGAGTTTAGTAAATACTTTACGAAGTGATTCGATATGTTCTTGTAAAGACGATGAAAACATGATAATATCGTCCATATAAACTAAAGCATTCTTGCCTATATGCTCTCTTAGCATATAGGCAAGAAAGGTATTATATTGTCCATCACCCTTTGAAAAGTGGCTGGGGCATTTTTCAAACCGAATGTCATTCGTGTATATTCATAGTGACCATGATCAATACTGAACGCGGTCTTGGCTATGTCGCGTAGATGCATTTCGATTTGGTGCAAACCGGATGCTAAATCAAGGGTCGAGAAGTATTTGCAGTTACCTCACTTATCTAGAATGTCGGAGATGTTTGGAAGTGGATACCGATCATCGATAGTTTTTCGTTCAATTTACGATAGTCTACGACTAATCTCCACTTCTTTTTACCAGAAGCATCGGCCTTTTTTGGTACAATTCATATAGGAGAGGACGACGGAGACTTCGATGGACGTATGATGCCTTTTTCTAGTAATTCATCAATTTATCTATTAACTTCTTCCTTATGACACTGAGGGTATCGATAGGATTTAGTGAATATTGGTATATCATCTTTAGTTGTAATACTATGTTTTACGTCAGATGTAAAAGTCATGTTTTGGTGTGGTTCATTAAAGATATCGCGAAAATCTATACATGCCTTCGTTAAATGTTTTTGTTCCTCTTGGTTTAGGTGATTCAAACGTATGTTTTTGGTGACAAATTCGTAATTGTCTGTATAGTCGAAATTATCAGGTTCGACACTTTTGTTTATATTGTTAAACTCGTGATAATTTGTCAATTCCTCGGCCTTGAGTGGCTATGATAGTAAAAACTTTTGGTGTTTGTCAGACTTGTTTTGAATACAGATTTTTGTATGATAATCTTTTGCATGATAAATTCCACTTATTGTTTGTATGTTGTCGTTTATGAATGTCTGTGTGTGTAAATAGGAGTTCTTATGCATGGTTTGTAAAATATTTTATTTCTTTCGTTATTGAATATTATTGAATCGTTAGAGTAATTTATCTGGGAGTTAAATTTCCTGTCCTAAAGTGTTTGATTCCCTATAATTCCATCGAAGAAATGATGAAACTTAAATATTAAATATTCTAACGGTGTTTGATTATTTAGTTCAAAATTTCTGTAATTCTACAGAAATTTTGTTAGTAATCAGATGTTTGTTAGGAGCGGTCGTTATTTCTTGTTGAGTAGGTATTTGGTTTGAATGTTTCGTGTGTTTAGGATCGATAAAGTTATCGTCAGAACCCGTATCTATTAAAAATCTAAGTTGGTTATTACCGTCCCATATGTGAATTGTATGGTAATTTTCCAAAGGGAGTTTGTTGCGACTTTCACTCTACGTATCCTGTTGTGTTGAGGCAGTTAATTGAAAATTTTCATCTTCAACAATATTAATTTCGTTTAAGTCGATTTGATCGCTGTAAACTATGTCAGGTGGGGTATCGAAATAGTCGTTATATCGTGAATGGTCAATTGGATGTGAATAATTATGTTGATCGTATGAATAATTATTATAATTTTCGTGGTATGAGTCGATTGGATTGTCAGGATCCATATTAAATAATTCTTGTGATGCAACGTTTGCATGATTAGTTGGTTTAAAACCATTGTTATGATAGGAATGTCTAGTGTTTCCTGATGATATATCCATTGGTTCAGATCTGGGTAGTATTGGTTTGTTAAATTGGGGATTGTTAAATCTATTATTATTTTGAAAATTTGGTTGTGACGGGGGTGGTCTATTTTATTTTGACTAAACACATTATTATTCTGGGGTCTATATTGTAATTGAGGATAATTACCAAAAGTATTAGCGTATGGTTGAGTTTGTTGTGGCATAGAATTAAAACGTGGTTGTGTAGTAAATCGATTTGGGTTATATGGAGGTATGTTAGAATCATTCATGTTTACGTATCTTATAATAGTTTTAGGTTGTTGTGAATTGTTTGAATTCATTTTAACAGGTGTTTTTAGAAATTGACGTTGTTTATAGTACACGTTCTATTCTATTTGAACACGTTTATAAGCATCAGAGAGAATTTTTGGTTGAAATGCTCTCACTACATTTCCTATGTTTCTGTTAAGCCCTGTTAAAAAGCAATCTAAAGCTAATTGATGACAGTAATCTACGTTATTTATGAGTGAAGCGAGTGCTTTGTTTACTTTACTAAAGATATTTTCAGTGGAAAGATTCCTTTAATGTAAAGTATGAAGATCTCATGTTAAACTATATTCATCTCTTTTATCGGCATAATTGTTAATTAGGATTTCTTTAATTTTATTCCATTCTCTAACCCTACCGTACTGATTAAGTACATCATTGGCGTTTCCAATGACTTTTTTACGAACTTCATTATTTTAAATTGCTTTAAGATTTTCATCTACTAATGGTAATAATGTTGAAAAAATGGTATCAACTCTGTCAATAAAATTAAACAAATCTGATTTATTCCCGTCGTATTGAGTTATAGTTTTAATACAATCAGATATTCTAAAGTGAAAGTAGATGACTGCGGTAGTTGAAGTGGTATTGCCATTTTATTAATATTTTAAATTTTTCCTGTTAATTCTGAATTAGATAAACTATTGTCTGATTCACTATTCGATACGACGGTTTATCGAATAGTGAATCAGACAATAGTTTATAAAACTCAATTCACTTTCTTAAAAGTATACAACTTGCTTTATTGCTCATTGTCCATAACACCATTCATCTCCGCCAGAGATTGCTAAAACATCTAGCTTTAAAACCGTAAGAGATTGAAGAAAAATTCAAAGACAACATTTGTTCCTTCTTTAAAAATAAACAATTGCTAATTGATCCAACCAATCCCTTATCACCCAAGGAGAGGGGAAACATCTGAAAAACCGTAAGAGGCATAGAGAAAATTATCTCTGTAGATGTGTTTTAAGATGTTTAATTAGCATAATTAAGCATATATTAAACGGTGAAGATAGCTTCCTGGTTTCGGTAATCTTATTATTTCCGCTTTATTTTTTAGGACGTTTTATTAGTACCATCCGATAGTAATTGAAATATATGTGGCAATACGTCTCATGCTGTGGTACGTAGTTTTTATACCACCACATTACACTACCTACTCTTAACATTCATTCTAAATAATGTCAAAATTGATATGTAATCTGGTTGTCTATAACGTCATGAAAGCAATTAAAACTACAATTAAAACCAGGATTACTTGAACATCGAAGTTGGAAAGTAAGTCACGTATAATTAAACAACATGATTTTGTCGTTAAGATTGTTAAAAATTGTACAAATTTTGCATTTGAAATCATTTGTTGGATAACATTTTCATTTTATTTGAATACAAAAAATAATCATAAAAGTTATAAAAGTTATAAATATAATTTTTGGCACAAATTTATCATTGTGAATTACAACTAATAAAAAACTTTACTTTTTATCATAAAATAGTTGTGCGTTCATATTTAAATATTGTTAAATAAATCTTCTAATCTGGCCCAGATTTCTAGCGGAGTTAGATCTGTTGTTCGCCGTTGTAGAAACTGTGTTGATAAGAGGGGTGATCGATTCGAGAAATTATTGTAATTAATTTAAATTAAATTTTTTGTTTTTTATTTACTATTTCATTTAATTAATAAAAATTAAATTGACTTTTCGAGAGTAATCTATTTTTTTCTCGAAAAGTAAGCAAGATAGAAAAGAATTAATAGAAAATGCAAGTGAGAAAATTGTATTTTTAATAACCAACTCAATCTAAAAAGAATATAAAACTTATAATACAAAATAGCGAAGTAGTTTTTGAATAATTTGAAGAAAAAAAATTTTAATTAACTTTAATAACTTGTATCTCGAGTTATGAGTTTATATGAAGTTTTCTTCTTATTTTTTGAAGATATATCGCCTATTTTATTTTCCGAATTAAAATAAGCACCCTGTATAGATAAATAGATAGACAGATATATAATTAAAAGAAAATTCGTAATAAATTTTCGTCTACTTTCCTTGGTCTTTTCGCCATTCTTAGTTTATGTGTCTTTAATTAGCTTAACCAGATAATATTGATGTTAAGAAGCTTGTACCCACTATCTTTATACGCAGCTTCTGTTTTAATAATATTTCTATTCTCTACAACTCAATGATTTCAGTGAAAGAAACATTGCAATTTTCCTCCAGTTGAACAAAAACTTAGAGAAAAAGAATTGAAAAGCAATGTTTAAAATAATGGTTGGTAAAATGATATTTTAAATATATTAAATTATATTCATTGTGTAGGTATTTAAATAATTCGATAATATTTAATAACATTAAGCAAATCATTAATAAGTAGATTAATTAATATGGTTCATAAAATATGTATTACAATTGCAGTATGATATCTCTAAATATAGAAATTACATAGTATTATCGTTAATATCATTACAACTATCGTTAATATCATTATTTATACAGGAATTAGAAAAACCTTCTTTGTGCCAAACTACGCAGTATATACTTAAATTATGATTTGCAAATTTTTGTCGTTTTAACATTCATATTATCGTATTAACAATATTGTCGTATTAACATTTAAAAAAATTTTAACATTTATTAATAAAAAATATTTAGTGATATTAAAGCAAAAATACACGTAAGAGCTACGTAGGCTAAGCGATTTTGCTTAGAGAAAGAAATTGTAATTAAGATCAAATGAAGTTTTGGTGAATATGATGAGTTATAATATTAATCCTATTATCAAGTAAAAAAATAATAAAATTGCATGTATTTCTATAAATATTAAAGTTACAGAAAAAATGATCAGAAAATAAATTTTTCTCGAAAAGTAAGCAAGATAGAAAAGAATTGATAGAAAATGCAAGTGAGAAAATTGTATTTTTAATAACCAACTCAATCTAAAAATAATATTCAACTTATAATACAAAACAGCGAAGTAGTTTTTGAATAATTAGAAAAAAAGTTTTTAATTAACTTTAACAACTTGATCTCGAAATCTCGAAAACGAAGATTGAAAATATTATGAGTTTATATGAAGTTTTCTTCTTATTTTTATATACAATTCGAGTTTTGAAAAATAAAAACGATGGAAACCTCATTTATTGTTCTGCATCAGGTTCATTATAGCGACTCCAAAAAAGAGACATCATTAACTTATTAGTTTTCTATATATTGATAAATAGTATATATTGACTGTTGTCTTATCATAAAGTGTGCTGTGCTTGTTATAACAGATAATTATTGGGAGAAGAAAAGAAAATTTATATATTTTTGTTATCGAACATTTAGTACCAAAAATTTAACAATAGGTATATAATACGTTAAACATATTTGCACGGGCATGGCTATAACTTTCACATGGGAGGGGTCTAACAATGCACAAAGGTAAACTATCAGAAATGAATTATCAGAAATGTCAAAAATTAAGTCTGCAAATGTTTGAAGAGTAATTTTTCATCCTGTTTTCAAATATTTATCACATTCCATTAAAGTAATTATGGAAAATTTACAGTTTAAAAAACTTAAAAACACGGTTTGCTTAGTCACACATTGAAGAGTAGAAAGGTATTGAAGAATGATTAAAAGCCTCACAATGTAGTAAGAAATCGTAAAAATGTTTTTGAATTTCAGTTCAGTTTTTCATGATTATTGAAAAAATGTCTACCGCTCGAGCATATATCTATATTGTTTAAATATTAAAATTGGAAGTTCGTCTCCAACAGTTTAAAATCTGTTTTCTCACAAATCTCTTCTAGTTCCCATCGATTTAACAGTTCAAAACAACATTTCGTGTTTTTAATTAGTCGTTCTAATTAGAAAAATAGAAAACTTCCACTTTCGTGACTAATGCTTTCTTTAAAGTCAGTTACTTGGCATATACAAAGCATTAGTTAAAAATTTAGTTAAAATTAATTAACACTATTACGAAGTAATCGACTATACATGTTAAAAACTAAAATTGTAACCCACTGAACTTTCAAGTAATAAAGAGCATACAGACATTCATTATAAGAATAACAATTTACTATACAATCTCAACTCATACATTATTATTCTTTTTCTGGTATTTTAATAAAGTATCTCGGTATAAAGTTTGATCAATAAATAATAATATATATAATGTACGTTTTCATGAAACATATATTGAAACATATATGGGAAATATGTTGCCCATATTCAACGACTTCCTCTTCTTTTTTCCACTATTTTCATTGTATCTCCTATTATACACACGGAGAGCGATTGAAATATCTATTACAAATGCACTGTCAATTGGGTGTATGTGTTATGTGTCGTCTATCGTATAACCAGCTGTATGAGTCCGGCTGTTATATACAAATAATATAGGCAACTCTGCTTTCTTTGATAAAAGTATCAGATAGTATATAATATAGAGCGGCTGTTATATACTGCTGTATTAGTGCGGCTGTTATATACAAATAATATAGGCAACTCTGCTTTCTTTGATAAAAGTATCAGATAGTATATAATATAGTGCTGTTTCTTGTCAAATTACAAACAACGTTTATCCGAAATCGAATGGATTCTATGGGAATCGATCCACAAGCCTTCATTACATTACCCTGCCATTTGTTAGAAAACTACTAACAACTTTCGCCTGAAATGGGCTTTATAAAACCAAAAGAATTTGACATAAATCAAATACAAAAGTTAATTTACATTTTACCGGATCTATTTGGTTTTTGAAAAATCGTCTCGTACAAAAGTTATTAGTAGTTTTATAAGGAAGTTTGAAGTTTTTTTCTACCTCTTATTGCGAAATACATTTCAGGATTGGTTGAAATAATAGATTCATTAACTGATTTGCATCGAATTAAATACCTAACAATAAGTACAAATATTTTGAACGTGATGTATGAATTCGTTTTGCAACAAATAATTTTATAACAACGTATTAAATTTTATCTCCCTCTGTAACCATTGAGCAAAAAATGATTGAGACTAGTTTTTTTTAAAAGTCAATGTTCTTTAATTTTGTAAATGACAACAAGGTTTTCAATAAAGTTCATAACCTCTTATCACTCGACGTAATTACGATACTGTGTTTCCACCTACTTATTTTTTCTCTTGAATACAAATGTTTAGTACCCTGTTAATAAAACTTGCGCGTTTTTTCATAGTTTTAGCACAAAATGTTATATTACTCATGTTTTTTGTCCATAAAGGTCGCACCCTATGTGAATCTATAGTGTCTATTGGGTGATGAATGTTCAACACTAGACGTTCGTTTGTATGAATTGTGATGATCTTCTATATACTACTTATTGTCATCAATATCTATATGAAAATAGGCAAGACCAAGCGTGTGAACAAAGTTGTATTTGGTTATTTTTCTTTACAATTTTCTAGAAAATAAAAGTTCATCTATGTACAAAATGCATCATGCAGAAAAAGTTTTAGATTAACTTTTAAAATCCCTTGCGTGTGTCACATAATAACAATATTATATACTGTCACGGTATCGTGTTATATATTGTTATATCTTGTAATATATGTCCCAGGTATTTTACTTTGTTGCTGCCAATGATACATTTGCTTGGTTTACAAGTTAATCCATGTTGTTCTAGTCTTTCAAGTACAAGATCCAGGTGGTGTAAATGTTCCTTGACTGATCGACTGTAGATTAGTATGTCATCCAGGTAAACTTGGCAAAAATCTTCTATGTATCCAGATAGTACTTCGTTCATTAAACTCTGGAACGTAGCTGGAGCATTCTTCAATACAAACGGCATGACGCAAAATTGATAGAGACTTCTAGGGGTGGTAAATGCTCTGTACTCTTTCGATTGTGGCTCCATCTCAATTTGCCAATAACCAGTCTGAAGATCCAATGTAGAACATATTTTTCCTCCATTGACTTTTCTCAACATCTCTTGCAGATCTGGAATTGGAAACGCATTGCTCCTTGTAATGTCGTTCAATTTTCTATAATCGATGCACAATCGAAAGGTTTCATCCTTCTTCTTCGGTAATACGACGGGTGAGGCCCAAGGCGATGTGAATGGTTCTATAATGCCATCGCCCTCCATCTCTTCAATCATCTCTTCTAATACCCGTTGTTTTTCATTGTTGTACGGGTATGGTCGTAATTTAATGGGGGAATTCTTCGTGATCTCAATTTTGTGTGTAATCATTTTTGTCCTTCCAACTTTGCCGAAAACGCTGGGATGTCGCCAAATGACATATTTTAACTTCTCTTGGTTCTCAAGGAGTTTTATTTGCAACTCGCCCAATTGCTGCCATTTCTCTATGGGCTCCATCTGGTTTTCTCCATGCAATGCGGAATCTCTTATTACACCCCAAGTAAATTATACCACTCCGGTAATCGATACTCACACCATTTTTCATTAAAAACTCGTGACCAAGTATTAAGTGGTTCCGTGGGCCAGGTACAACCATCACTTCAATATTGTACTTCATTCTTGATATCGTTGCCTCCATGCACATTTTCCTAAGAATGTTGAAAGTATTATTGCTTGTGGCTCCACTCCCTGTACTATCTCTGACAGGGTGCCATTTACCAATACTTCTTGCCAATTCTTCACTTATGCAATTGTGTGATGCTTGACTATCGATCAGTGCCAATATTGATCAACCACGCACATCAACTTCCTCAATTGGCCCATTCTGGTGTGAGTTCTTGGTCTCCATTTTTGTTAAATGAACAGGTAATTGTTGGTGTTCACGCCGATGTTGTGTGGTTTTGTGAAGGTTAATGTTTTCTCCAGAACCAATCTCCTCCTTCATTGATCCTGGCTCTTCGTCCAGTGTTCGAACCGTGGTGCGGTACTCGTCTACCGATCTTGGATTCGAAATTTTTACTAATGGACGTATGTTGTCGCGTAATAAGTTCAATATTATGGGCACCACGTCGTCAATATTCCTGTCAGCGTGCACTCTTTTAAACAGCTGCACCTTCATGTTAACGAACGCTTCTGTTTTCAATCCTGTGGGTTAGGAAACGGTCATCAATTCCAGTTCGGCTTTTGCTTTCCTTCCTTTACTGTTGAAAAAGCTCTCCATTTGCCATTTTTACACATCGAAGGTGTAACCCAACCCACGATTAATCAATGCCCAATCTCTGGCTGGTCCCGTTAGTTTCTTTGTGATCATCTCGATCCAACAATCTACGGGCAGCTGCGTTTGTTATAGTAATGCCGTCATTCTGTTCAAGAAAACTACTGGGTCTTCAGCCGGTCTACCACTGAATTCAGGCATGATGGGCAGAAGCGTCGTTGTGTCCAATGCGGCGGTGCGAATGACTGTATTCACCTCTTGAGGATCAATACGCATGTCTCGAAGTTATTGTATTTAACGTTGTTTTATCCGTGTGATATTGTCCACGACTTGCTTGTATTGGTCTTGTATCGTCGTTTTCATGCCATCGAGCCGTGTGGATAAGTTGCTCTTTATGCTTTTCATTTGTGTACGGGTCTCAGTGACATCGGCTTTAATGTTTGTGATGTTGGTCTTCACAGCCTCGACCTCGGCATTGATTTGGTCAATACGTCATATGCAAACTTCTCTCAGGCTCTCCATTCGCTCCAACAAGTCCTCTTTCAGCTCTTATTGGACTTGTTGCATTATACTAAATGTTTCTTCGCCCGCTCTTTCTTCAGATTCCTGAAGTCGATTTCCAATTCTTCCATCAAGTTGGTTGCTCATCCTCTCTTCGGACTCTTGAAGTCGATTGGCCAATCTTTCATTAGATACTTGAAGCTGGTTGCCCATTCTCTCTTCACATCCTTGAAGTTGATCACCCATTGTTTTGTCCAAATTATTAAGTTTAGTCTTCAATGCTGCGAGAATCTTCTCCATGGTCGCTGCGACTGGCTCTTCAGGGTCAGAATTCATTTTGATGTTTCTTCTGTGCGTCTCATCCAGTCCTGCCATGGTCGCCACTTGTCGCCGCGTCTTGGCTCTCTCTATTCCTCAAAGGATCGCTGCCCGAACCTGCAACAGATTCCGATACTCGACAAAAACAAAAAAATATATTAGTAAGAGGTTTTACTAAATGTTTTCTAATTGAAATGACACACACGTTTTTTTTTTAAAAGAAAAAAAAAGAAAATTAAATTAAACAAAATTTTTACGAAATACAAACCTGGTTTTATTGCTTTTAAAAACTATTAGAATCCAATTTCTTTTTCAACAATTTTTTTTTACTTTTCAACACAATGTCAAACTTTGAATTACTTGTACAAATGCCAACTTTAACTTGATCTGAATCGAGCAACAGTTAATTGTAACTTTTAACTGAATCAAACAATAGACAATTTAAAACTTTTAACCGAATCAAACAACAGTCGATTTAAAATTGATTTGATTAGCGCTGATCGTGGCATTATTATACCCGCCATGGGTCTTTCTAGTATATGATTATTGTTTTGAAGAAATATTTTTTTGAAACTTTTTCATGGAGGCTTCTAGAATGATTTAGTTTATCAACAATCATGGGTGTATTTGGGTGTTTCGATTATTTATAAAATTAATTAAACATTATAATAATTCTCCGAGGCTTGAACCCGAATGATACTCCTCTTGCTTGACATTTAAGTATCCACTAAACAGACACGACCACCGCTTAGTCAAATTTCTACACAAATTTTATGATACATAGATTATTCATAACAAGCTTGTTCTGTTTACACAATCTTGTTTATACAAAAAATTATACAACAAAATTTATTTTTGCTAGTATTTGCTTTTAAACAAAATCATACTTGATTTTTTTATTAAAATTATATCTAATAATTTTTTTCAATTTTTTATTTAAAAAAAAAAGAAAAACTTTAAATCAAAAGCATCTATTAATCTCTTTTCAATTTTCGACTTAAAAAAAAACTTTGTTTAAGAAAATAAATAAATCGAACTAGATAATATTCTTTTTGTGCTTAGAAAAAAAAACTCCTTTTTTCAAAGAGAAAAATATTGTTTTCTTAAATATTTTTCGTAATATTTTACTTAATATTTTTCTATTTCATAATTAAAATATGTGTTGGATCCAGAAAAATTATTCTCAATAATTTTCATTACAACAATACGTCTAGTCAGATTTTTTCCAAATACATTGAAATCATAATCATTTCTCAAATTTAAAATTTATCATATTACTTATCTTTGTGGGCGCCTATCGATTTCTAAGCTTCATGAAACAATGGTTCTTAAAATAACATACAACATTTATATACAATATTTATCGTCCATAAACTAGAGGCATTTAATTTGTCATTTTTAGCGTGGCTCATTTGACTATCTTTTCCACTATTTAGCATTAAACAACGCATTAGCGAGTGCACTTTCTTCCACTCATACTAATTTATTGCGCACGATTATTTGGAAGTGTCAAGGGCAAAAAGAACTAGAACATTAGAATCTGATATTTAAATTGTATATCAATCAATAACATAAAACAACAATGCAACTCTTACAAGACTTTTGAATGATAACACAATCCAGAAACATTGGCCACACCATGAAGACTATACAAATTTTTTCAGAGAAAAAAATCAAATTTTAATATTAAGAATACGTATTATAATATTAAAATCATAAATATTTTTGGTACATTCGGTTTACAGGAAAACAGTCAGTTAATGTATGATTTCCAGTTAAATTTACTTTCTGCAACTCAATTAAAAATTTTTCCATTTATTCTTTAGCATTAAGAGACGTATTTTAAATATTGTGTGTTCCTTTCTATCTATCGGCCTATCAAATAATGTAATATTTCAATTTTACATTCCATCAGTTTTAAGTAGGACTTGCCAAGGTAAAAATGTTATCAGTTGCACACACTTAAATGACTCATGGAGAGCATAGAGGGTCACTAGACCGCTGTAAATATCGCAGCAGCGACTCTCGTTGATTATTAGACAACATATGACAAGACCCATTTTAACCATAATTTCATCTAACCTTAACCTTAACAGAAAAAGATAGATAGATAGATATATACATAGATAGGCATATCTTGGGATATAAAAAAAGTATTTCGCTTCGACTTTATGGCCAATTATGCTCCTTCTACTTTAGTCTGACCATTCGCTTCGCTCATACCTTGGAAATGGCCATCAGCTTGCTTATCTGGTTTTCCTGAAGGTTAATGTATTCGGGGCAAGCTGTATCGAATACCTTGTATCTGATGTAACCGCGAGAGTCATAGTTAAAAATGATGTGACTAGATGTTTCTTGGATGCTGGAAGTTGTATTCTGTTCAGGTTGAGTGTGTCGAGAGACAGCTCTTTGGATGGATTCCAAAACAGTATTTTCCCGTGCTTTTAATGTGGTATATTTTTCCAGTTTTCACGGTGATTAACCGTCTATCCACTCGTTGATCACTTGCTGTCTTTGAAATTTCTACAATAGGTTCTGGGTTATGAAAGGTATTCCGACTCCCTAGTATCCATATCAATTTAATATTATTCCGTTTAGCCAGCTCCAGTAGCCCTGCTACGCATTCTCCAACTACCCTTGAGGTGATGATAGAGGCAGAAGATAGTTTCAGGGCAGTTTCTGCTTACAGACTGTGACATATTACCCCAAGTTGAGAAGTTCAGGGTAATGTGTGCCTGCCTTGGCTCTTTCACTGTAATTTCCCATTCCGGTTCCTTACCCAGTTTTCAAGCCTTTAGTTTTAAAGTTTTATGCAACAGGAGTCCTTTCTTCAGATGTCATGGTTCTCCTGCCGTCCACATGTTCCTATCTGACAAACTATCGACTACATTATAAGAGATGACATTTTTCGTTCTTTATATCAAAAAACTTTGAAATTTTTCTGAAGTCTTTGTTCATATTTTCATCATAATCTACGATAGTAGAACTAACTTGCAATTAAATTTTTTAAAATTTGTCTTTAGCAGTTTTAATTTCATGATAGATGTGCGATTAAACAGATATTCCCTCTCTATCATGTGTTAAATTTCAATTTTTTAAAACTATTTCCTCAAAACCTGGATGTCAGGTCTCTCTAAAAGAATATGTGTATTTAGTATTGATTAATAACATATTAAAAATCAGCGTGTTATCTTTAATTTGATTTCTAGACCGGTCTGTCTACATTTTTTGGTCGGGAACCAGCAGACAGCAAATACAAATATGTAAAAATCGGAAATTTTCCGTAGAATTCAATGCACTGTTTTTAAATAACTGACATTACGGCCTTATATAGAAAATGGCGGCCAAAGTTGGTGAAAAACAGGTTATAAATTTTTTTTTTTAAACTTGGCTCCGTATAAAAAAAAGTTTCGTACAAAAGTTGTGTAACTACTTATTTCGGATCGATGTAGCCCGGTTCGATTTCAAAAATTTGTAAAATAAATTATTTATTTAAAAAAAAACCGTAAAAAATCGCATTTTTTGAAACGTTCGTATCTCTTAAAAAAAATTTTTTTTAAGTGAAACTTGGTGAGAGTGTAGCTCTTTACAAGTCAAAGAAAAATATTTTTGAAAATCTGAAAAATATTGTAAACATTTTGTAAGAGATTACTTGATGGAGATTTATAATCATACTTATTAAAACCGTAGACACCGAGATAACGAAAATAAATCAAGTGCAAGAAAGTGTACAAGAGACTTTCGCAGTTAGCATCCCCCCTCCCACTCACAGCACTCTGCTAACGTACCCGTGCCACAGCGTAGATCTGCGATATATATATATATATATATATATATATATATATATATATAAAATCACTGGTTAGTCTTCATTTTAACTACTACTTTCATTGTCGTATATATATATATATATATATATATATATATATATATATATATATAAAATCACTGGTTTGTCTTCATTTTCACTACTACTTTCATTGTCGCTATTATAACCAGTGATTTTTGATGTGTCAGCATCACTATCGACAATATCGTCATTGACATTTGCAGTGACACGTTCGTTGACTTCAAAATCTGTATCTGCAACATTTGGTTCATCAAGAACACCTGCGTCAACCGGCGTTTCTTCAATATTTGTGCAGATTTCGTTGTCACACGATAAGCACATGCTCGAACATTTCAATCCGTGCTTTCTGCAGCTGCAAGTTTTGGTTTTGCATCCGGTTAAACATCTGCACGATTTTGTTTCGATAATGATTTCTTCAGGTATCATTTAATCAGAGCTACATCTTGGGAGCAGGTTGGTGCCATCAATTTTCCACCCCCATTGTTCTGGGTAAAGTGAGTTGTCAAGCCATGCTTGCAATTGCAAAAAAGCCCGATATGAGTGTTGAGCTGCAGCCCCCTCAGTTGCTGGAAGATTCGCTAAGTTAAATGATGACCTAGATGTTGAACTTTTGAACTGAAGAAATCTCAAATCACTTGAGTACCGGTGAATTTTTTGGTAGAGTGCAAGTTTGAAACGATTTCACATCCGACTTCAGCACTAAATTTGTGCGTACTACTTTTGGCGTAAAAAACTTCGAAATTGGGAAGCCGTAACTTCCGCTTGTCAAATATTTTACAAATTTTGTTTTTGCCTTGTTTAAAAAAAGTGGAGGTGGTGTCGCAGCCTGACATTATATACAATAGTCCAACATATTGTTTTAAATATGGGAATTTAAAACTGTTACAATTATACACTTTTTCGTTTTCTTTTCCTTTCCCCGGTTTACAGAAAAATATTTTGGTATTCGATGGTGCCAGCTGTGTTAATAATACCAATAAATCAGTGTCTTCGCCATAGATTTTAACAATTTCGTCTTCCTTTTGTAATTCGATCGCAGTTGTTATTATCAGGCTATCGGCATCCTCCACAGCAATTTTCGTAACAAAGTTTTTTTTTCTGTAATTCCGTACATAACATTAATATAAATTTTTTTTAAATTTGTTCATTACTAATAAATTTTTCTTTTGGATATATTATAATAGTATTCAGGTCAAACTTTATTTCAAGAGCGGGTTTTTTCATTTGCCTACGCATACGTTCTACTGACTTAGTACTAGCATCATCTGGGTAACCGTCAAATACAAAAACCTATTTTTCAGCAAAATGATGTTGCACGTAGTTTGTATATAACTTCAAAATTTCTAGTACAGTCTTATTGGATGTTCACACCAGTTTGTGAAGAATAAAAGCTCCATCAATGACGTTTATAGTATTTTGATTATTTATAGGAATCTCTATGTTTTCAAAGCTGTCATAAAATGAGGATTTCTGGGTTTTTCTCATTCCTGATTCGCCAAACCAGGACAGAGGAAATGGGGCCAGCTCATATTTTAAATATTTTTTCATTCCATCCTTCGATTTAATATTTAAAGTGATCCTTTGGAATATAAGTAAGGGATTGATTGGTACTCTTGTATCGTGAAGCTCAACGTATGAGTGAACAGAACGAAGTGTTTGCACTTGAGTTTTTTTTACTGCTTTTAGTGAAGCAAATGATTTGCCAATAGTATTTTCTACCAAGTTTTTTCCAACTTTGAGTGCGTCATGATAGTTGATAAAATCGTTGCTAACTATGCCAGAGTAGATGGATGGAATAAAAAAAGTATTTGGAAACGGATCGTATGTCGAAAAAAACGACACAAGTTTACTTAGGTCTGCCGCATCTCGCTAAATTCTAGCGTTCGTAGTTTCTTTATGCTGCTCTGAAGTTACATAGGTTACGTTGCAGAAGTTTTCGATTTCATTAGATACTTCGGATAAAATGATACTAGAAAGTACCCACTTTGCCACAACACTGTCAGTTACGCCTCGACCATGAATTAAGCCACCCCTACATGTCATAGATCTCATAAGAACCTGTTCTATGGTCATTTCCGACCAAATACCAGACCAAAATCTATCACTGCGACGAATTGTGAAACATTCACTAGTACAAAATTTATTGTACTCTGCAGTATTTAATTTTTCCTTTAACTTAAGAGCATCTTGCAAATATAAGTGGCTGGATTTTGCATACAGGTAGTGGCCTGAAGCGTGAAAGTACGGAATCATTTAGCGAGAGCTGCTTGTACAAGTATATGCCCACGAACTGCTCTCGAAAAAGCGTGACCAGTAAGAGCCTTTTCAGACGACTTTTCGGTATAAATGGTAGGAAATGCTTCTTTCAGACCGTTGCATTCCATTATTGAGCCAATTGATCCAAAGACACAACATGTGGAATCTTCCGAGCCTCACGAAAACACAATTTAAATTAAGCGGATCACTCGCCAGAGTGATTGACGCCACAATGTCTTCTGCCTTATAATATAAAGGCTGGTCAAAAGTTACGACGCATACTTCTTGAACATGAGCCTTCAACCTACAACTAGCTTCTACTAAAACAGTAAAAATTGTATCGTAGTCACTTGGAGGAGCATTTACAAACGGAAGCGGGATTATTTTTGACGTTGAATAATTATCGGAAGTTTTAATGGTTTGCATGAAGCCGTTCCAACCCGGCGTGACTTCTGGGCGTTTATTTTTTCCATACACCCACAAAGTAACTGAAGTCGTGATATCTACGTCATCGTGGTTGTTAATATTTAAATTTTCAACAATAACATTGTTTAGTCCACCATTAGTTTTTTTTTCAAAGTGTTTAAGATCATTAAACCCAAATTTCCCGATCTCAAACCCTGATGGTATTTTATTCAATCGCTGCACAGTATGCTCCGAGCAAAAAACATCTGAAGGCGTAATCATCATTATACCGCCTATGGAAAGGAATGTATTGTGACCGTCAGTGTATTTACATTGTGATCAGCATTGTCAAAACTGAACTGGACGAACGAGTCACCAGTAATTGAAAATTGTTGCGGATCATTGACAATCGATGATTCGAATAGCAGCGTTTCGTTATAAGATGCGATAAGGCCTAAATATGCTAAAGCATTAATCAAGTTTTTTTGATGCGTGCTTTTGATGGATCATAGAAGATAAACCTAGTAGTAACGGTGATATAAATAATCGAAGGCGCATGCTAGATATTAAAATATGAGCGACTGTCGCGACGCGGTTACTCCATTTCTCCGGTTGCATCTCATTATTGCTTTTGTAGGATTAAATTAAAATATCTAATAATGTTTTCAAGGTCTCTGGAATGTCAGCCTCTATATTTTTTAAAAAAACACTAGAAACACTTTTCTAGAAGTGTCATATTTCTTCGACCGCACGTCTCCAAAATGTTCGTCTAATTTTGTTTGAATCTTGGTGTGCACACTCGAAGTGCGAGGTACTTCCACGTCATATTGTTCCAAAATCTCATTTAAAGACATTTCCGAATCATCCGCGTTGCTTAGTATATAATTAATAAGAAATACTAAACATTCAGACATATCATCTGAAAGATTAGATGGCTTATAATTATAAAAAGCATTGTAGCAGTAAGTATGGTAGCGAGCGTTAAGAACATCTTCGTTTACGGCAACCAACAATCGTTTTGTCAAATTATTATTGAAATAACTTTTTGGGCGAGAATGAAGTTAGTGTAAAATCGAATTAAGAATATCCCTGCTGGAAGTAATACGACAAGTACTTTTTTTACGACAAAAATCCAACATTTTTTCGCAAAAGAAGCAAAGACACGAAAAATTAAGTGATGTAGCTGCATCGTTCTCTTTCTTTTCTTTTCCATTTGTACTCGTTGAAGCCGCTTGAGCCGCTTTAATACTGTGGTCAATATTGTACATAACCTGACAGTTCTTGTGTATCACCAGTGATATGTACGTCCGAAACGTATAGTACTTCTTGTCTTATCGCTTTTTACTGGAATCAGTTTGTTCAACGCTTAAGATTTAATTACCGATTCCGTTCCATCGTCAATGGTTGTGTCGCATATGAGGCAAATATGCTCTGGCTGATCTGGAAGATTAGGCTAGTCTGATATTGTATCCAAAAAATCTGTAAATTCATAAATATATGACAATATACGTATCTCATACAGTAATTAAAAGAACGTACCGGTTTCTATGTCCATACACTTTCACACGATAAAACTTCACTAATATAATAGTATAACGGTTTTCGTACCATGTGCACGCTAAGATATACAGTTGAGAAATGAGCAGACGAGCAGAGTGTAGTCGCTGAGGACGCCCAATAGCAGTTCCCCCACTCACAGCACTCTGCTAACGTACCCGTGTCACAGCATAGAGCTCCGCGCGTTATTGATTTTGGAGGGCAGGGCGATGGCAAATCGACTTCTAGTATTTTTTTACTTAAATTATAAGTAAGCAACTTCAACTCATGTAAATTTCAGCCCTTAATATTAAAAAATGACGCCACAGGATTTTTTCCAAAAAAAAAAATTTTCTTGGCTTCAGAAGGTCGGAGAGAAAATTTTTTTTTTTTTGTAAATTTGCGCGATAAATACCAGCCTATCAAATGGTTTTAGCAACAACGTTGTAAAATTTTAATTCTTAAAAATAATTAATGTTTTTTGAAGAAAAAAAAAACGATTTTTCAACCGATTTTTCGCATACTACCGATTATTTAATGAAGCGCGCAATACTCGCACATGTTACCGCAACTATTGAAGAAAATTTTAAGCCAAGAAAATTTTGGAAAAACCAACGGGTTTATGAGCTAATAGAATTTTCAAAAAAGCTTTTTTTTCCAAAAATTCGATTTTTGCAAAATGTTTACAATATTTTTCAGATTTTCAAAAATATTTTTCTTTCATTTGTAAAGAGGTACACTTTCACCAAGTCTCACTTTATTTTACAAATTTTTGAAATCGGACTGGGCTACATCAATCCCAAATAAGTAGTTACACAACTTTTTTTTTTATTTATAACGTGTTTTTCACCAACTTTGGCCGCCATATGAGGCCGTAATGTCAGTTGTTTTAAAAATAGTGCATTGAATTCAACAGAAAATTTCCGATTTTTTACATATTTTTATTTGCTGTCTGCTCGTTACAAAAAATTAACATTGCGCTCAAAATAGATAGACTAGCCTATTCATGCGCGTATATCCTAAAATGTTTTTCAAAAATTATACAACAATGTTTATGTACCAGTTGTTTAGTTTACATCTTCGCATAGTAGATCTCCCATGAGTATACATTAAGAGTATACATAGTACATATGTACTATGTATACAGAGTATGAGAAGGACGTCTTATAGGTTTGGTTTGTATCTGTTGTGTGTTGTATGTATGAACAACAGAATAAATCATAACACACATACAATTTAATATACATGACAACACACAACAGTTTAACTTTAAGTAAGTAAGTAATAAACCTATAAGACCTCCTTCTCATACACATTGCTTAATATATACATATGTACTATCTATACTCGTGGGAGATCTACTATGCGAAGATATAATTTAAACAACTGGTATACATATTGTGTACAAACCGTAAAGTACAGAATAGACACTGAACTTGGTTGCAGCAACATTGAACTCCGCCTATAAAATATTTTCAGTACAGACGCTGCAACCAAAGTTTGGGATCATAAAATTTAATTTTTATTATTTTATGACTCAAGTCATAAACATTCAATCATATCTCATCATGTCTCTATCTATCTCATTTAATTTGTATAGTTTATTTATATGTATGTATCTCTAGTAAAAACTATTCAAAAAAAAATATATATACAGTGTGTCTACTTAAGTTGGCTCCATATGGAAAACTTTTTTATTATAATGTTTACGTAAAAAAGTTATTCTTTATAAAAATCTCTGCATTCGAAAATATTAATATTCAGCTATTCACTTTTGACATCAAATGTATAGGGTGTCTAAAAATTGAAAAAGTTCGATAGGAATGAGTTGACCACTTCAATTTTAAATTAAATTTTGTATATTTTTGTTCAAAATGTAGACCATATAGAACAGATTATACGGAAAACGGTTCAAGAAATCACTCCCGAGATATGTAGGAGTGGATTTAAAGAATTTTGTAAAAGAACAATTACATGTATGGAACGCGAAGGTGGATACGTTGAGGCAAAAACGAACTGAAGGTAACTGTTGTTACTTACGTCAACAATAATAATTGTATTTGTAATGTAATGTATGAAAAATAAATGTTCTGTATTCATTATTTTGTTACATATCATTCAAAATGTTTCAAATCAGCAAATAAACATTTGAAGTACGATGACTGGTTAATTAGAATAACAGATAACGTGTTTTATAAGTAGGATTTGCAAAATTTAATTTAAAATTGAAGTGGAAAAAAAATTCCTATCGATTTGTTTCAATTTCTGCACACCCTGTACATTTGATGTCAAAAGTAAATAGCGGCATGTTAATATTTTCGAAAGCAGAAAATTTTATAAAGGATAACTTTTTTTCGTAAACCTTTTCCATACGGAGCCAACTTAAGTAGACACACTGTATATATTATATATAATGTAAATTGTAACCAATATAGGTAATAAAATATTAGGAAAGCATAACATTTCAGATAATATGGCAATTTGTATATGAACATTTAACTCCTCCTACTAAATATCAAATAATTTTTAATGTTACAGCAACCGTTCAAGGTCATGTTTTTTGTTGCTGCAACCAGTACACACACACAGCAACATGCTAGTTGCTCTTCAATGTTGCTGTTCAATGTTGCTCGTCTGTGGAGCCCATAATGTAACGAGTAGTTAGTTTAACAATATCCGTAGAACAATAGTGTCCTCTCTTAAGTATCTCTCACATACATAGATACATATATAATACAGTGTTCTCTTCTTCGTAAAACTATTGTTATAAAAAACAGAAAAAGGTACTCAAATAATGGAAAAATCTTGTCTTAAAAGTCCTGAATGTATAGTGAAGATACTACACACTACATAAAGTGCTGTTACCAAATAAAATCTACAAATATCTTTTTTTCCATCTGGTAAGATAGAAATATCAGATTATAATATTCAGAAATATGATCATATAGAAATTGTTTACAAGAATGTTTCATTAAAATAATTTTTCTTTTTTACTTTTTAAGTTCTATAAAAGTTTCGGTACACCTTTATTATGACTTGCATGTTTGTTAATAATGTTTAATTGTCATTGATTTATAAGTGTATCAAATTTGTGTTGTCATTTAACAGTATAAGGAGGTGATTCCATAATGAAATTCGAAAGTACGCTACAGAATTAAAAGTTCGTGGTGTCGTTGGTAAAATTACTATTGTTGGTAGGTATCACAATAAAAAATTAATGAAAAAACAAATAACCGGAATACGCGGTACATTGTTCATGATCAATGCGTGAACTATTTATTTTAGTTTTGAGTTGAAATTTCTATTCAGACTATTCAGTTTATGTAAAAAAGTTTAAGAAAAAAGTTGTTTATTATCATAAAAGGAAAACTTTTGTGTTTTAACTTTACTTCTATCTCTTAATTTCAAAAATGTATATTCTCACTAAGCGAAGGGTGGGGATACCGATATTCTGACATCAGATAATCAGACAATTTTCATAGTAACAATCAGCTATGTGGGTGGCAGCGAGCAATCATCGGCATTCGTGTTTTATATGGGAATTTAATATTATATATGAATATAAAGTTTTCTAATGGCTAGATCTTTAATATAGTTTATGGTTTCTACAGAATCTTCATTACGATACCCTTGGAAAAAAACCTTTTGTCAATATATTTAATCCGATCAAAAACAACAATGTAAAAAAGGGCCGAGTTTTCGGGCAGATACTTTATATAATAGTTGCTCCTTAAAAAGTGATGATATCCCCATTAAAGAGCCGAGCTATTTATAAAGTGAATAGCGAAAATTAAAATGTAAGAATGTAAGTGCAAAGTAAAATGAAAAAAAAATTTTTATCGTAAGTTTTCTCTAAGTAGGTTTTTAAAATTTTTCCTTTTTCGACCCCTTTTTTACATTTATGTTTTTGATCGGATATAACCACTTTCTGAAAGGTATGTTAAATATATATATATATATATATATATATATATATATATATATATATATATATATATATATATATATTTATATATATATATATATATATATATATATATATATATTTAACATCTAAAAGGAGGATCGATAGACAGTTGTACAAATTTTTACGAAATTCCAACATTGGTGCGAAAACAATAGCTGCATTTCCTTTGGAGCAAATTCGCTAATAAAAGCTTATAATATTCTAAATTGAAAGGCACAAAAATTTATATTAACGAAGATTTACCAAAGGTATTAAGAGCAAGGGAAGCTGAGAACAGGCAAAAACGACAGGTGAATAACACTTTAAAGATTTTAATATCCAAAGACCTAAACGCCCCATCCCACAATCATCAGAGGAAGGTGATGGAGTGGACAAGATTGTTCAAGATTTAAAAAACCATATACCGCCATAGCATCTGTTGAAAAAAACTTCAAGTATTAAGTATGGTTTTTGGAATATAGAAGGCATTAAAAAAAAGTTAAATAATGAAAATGTTAATGAATATTTAAATAAATTTAGTATTATTGGATTAATGGAGACGTGGTCTAGGGAAGGAGAAAATTTCAAGTTAAATGGATTTGAAAGTATTATTAAAAGTGGGGAAAGAAAATCGGGAAGAGGGAGATATCCAGGAGGCCTTGCAATTTTTTATCGAAATGAATTGAAATGAACGAGTGAATCTACTAGTAGGAGTCATTTACCTTCAACCAGAAGGCTCAGAATATTGCGATAGTAATTTTTTTGTCTTACTGGAAACTGAAATAATTGGCTTGATTCAATTATATCCGAATACTGAAATCGTAGTTGGAGGGGACTGGAATGCAAGGATCGGGCGTGAATCTGATCTGATCTATCAAACAGAAGACCTTTTTAGTCTAGAGCTCACCAACAAAAAATGGATTAAACCAAGAAGTAGTATGGATCAGGTCAATAATCCAATTCAAACTGTTGCGTTATGATGAATAATTATGCGACAACACGTACTTCCAACACATATCGTGGCTTAAAACAAGGCTGCCACTTGTCTGCACTGATATACAATAACCATCTATACGATTGGATGAACGATATAAATAATTCCTCTCCATGTGTGCAAGAAAAGGAGATTAAGATTTTACTGTACGCGGACGATGTTGTGATACTGTCAAGAACAGTTAGCGGAATGACTAGGATGTTGAAAGAAGTTGAAGACTGTTGTGCGAAATGGAATTTATCTGTGAATGTAAATAAAACAAGGCCTAAGGTAGTAAGTAATGGATTTAGGATTTCAGCAAAAGAGGTGTGGAATTATAATGGATACAAACTCGAAAATGCGAAATACGAAAGGAGATTAAGGAAAGACCAAGGGAAGGAGATTAAGATTTTACTGTACGCGGACGATGTTGTGATACTGTCAAGAACAGTTAGCGGAATGACTAGGATGTTGAAAGAAGTTGAAGACTGTTGTGCGAAATGGAATTTATCTGTGAATGTAAATAAAACAAGGCCTAAGGTAATAAGTAATGGATGTAGGATTTCAGCAAAAGAGAGGTATGGAATTATAATGGATACAAAATCGAAAATGCGAAATACGAAAGGAGATTAAGGAAAGACCAAGGAAAGGAGATTAAGATTTTACTGTACGCGGACGATGTTGTGATACTGTCAAGAACAGTTGGCGGAATGACTGGGATGTTGAAAGGAGTTGAAGACTGTTGTGCGAAATGGAATTTATCTGTAAATGTAAATAAAACAAGGACTAAGGTAGTATGTAATGGATGTAGGATCTCAGCAAAAGAGGTATGGAATTATAATGGATACAAAATCGAAAATGCGAAATATTTTAGTATCTGTATCTGGGTGTAATTTTAACACATAATGGAAAATTGGGTCCATACATAGATTATATAAAAAATAGGGCCAAAAGTGCATTAATGAATATTCGAAAATTTGTTTATACATACAACGAATTTCCATTCAAGATGATTTTAAACATGTTCAATGTACTAATTCTACCTATAATCACTTACGGTAGCGAAATCTGGGCTCCGAACTGTAGCAGGGATCAATTTAGAATTGTGAATACATTTGCCTATAATTTTTATAAAGAAATATTATGTGTCCCGAAGTCGACTCCTAATTCGGTAGTCAATATTGAGCTCAGTGTGACATCGATTGAGGATATGTGCATCCAAAAGGCCCTGTGCTATTATTCACGGCTATTGAAGAGTGACAAATGCTTACAAAAACTGTGTCTGAAAGGAAATTTGCAATTTACGACTAAAATGCAAGAATTAAGAATGCTATTTTTATTTATTGGAATACAATGTAGAAATTTAAAATTATTATTATTGTTATTATTTTTTTGTAATTTTCAAATATTAATTAATTGATTATTATGTCAAATAAATGAAATGAAAATGAAAGAACAATTATCACAGACAAGATGGTACATTAAAGCACACCAGACATTACACTTATACACAAACACACAAAAACCACATTCCTCATAGACATTGCAGTACCCAACACACAATCTACTGACTATACACACTAAAAAACTTACAAAATACACCGAAATAGCTGTCGACCTGAAGAATCAGTGGAAAAATGACACGAGTTGTTATCGTTTCAGTGGTTCTTAGCTCAATAGGCGTCATACGAAAAACACTTCACAACAGTCTACATACACTTGAACTACACAAAAACACATACATACAATTACAAGAGGCAGTTATTACTAATACTTGCCGTATAGTGAGAAAGTTTCTCTCTATGGGGCAAATCACTCACCAACCACGAACATCAACCACTGCTCTACATACAACAACAAACACAACATTACATCGAAACGAAACGAAACACATAACACGCCACCCATTGCTCGGTTACAAGCCTCACACAAGACCAAATATCGACACCACCAGATATTTCAAAGCAAACATAAAACACTTTACCCATTTTAACAATAATACGACTCACACATTACCAAATAACACATTATTCACAACCCACGGATAACACCCCATTCGCTCATCGAACACGGAAGCGAACACAACACAAAACAACACCGCACACACCACCCAAAAAGCGATGTCGCAGAACACAATAAACATACATATATTTATACACACTACAAGAACACCAACACCCTTACAAATATACACGCACACTCACACATTATCCGGTTCACATGACAGACTAGAACAAAAAATAAAAAACACAGTTTACCGTCACTTGACTATGTCCGTGCGGTACACTAATCGGGCTCAGCCTTGAAAAGAAAAGAAATAATAATAATAATAATAATAATAATAATAATAATAATCTCTTTGAGAATCCACTAACAGTTGAACAAATCGACAGCTATTGGCGTGATTTATATGAAAAGTCGACAAATGTAGATAGTAGTATAACACCAATCAGACTGTTCCACAGGATCTGCAACACTTATTTAGCAGAACAAGTGGTGATAACATCTGTTACTGCGGGAAGTGTCCTTTGACTTCAAAGGCAACAAGAGTCACTCAGCGCCTGGTATGGATACTGTGTCCAATTTTTGGTGGAAACGTTTACCTTCCACACAAACACTCATCTTGCTAGGCACTACACTTCATATATTTTTGGATATGGAACCTTTCCAACTTGGTTCACCGAAGGGCGAACAGTTCTGATTCCCAAAAAACGAGACCTTCATTTCCAAGCAATTACCGACTGATAACATGCTTAAATACTGTGTAAGCGTTCACCTCCATTCTTAATGAACGTGTAAAGGTAAATGATAGTTATAATAAATAATTATTATTTAAATAAATAATAAATTTATGTGAAAGATATAATTGATCTTTATTGATTTGATTTATGAAATATTATTTTTTTTTATATGTAAATTACCAAGGTTGTAAACATTCATAGCAACCGTGATAATAGAGGGAAGTTATAGTTGTTATGCAACAAATAAAAATGATGAACAAAATTATAATAATAATTTAATGAAGAAGCGATACCGCTACATACTTCCCCCTATCAACTAATAAAAAAAGCGACTAGAAAAAGGTTGTAACATAAAACAACCTTGTTCACGCGGAAAAAACTTTAATAGTTGATGTATATCTTATATTTAAATACAAAGTAAATTAAGAAAATATTAACATTGAAAAAAGTATACAGGTTTTAGCCTGTCAATTGAAATAGAGGTAGGTTTGTTATTGATATCAATAACAAAAAATTTAGGAAATCTCTTGATAACAGAGAAAGGACCTTTATTATTACAAGATAGTGGAGGTTTGACATGATCTTCGCGTATAAAAACTTTTTTTGATGAATTTAAATCTTTGGGTAAAAATACATTTTTGTTAGTGAACTGTCTGATAAAGAAAAATTTTGCGTTGATCATTATATTTTTCAACTCTCGAGTAGATTGTTGAACAGAATGATATGTATCAACGTTTTCTGAAAAGAAATCATATGGTAATCGTAGAGGAATTCCATATAAAATTTCTGCAGAAGAAAGGTTAATATCCTCCTTGACCGAGGAGCGCAAATTTAGAAGTACCCAAGGTAAAATTTTGTACCAGTTATTATTTTTTTGACAGCAATTTAAAGAAATTTTGAGTGACCGGTTAAACCGTTCAATAATACCGTTGCTGTTAGGGTGATAAGCAGTAGTGGAAATATGCTTAAACCCCAGAGAAGACAAAAAATCTTTCCACATATGTGATTGAAATTGTTTACCTTGATCAGTAGTGATCCTCGTAGGTAAACCAAAACGTGAGAACCAAGAAGCAATCAAATTGTTAATAATTTCTTCCGACGTGATAGTTTTGATTGGAATAGCCTCGACCCAACGTGGAAAACGATCAATGATAGTGAAGATATACCGATATCCTTCACTAGGAGGAAGAGGTCCAACAATATCTAAATGTAAGAAAGAAAATTTGATACTTCATTTGGTTCTTTAATTGGCATAAAATCACTTTTAGTGTGACGAGTGATTTTATTTAATTGGCAGATCGAACATGATCGTGTCAAATTTTTGATTCGCGAAATAAGATTAGGGTTAACAAAGAATGTGCGTACTTTTATCAAGGTTTGTCTAATTGATGGATGACCAAGATTATGGACAGCTTTCCATACATCTTCTATATCAATGTCAGGTACGAAGATTCTGGGAATTTTCAAAGAAGTTTCCACATAAACCATAAAAAGAGAATTCGGAGGAGTACGTATTTCTAAAGAATATTTTGGATTTTTTAACAAATTAATAAGAAGAGGATCACACTGGTGATCAGAAATCTTCTTAATATCAATTAAATCAATACCTGAAGGTAGTGAAATAGTATTAATTCGAGATAAACAATCAGCCGGAATGTTTTCACTACCTTTCATGTATCTAAGATCAGTTGTATATTGACTGACAAAGTTTAAGTGACGTATATCTCGATTTAATAAATTTTCATTACGAGAATTAATAGCATTTATTAAAGGTTTATGGTCAGTCTGAATGAAAAAATTCCGATTTGAAATAAAATGACGAAACTTTTTTATGCCAAAAACAATAGCTAATAATTCTCTTGAAAATGTACTATATCGTGTTTCAGCGTCTGTCAGTTTTCTTGATGTGAAAGCGAGTGGTTTCCAGACGTTATCAATTTTTTATTGCAAAACTGCACCAATGCCAGTACCGGAGGAATCAGTGAGAATGCAAGTTTCAGCGTTCGAAACAGAATGTGCAAATTTAACAACATCAATTAATTTTTGTTTAGCTAAATTAAAAGAAATTGCACGTTCATCAAGAATAACTGACTTCGTTGAAGTTTTACCATGTTCAACAAGTTTATTCAACGGAGCTAAAATGTCACCACAATTCCGAATAAAGCGATTATAAAAATTAATCATCCCAAGAAAATTTCGGAGTGATTTTTGATTGTTTGGAATAGGAAAATTTGAAATAGATTCAACTTTGGAAGGAATAGGTGTGATTCCTTCAGAATCTACGCGATGTCCTAAAAAATCTAATTTTGTTACACCAAAAATAGATTTCGAAGAATTTATTAAAATTCCAGCTTCATTGAGAATGTTGAAAACAGTTTTGAGATCTTGAGTGTGTTTTTCTTCGTTTTCACTCGCGATTAAAAGATCATCAAGATAAGTAAAAACAAAATCTACATTTTTGAATAAATCTGCCATAAATCTAGAAAAGGTTTGAGCTGCATTGCGTAAACCAAAAGGCATTCTCAAAAATTCAAATAGACCAAAAGGAGTGATAATGGCAGTTTTCGCGACATCATAATCGTGTACAGGAATTTGATAATAAGCTCTTTTTAAATCAACTTTAGAAAAGATCATTTTATCATTTAATTTCACATTGAAATCATATAAATGAGGAGTTGGATATCTGTCAGGGACCGTGATCGAATTCAGTCAACGATAATTACCACATGCACGAAAAGAACCGTCAGGTTTCTTTTTCATGAGAAGAGGGTGATGACAGTTCAGAATCCGAAGGTCTACAAATACCCAAATCTACAAATTCCTGAAAATGTTTTTTAGCAGCTGACAACTCTTCAGGACATAGTCTGGGATATTTAGAAAATATCGGATAAGAGTTTGTCACAATGCGATGTCGAGTATTATGTTTAGCATTAAGATTGAATTTTTCTGATTTGGTTAAATTAGGAAAAGAATTTAAGATTTTCGTAAATTGATTTTGAAGTGAGATCACTTCAACGCATAAATTAATAAGTTTTAATAATGTTGGATTATTAAAATCGATATTAAAATTGAATTTCTTTAGAAAATCTAAACCTAGAATGCCATGAATTACATCGCCAACAATGAATTCATGACGGAAAACCAAATCATTTCCAAAATTGAGAAAAATTTCAGAAGTACCAAAAGTAGTAATTTTAGAATTGTTTGCTGCAATAATTGAAAAAGGTAAATTTGTAGATTTACAAGATTTACAATATGACTTTGGAATCACAGATAGTGAACTTCCAGTGTCAACTAAATATCGAGTACCTTCATGTAAGAGATCGTACATGAAGATTAAGTTGTACGATGATGATGTTGTGTTATTGAATTGGGTTTTATTATTGACAGAGCTACTGACCAACTCAACAGGAGCTCTTAAAATTTTTTTGTAGTTTTATTGGGATTTATATATCGCGTATTTAATTTACAAAAAGAACAAGGAAAAACACACTTTTGGGGTATATTGTGTCTTTGAAGGTGACTTTTTTGAATTTTCCAGTTCAGTGACTTTATTTTTAAGAATATTTAATTCTTTATTTAACATAAAATTATCTGTTTTATGAATTTCTGAAATGGGAAAAGAACTGATATTAGATACAGAATTTAATTTATAAATATCATTAGCGAAATTAACAATAGTTTTTCAGATCAACATTATTGTCTACGGTGACAAGTTGAATTTGAATTTGTGTGTCTAATTTACCAATGAATAATTCACGAATGAAATGTGAATCAAGATTTAGACCACTTGATAGGGATATCATTGTATTATATAATAATTGAGGAGTATCGAAATTTTTTGAGATAAATTTAATAATTTATTTAGACGTTCTTTACGAGAAAGTCCAAAAGTTTCTTTTAGAATATTTTTGAGTGTCTCAAACTTATTTTCTTGTGGTGGATTTACAATAATATCTCTAACATGAGAAGTGTAATCCTCAGGTATAGCTAAAGAAGTTAGCGTGAACTTAGTTTCATCGTGAATAATATTTTGAATAATAAAAAAACGAGAAACTTGAATTATCCATAATTCAATGTCTGTTACATTAAATTGTGGAAGTTTCGGAAAATTTGGAAGATGTATTGTAGGTGCATCTAAATTCAGTAACTCATTTTGATTTCTAGGCATATTAAAAATGAAATGTCAAAAAAATAATAAAAATATTTTTTTAGAAATCGAAATAGTTATAAGCGTAAAGCAAAAATAAATATTTTAACAGAAATGAAAAACTTATCTGTTAAATTTGGTGGGTGGTATGTTATATTTTACAAGAATTACAATATTAAATTATAATTCATCCAAACCAATCATCCAATAGGCATCTGTTGGAAGATTTTGGGAAGATGTTTTCTTTAAAAATATGTTAATTTACCACCCTCTTCGTTTATTTTTTCTCGGGCGCCAATTTTAAGGTAGATGATTGATATATTAAATAATTATTATTTAAATAAATAATAAATATCTATGAAAGATATAATTGATCTTTATTGATTTGATTTATTAAATATTATTATTGTTTATATGTAAATTACCAAGGTTGTAACAATTTAACCCAACCGTGATAATAGAGGGAAGTTATAGTTGTTATGCATCAAATAAAAATGATGAACAAAATTATAATAGTAATTTAATGAAGAAGCGACCGCTACAAACGCATTCTCACAACCATAGAACCTGTGTGAATGATGATAAATGAGAAACGCGGCTCCAAACGTGGCATATCAGGTTGCAAAGATAATCTTCTTGTTGACAGATGTATCTGTCAAGATGCTCGTCAATATCAGCGCGACTTCAGTATGGGCAGGGTGGATTAAAGAAATCATTTGACACTACTTCTCATCAACTTATATTGGTGCTGCTCAAATGTTTAAAAATTCGTCGCAATATCATCAGATGTATAGAAGATCTGTTGCCATTCTGGAAGACAAATTTTACAATTTGTTCTGGTAAACGTACAGTCTCAACAAATTTGGTGACATATAAGCGTGGCATCTATCAAGGGGATAGTCTTAGCCCGCTTCTTTTCTGCTTCTCACTTTGCCACTCTCCTTGCGCTTGTGAGAAGAACCCGGTTATCGTTGTGGCATCCCGACAGATAGGAAGCATCAGGTAACTCATCTTTGCTATATGGATGACCTTAAACTTTATGATTCTTCTGAGAGCAGTGTGTGAAGCAGTGTGTGAAGCACTCAAATTTGTCCATCAGTGCACGAAAGCTATTGGCATGGAATTCGGATTGGATAAGTGTATCGTCATACATTGTAAGCGGGGTCCCGTCCCCAATTACGATGCAGACATGCAGCTCACGGATGGAACATCTTGATGAAGTGAAACATCATGATGAAGAATAGTTATATACATACTCGGGTTCCATCAAATGGACAATAGAAGAGCTTAAGGAACTTGATAGAGGCACTCGCAAACTTATGAACATTTGTCGTAGTTTGCACCCGCGCTCCTCGGTGCGTGCCTCGTAACTACCTCCCACGTCAGCAAGGATGTAGGCGTCTCCTGTCCGTCGAATATCTACATGACAGTTTAGTGTTAGGTATAGCTTGTCTGGTGTCCAATAGTTTTGATCCATTCATGGCACTCGTGCGGGATCACGAGTTGCAAGATAAAAGAGCATTCTTGTTCTCTGCAGCACGACATGCAGCTTCAAAATTGGGTCTAATATTTGATCCAACTAATCATGATCAAGATGATAATTTGGTCCTTCTTCCTCAATTGTGACTTTGCTCAGCTGTTAAACGAGCTGAAATCAGCTCTCGCTTTCAAGATCATTGATCTCGGGCCATCAGGGTATGTTCTACCGCCATCTAGACTCCTGTGGTCTTTCTGTTGATCTTACGTTTTCTTTTCTCCGATCAGCTGGGCTCAAGTCCGAAACAGAAGGCTTTATCATCGCTGCCCAAGACGGTGTCATAGCTACTCTTACACACCAGAGGTACGTGTGTAAGGCGGCAGTCTCCAGTATTCAGTGCAGAGCGTGAAAATTTCAGCCGAAGACGCTCATGCACCTCATTTCGGCATGCCCATCTTATGCCTTGAACTCTTACATTCATCGTCATAACCCTGCGTGTGCTGCACTGCATCTTGAGACACATGTATGATGTGAACTGTACGCCAGTCCTACCATATGCTCCCGGAGAAATCCAGTCTGTTGTCAAAAACAATAAATACAATTATTGCCTCCATGAAATTCTTTATAAAGAGGATATTTAATGATTTTATTCTATATTCGTAAATAATTACGTCGCGTTAAGAATTTATTACATTTGAAATTCGTATGGACCCACATAGCAGATCCTGGATATCAATATCACATCTATTACATATCTCATTGACCTCATTATACCAGAATAGTTTGCTTTGAATTATCTTCCTCATTAAACTGAAAGGATATCTATATGACGGTAAATTGAGACATATTTTTATATACTGCAAGTGAAGTTTGAGAGTAAACAGAAATAGGGGTACGAGATCTATTTCTAGATAAATGAGAAAATCCTCTGTATTTCTAGACAAATTAAGCCATTTTTTAATAAAGATTTTCAAAACTATTTCCACATTTTCCTTTCAATGTCAATAAACATGCACAAGGTCGTCTGTTACCTTGCGAATCCCTCCTCAATCCTGTATATTAGATTGTGGAGGGCCAATCCACAATTTTTTTCCCATCTGATACGCGAGCAAAAGGATTTCTCGACAGTTTCCCTTGAGTTAAATGAAATCCTTTAGTCTTTCCTTTATCTTTAGTAGCAACGATGACAGACTAACTGGTCTAAAATCCTTTCCCGTGGAGTGATTGAGCCTTCTTGGTTTTGGTAAGAAGGTCACTGAATTCCATACTGTTGTGATATATCCTGTAGCTAGGCTTGCCCTGAATATGTGACCAAGCAGAGTTAACAGAGGCTCAACTCAAAAAATTTTTTTACCTATTTCTTCTTTTAAATTGATCAGTAAAATTGTTGCTTTACTTTACTTTTGATAATTCAACAATTCTTGGGTCAAACGCGATATCCACACCTCTTAACATCTACACCCGATAAAGAATTCAATTTCGTGGTCAGCATTGAATTCAACACTGAATTACTCTTTTCAACACAGAACCTTTTGGTTTAGAACCTTTGAATCTGATTTATTCATGGTTTTCAATTAAATTTAAGCGGTCCATCATTTGAGATTTGAGATGTTATGTCTTTAATATTTTCCTTACCTTAGATTATTTATTTTCGAAGTTGTTTTTAGCTAAACTAAATACACAACCGCTTTTTATTTCTAATGTGTTGGGTTTATTTAAAATAACACAAACACAGATTTGACTGATATTTGGCATTAGCGGTTAAACCACAGTAGCTGTTGGTATCAGTTATATGGCTCATATATATATATATATATATATACATATATATATATATATATATATATATATATATATATATATATATATATGTGTATATATATATATATATATATATATATATATATATATATATATATATATATATATATATATATATATATGTATATATTGTATTCTTCGAATTTATCGGTGTTAAAAATAAATTCCAAAGTTCAACAATACCTGATTATGGCGGTGGCCAACTTGTTTTGTTTAGACTCAATAACAAGTTAATGACTAACTACGTTCCAACTGTGGAGTTCCGTCACAATTGGTTCGATTAATTTTAATAAAATTAAAAATGAATATATATAAAATAATAATTATATTGCACCGTTGACTCCGGGTAGGAGATTATAAAAATTAGTGTTAAAAAAAGTGATTGTAATCCCAAAATAAAAATAAATATTCATAAGATAAAACGAACCTAACTAAAATAAGTGTGTTAAAATAAAAGTGTAAAACATACCAGTATTAAGTTTTATAATTGTATTCCCGCACAAATCTTTCGACTGATCAAAACAATTCAAACGCGTAAACAGGAAGATCCCTGCCAGATTTTAGCGAACTAGATCATGCATGATAGGACACAACATACGCCATATTTGTTGTTTTGCAGCAAGTCCGCGTTCCCCAAAAATTTGATTACTTGGCTAGCATTCATGGTGACAACAGCCTCTAAAATTTGTAGATGAATTTTAAAAGTAACAAGCAAAAAGAACAACAGCGACGAGGAATCAAGTTGCTGCTTGAACTGGTTTACCTCGTGGTAATTTTCACCCGATCGGAATTGGAAGTCGATTTAAAAGAAACGGATAAGTTAATATACATACAAGCGTATACTGCTCCGACAACTAAAGCATCTATCTCTGCCGGGATATCTTCATCGTCAATCTGGTTACAATATTGGATAGTCGAATCAGTTGTTGCAGAGGGTGCCTTCGGAAAACCCGTCACATCACACTTTTTTTATTAATCTTAATGCATCTAACAGACTTTTTACACCACCAAAATATGAATTTGTTTTGGTAATGATTTGACATATGAAATAATTCGTATTTTAGAATAAAGGGATCGTCAAAGCATAAATTAAATATAGAGTGGCGCCCGGATAGAGTGGTGCGAATATTATTTTTCTCTATTGTTTAATTTTTTTTAAATTCTAATCATTTTAAATTCTTTTATGTTTGTTTCAATTCATTCATCTACATTAAGTCTACAATTAAGGCGACCGGTATCCGAGTGTTTCGATATCAGTTATCCCCATCAACGACACTCAACCAACACACTTCCACTGCGAAACAACCGCGGGAAATCTCAATATTTGTACTCTAAATCCAGCTTATAAATTGTGAGATGCCTCACAACTTATAATTTTACCAGTCATGCAACGTTAATTTATTTAATCCCTCTGTGAATCCAAAATATTCTTATTGTTGTACTTACTTATTTTCCAGAATATTTCCAGAACATTTGACAGAACATTAAATTTCCTATATAAATCGTTACAAATTGATATGATTTTTTTATTACAAATTTGACAAATACTCAAAATTAACAATATAATATTATAATAAATTTGATGAATCTGCAGAAACTGTGTAAAAGTAAATATGTCTTATTTTATAAAGTAAATGCGTTTGAAATCGACTTCTGTCAATCTTCCATTGCTAGAGAAGGGCTAGGGTCTGAAAGGTTATAGTTCTTTCTTCTGCTTTCTTCTGGAGGTCATGGTTTGATAATCCGATGATGAATTCTTGCTCGGAATAAATGCATATTGATTCTCTTCTGCATATGAAGCGCTTGCCTGAAATGTTACCATTGGCTCGACTTCGTTTATTATAACATTGATTGAAGATTTTGATGCAGGGTATAGTTGTGTAGCTATTGTTTTTTCCAGAGAAACAACATAAGATGAGTGATAGTATTCCATATTTCCAAAATCCTAATTATGTAATTGAAAATGTTATTAAAAATGCCGTGAGTTTAATCGAAAACCAGTTTGAAGTTTAGAAACTATGTCCAAGGAATTCTACATGTTCTTGAATTTCTTCGTTTAGCTTTTGGTCAAATTCGATTAGTTTATCGATATTGATATGTAATTTTTCCAATGAATCGAACTGAAATTGAATTAGAAGAATTTGCTTTATGTGTTCAGTTTTTCACCGACGAAAAGAAGGAGGTACTCAATCCAGCCTGTATATTTTTTTTAATGTATGATCACGCATAACTTTTTACAGAGTACTCCGATTTTGATAATTCTTTTTTAGTTTGATAGGGTATCTTTCAAAGTTAGTCCCATATAAATTTGAAAAAAAAAATTCAAAATTTAGCCACAAAAAAAAATTAAAAAAATAAGACTTCCCAGCGCTGCCACTAAAAACAAATATCATAATCGCTGTATATAGTCTGTATATATTGTATTTAATGTATACAAATACTTATATGTACATATATATATATATATATATATATATATATATTTATTAATTAAATTAAATACTGATATGAAAAAATTAACTCGTCAACCAGGAATCGAACTTCGGGCCTCTGGATAACTAGTCCAGTATGCTTCCTCTACACCAAAGACGACTGTGATGCAACGGCCAACTTTTTCATATTATTCTATTTTTTTATTTATTAGCCAGTATTTACTTCTGTTGAAGTGATAGTTATTTAATATTTGTTTATTTGTGTATACTTTCGTGTCAACATAACAATGTTTGTCGAAATTCCTTTCGGTTACGTATGACAAACTGTAGAAGACTATAGCGTATACTCCAACAAATTCCATTGTCATTGAATTAATTAATTAAATTAAATACTGATATGAAAAAATTAACTCGTCAATCAGGAATCGAACTTCGGGCCTCTGGATAACTAGTCCAGTATGCTTCCTCTACACCAAAGACGACTGTGATGCAACGGCCAACTTTTTCATATTATTCTAATTTATTATTTATTAGACAGTATTTACTTCTGTTGAAGTGATATTAATTTAATATTTGTTTATTTGTGTATACTTTCGTGTCGACATAACTATGTTTGTCCAAATTTTTTTCGGTTACGTATGACAAACTGTAGAAGACTATAGCGTATACTTCGACAAATTTCATTGTCATTGCATTTATTAATTAAATTAAATACTGATATGTAAAAATTAACTCGTCAACCAGGAATCGAACCTCGGGCCTCTGGATACCTTGTCCAGTATGCTTCCTCTACGCCAAAGACGACTGTGATGCAACGACCAACTTTTTCATATTATTCTAATTTTTTGTTTATTAGACAGAATTTACTTCTGTTGAAATGATATTTATTTAATATTTGTTTATTTGTGTATACTTTCGTGTCAACATAACTATGTTTGTCCAAATTCCTTTCGGTTACGTATGACAAACTGTAGAAGACTATAGCGTATACTCCGACAAATTTCATTGTCATTGAATTTATTAATTAAATTAAATACTGATATGAAAAAATTGACTCGTCAACCAGGAATCGAACCTCGTGCCTCTGGATAACTAGTCCAGTATGCTTCCTCCACACCAAAGACGACTGTGATGCAACGGCCAACTTTTTCATATTATTCTAATTTTATATGTATTTATAAATATATATCTATATATATATATATATATATATATATATATATATAAATGTATATATATATATATATATATATATATACATATATATATATATATAAATGTATATATATATATAAATATATATATATAAATATATACATATATATATATATATATATATATATATATATATATATATATATATATATATATATACATATATATATATATACATACTTGCTGACCCGACAGACGATGTCCTGTCTTGACTATGAATATTGAATTCTAATTAGTATAAATAAAAAATAATAAATTAATAAAAAATAATAAATATTCCAAAAACATATCATTTATTATTCTAATGCTTTATGATACATAACATTCTTAGTTTTATATTCTAGCGACTTCATCAATTGTTGACAACGCTGATCGACTTGTGTTGCTGAATCGCCCATAAAATAAATCTGCAAAAATTTGTAGTCACCATCCCGCGTTCGCAATAAGGAACCTGTTAAATGATATATTTGACCTTGAATCTGCAAAGGTAAACAGATAATAAATAGATGTAATATAGGATATTGTATAGCCAATTGTTTCTACCACCATGTGGCTCTCCCATGTTGCTCTCAAAATACTTCCTCAATACTCCCATTCCACCATCAACCTTTTTAAACACATTCACTTGTTTCTGCTTTTGGCATTTTATCGAGTTACAAATGTACTTTAAGCCATTTCCATTGATACCATTTCAATTGAAAGCTGCCATATTTTGCATCAAGGCACGTTTTGGTAAAAGTTTATTGTTTTTCAATATACTTACCTTGAAACTTGGCTTAAATTTTTCTCGAATAACTTTTGTTGCACCAAATGACGTCAGTTGATTCCAATTATTTTATTACTCGATATGAGTCAAAAAATGTTTAGAATATGGCCAATTTCCCGAATCCAATGAATGTAGTGGCTCTTCTGGCGATACCAATCGCGCCAACTTGACTAGACCGCTCGCGCAACACAAACCAGAGGCTTCATTTTTAAACTTAAATGCCTTTCTATTGACAACGTTCATTGGTCCAATAGCAACGATTTGCTGTGAACTGCAATCGATTTCCACATTACAATTAAATGCGGCTTGATTGAAGGGTTAAACGCAACATTTCTATGTTGTTGATTTCGATTCCATCGATTTCGTTCAACTTCATTCCGCGTTTCGCGATGCTCGTCAGTTTGGCTTGCTCTTGTATATCTTTCACTTCTAGCTTTTCGAGTTCTGCGATTTAAGTTTGTACGTCTAATTGCTGGCAATATTTTTAAACAAAAATTCATTTGAAAAAAAAAATTCGTTACGCAGGAGCTGCTTTAACTTAGCGAATTTCCTATGAATACATCACTCTCTAGCGATCATAATTTTTAGTGTGATCAAATTAAAATATAATATCTGATATGATTTTAGTATTTGCAAAAATTAATTTTATTAATAGCCAAATAGAACGATATATATCGATTATTGTTTATAGTTACAATGGAAACGACAATCAAAATTAAAACAAAATTTAACTGAAACAGTTTCATCCAAATCGGTCCAGCCGTTTAGGGCCGGGTCCATTTGATGTTTTGGATGTTTTCAAACCATCCAGGAATCTATTGAAGAATACACACAAAATTTCATCCAAATCGGTCCATCCGTGTAGGAAGAGTTAATTGACAAACGCATGAAAAGAAGAATTATATATATTAAGATATATATATATATATATATATATATATATATATATATATATATATATATATATATATATATATATATATATATATATAAATATATTATGTATGACATTTTTACAGAGTAGTCCGATTTCAATAATTTCTTTTTTATTGGACTGGGTATACTTCGAACTTGGTACCATAAAATTTGAAGAAAAAATTTCGCCCCTAAGGGTAGTAAATAAGGAAAAATGGATTGTTCACCCACTGAATTGTCATCTGTGAACCGATTCTGTTGAAACTTGGCACACTTATGTAGTTCTAATGACACTATAGCACGTACGAAAACAGAAAGGCACTGAAAAGTGAAAAATAAAAATTTGTTAAAAAAAAAATAATAGAACCGACGATAGAAAAAAGTAACTGAAAAGCAAAAAATAAAAAAAGAACCTTTTTAGTCTAAGTCTTACACTAATGTAAATACCTAAATATTTGATGGAGAGAAGTTTATTTAATTCTTTTAAAGTTTGGTTTATGAAATTTGTACCATTGGTTGTAAGAATGGATGTAGGAAATCCATGTTTGGTACAATGTTCCAATAATTTGATAGCTGTAAATTCTGCGTTGCTTTCCGGTATAGAATATCCGTTCAGAAGTTTTGTTAAATTGTCTTGTATTGTCAGAATGTATCGATTGTTAGCATCAGTAATTGAGAAAGGACCCATTACATCTAATGCAATTATTTTATTGAATTTAGTAGGGGTATCCGTGATTACTTGAGAGGGTTTAGTATTACGGCGAATTTTATTCTTTTGACAGATTTCACATAATTTAATATAATTTTCGACGTCGCGAGTTATTGTTTTCCAAAAGAATATTTTTCTTGTCAATTTGTCAATTGAAAAGAAGTTTTTCAATTGCGTTTTTCACACCTTTATGACCTGCGAGTAGATCATCATGTGCTTCTTTTATTAATTTTTGTTGCTGTTCCTTATTATTTATAATTTCTGTTTTAGAATGAATTATATTCATTTCAATATCTGACTTTGAATAAAAGTAATTAATTAATTGTTTAAAACTATATTCAGTTGTATCAGGGTAAACTTGTCATTGATCGTAAGCATATAACTGATCAGGTTTCGTAAGTTGAGTATATTGAAATAGTGTATAATTACATTCGAATAAATTATTTAATGTAGTTTGTTCATTAAATGTTTCTTTACAGGGTAGTACATAGATATTTTTATTTTCACGTATCAGACTTTCAGTTTGATTTTTAATAAATTAGCTGTTTTTTTTTATAATAAATTAACTTATGGATTAAAAAAATACAAAAATTTATTATTATCTGATAAATCTACACTTATGGGTAAAATGAGATTAATGACATCTTCTAGAGATAGGTTCGCTTGACTATATATAATTGGTTCAACTAATTGTTCGATATATTCTCTGAAATTTTCGTAATTTTTAGTTTCTTACAGATCGAGAATCTGTATTTAACTGGTCTAGAGAGGTGATCCGCGTTTGTATTTATTATACCTGGCTTGTATAGTATTTCATACCAGTCCAAGTAGCCGAGCGGTCTAAGGCGATATATCTGCGCAGTATGCCAATTTGGGAACTGGGAGGTTATGGGTTCGAATCCCGACATCGGCAGTTTGTCAATTATTAGGAAAAAAGGGGCGGTTAATTGACTAAACTGTCGGCGTATGGACAAGAACGAAGTAACCGGCTATGCTTGAGAAGATTTTCGGCAGTTTCCTTCACGAACTCCAGATAAATATCGGCATAGTTCCTATCATAGTCGGATGCAGCCGCATAGCCTACCAATTCCTAGTCTATACATCCTTAGGCATCGCAATGTACCTTATGGTCAAAGTGTAGCCCATCCAGGGTAGCATCTACAATCTATCTATCTATCTCATTACTATATGCTTCGAGTTGTAACCGCCATCTAACAAGTTTTGAAGTGGGGTCTTTGCAATTCATATGCCATTGAAAAATCAGGATATTTTAAAATGGGTTCTTTAGTTAATAAAGTTTTAAATAAATTGAAAGATTTTTCGGATTCATTTGAATTTTATTCTTACTGGTTTTTATCCCTTCACTCGTTAGTGTGTGTCCTAGATATTCGATTTCATTTTTGAAAAATTGACACTTGTCGGGTTGAATTTTTAAAATATAAATTGATAATGTGTGCAACACATCGTTATGATTTTGGTTATGTTCTTCTATTGATTTTCCGAAAATTATTATGTCATCGATGGAGACACAATATTTTTTATTTATAAGTTTTGAGAGGTCTAAGTTTACCATTCTTTGAAAAGTGGCTGGTGCATTTTTCAACCCAGAAGGCATACGGTTCAATTCAAAACTACACCGGGTACGGTAAATGCTGTTTTCTGTTCATCTTCTTCCCTAATTTCGATCTGATGAAATCCATTACTTAAGTCAATCGTACTAAAGTATTTGTTGGCTCCATTAATTTATGCAAAATGTCCTCTATATTCGGTAATAAATATTTGTCCTCAATTGTTACTTCGTTGAGGTTTCGATAATCAATAACTATACACCATTTTTGAGTACCGGCAACGTCAAGTTTTTTAGATACTTTCGCGTCTTATGCATTCAGGCAGCATTTTTTATATTTGTTTTTGAACTTCTTGCTCTTGACACTTTGGAAACCCATAATTTTTTGTATAGATTGAAGTAGGGTCCGTTAGTTTTATGTTGCGTTTGAGAAAAGTAGAAGGAATGAAATTTTCATTTTCATTTAAAAATACTTTCGAATTTTCAAAACATATTTTTAAAATACAATTTTTTAATTTGTGTTTAAATGATTAAGTCTAAGATTATTTAAAATAAATGTTTGTTTTTCTAGATCCTAAGTAGTAATATTCAATTGTGGCATTTAATAAAGTTTTTTGAAAAAATTAATTAGTTGGATTGATATGAGATTAAAGAAGTTTCTGAGTTTGTGTCATTTAGAATTTTATTTTGTGGTCGAGGCGGAGGCTGTGAAGCTCGCAAACTATCATTATATCATTTTCTATGACATTCTTCGATTGTATGCCCACGATATTTGCAATGTGCGCATTTTTTTCAATTAAAATGATTAATAGAAGAAATATGATTGAATTTTCAAAACATATTTTTTAAATACAATTTTTTTATTTGTGTTTAAATGATTAAGTCTAAGATTATTTAAAATAAATGTTTGTTTTTCTAGGTCCTAAGTAGTAATATTCACTTGTGGCATTTAATAAAGTTTTTTGAAAAAATTAATTAGTTGGATTGATATGAGATTAAAGAAGTTTCTGAGTTTGTGTCATTTAGAATTTTATTTTGTGGTCGAGGCGGAGGCTGTGAAGCTCGCAAACTATCATTATATCATTTTCTATGACATTCTTTGATTGTATGCCCACGATATTTGCAATGTGCGCATTTTTTTCAATTAAAATGATTAATAGAAGAAATATTATTGTATTGTTGTGAATTACTATTCAATTGTGAATTATTATTAAATTATTTAGAATAATTAGATGAATCAGCTTGATTAATCTGAATTTGTTTTCTATGACAATGTTTAGTATTGTCAGGTTTATTTTTGCATGTTTTGCAATATTTTTCAATACTTTTATATGTTTTTAATAAATTTAATTGTTTAAACCTTTTGTGCTGTGGGTAAAATTTCTTCAATATAGTCAAATTTTTTATCCATTAAATGAATCGCTATTTGTGAATTCATGTTTGCTAAGAATTTATCGGTATGTTTTTTGACAGCGTCATAAGAGATAGTATCAGTATGTTTCCGAAAAACTTTCAAATATTCTAATCTAAGTAAATTGAATTTTTTTAAATAACTCAGAATTGGTTCATTTAATTGTTGCTTGCAAATATTTATGTCGTTTTCGATTAAATATTGTGAGCGAATTAGTGATGAGCAAAATCACAAGACCAAGACAGATTTTGCTCATCACTAATTCGCTCACAATATTTAATCGAAAAAATACTGATACTATCTCTTATGACGCTGTCAAAAAACATACCGATAAATCCTTAGCAAATAAATTTTTAGCAAACATGAATTCACAAATAGCGATACATTTAATGGATAAAAAGTTCGACTATATTGAAGAAATTTTACCCACAGCACAAAATATTAACATTTGAATTAGTTCGAATCTAGTTTTATAATTACCATTTGTTCAAGTAATATCAGTTTAAAATATACGTTTGTTTGATAAGCAGTCAGTTTAAAATTAATAGTCGTACATTGTTGTATTGGATTAAATAGAGAAATTGACTCATTTAATTGTGTTCAATTCAAATTCATTTTTTTTATCAAATAAAGTTCAGGTTTGAATAAATTCATAAAGTTTTGGTTGTATATAATAATTTTTTCCAAAGTACGTGTTGTCCAATTCACATAAATTAGTAGGTCCTACAGCGCTCCTTTGATGGCTAAAAAGAGCCAAGATTCCGCGACAGTGAATATAGGCGAGACCATGCGTGTGAAGAAAATTCTATTTGGTTATGACACCTGGAATATATAGTATAAGGGTAATATGTTTAGGTGTGCCTTTGCAACGGTTGAAAATATTGATAGAAGAATCAAATTTCTGGTATAAGTATTCATAAAATAATCTCATTAGACCCATTTCCGTATATCTGTCCTCCCGTCCATATGTCAGCACGATAACTCAAAAATGAAAAGAGACAGCAAGCTGAAATTGTGTGTGTGAGTGTGCTGAGTGGTGTGTGTGTGTGTGTGTGTGTGTGTGTGTGAGTGTGTGTGTGTGTGTGAAATGGCCCCTACCGACTAAAACCCTTACCTCTTTCCTCATAACTTTACCTTCCCGTGGTATAACCGCTAGGTATTACTTCGCGGGAAGGCTTAAGCAGTGGCTTCTTCCTCCAACTAAATTAGCTTTACGTTAGCTGATATGCTGCTACGCTACTAGGGGTTCCTGCTGCGCTCTTCCTTGCGCAGCTCCTTCAGAACAGTTGCTGCATAGTTACTAACGGCCATCCATTCAACTTCTCCAGATAGCATACCTTCACTTAAATTGTCTGGGGTTATAGTATGACCCAGAATTCCTTCTACATGACTTCGATGGTAAAAGAATCGCGTACAGTCGAAAAATACGTGTTTTGGATCCTCCACTTGACCTTTACATTTCGGACATTCCGGGGATTTCGCTAGTTTATACTTGTGAAGGTAAGCTCTAAAGCATCCATGCCCAGAGAGCAGCTGCGTCAAGTAATAGTCGACGTCACCATGTTCACGATTCACTCAAATGAGCACTTGTGGAATTAGACGATGTGTTCGCCTTCCCTTGTTCAATGCATCCCATAGTATCTGCCATCGGTGCAGGCTGTTCGATGTCTCTTCTGATCTTAGCTGAGCTGCGTTGACTTCAGAGGACTTCTTTCGCTGGTAAAGAAATTTTCGTTCTTCAGTCAATATTTCAAGGGGGAGTATCCCGGCAATAACACATGCAGCGTCGTGGGATACTGTTCGGTAGGCGCTGGAAACTCTGAGTGCACTCAATCTATAGACTGATGAGAGTTTCCTTCGGAATGCATTTGTATTTAGTGCATCAGCCCAGATAGCGTTTCCATAAGTGAGTACAGATGTTATCACTGACGCCAGCAACTTCCTTCTTCTCTGTTTCGGACGTTTGGCGTTAGTCAGGACAGTGTAGCTCAGACAGTAGAAGCTTTGGTACTTGCATATTACCCCAATTCTATGTTTTAATAGATTTATTACTGCAAGTTTAATTGGGTATCACAATTTAAGTGTCTGTTGGACCTAGTAGATTTCAGCAACGATTTGACTTCTGATATAATTACTTTAAACGATTAAAGAAAAGTAATTGAAAAGTTCTACCATTACTTTTAGCAAAATAATCTAGAAAGATCACTTTATTGGAATGTAATACATACAAACAAGTGTTTTTTTTATAGCACACGAAAATTTAACTGTCCGTTTGCATTAATTCGTATATTCCACATCGAATCTGATACCATAAAATTTTATTTATAATATCAGCTACGTAATTGATCTGGAAGCCCATGGCACTCTTTACATTCTAAACGAAAGGGAGGATCTTGTTCATTTAATTTGTATATGCGTATGCAGTTTATGCGTATGATTGTTTCTTCTTTTTTTTTTTAATCACCCGAGTAAAAAAGATTATATATAATCATATATAACCATATATAATTCATATATAGTTATATATAATTCATATATAATTATATATGAATTATATATAATTATATATAATTATATATAATTATATATAATTATATATAATTATATATAATTATATATAATTATATATAATTATATATAATTATATATAATTATATATAATTATATATAATTATATATAATTATATATAATTATATACAATTATATATAATTATATATAAAGTTTTTTGGATTTATATATAATTATATATAATTATATGTAATTATATATAATGACTTTTGTGATTTCGTATAATTATATATAACTATATATAATTTATATATAATTATATATAATTATGTATAAAGTTATTTGTGGTTTCGTATAATTATATATAAATATATATAATTATATATAGTTATACATAAATCTCTCGACAGATGTATATATAGTTATATATAATTATATATAATTATATATAACTATATGTAATTATATAAAATTATATATAACTATATATACTTCTCTCAAGAGTCATGTACAACTATATATAATTATATATAGTTATATACAACTATATATAATCATACATAATTTTCTTTATTGCCACCTTATCTATAGCGATCAATATTTATATTAAATTTCTATATTATTGTATAAAATTTTATCCAATTTTGATCAAATTCATCGGTTCATTTTAATTAAAAATTTAAGTCTGTAAATAAAGATTCAAATATTTAATACATTATATTTATTAGTAAATTTTTATTAAAAAATTATAAGAAAATTTACACTTAACAATAAGTGCATTTTAAGGATGTGTTTCTAATATAATACTGAGAAGAAATTTATAACATATAAAATTGTATGTTTTTTACATCGAGTTTTGTACATTATTTTATAGTGAATAATTTATTAGAAAAAAATTTGGCAATTAAGCTACCATACTCTTTTTGATTGGTTAGGTTTTTTACAGATATACTTTCGTACTTTCACAAGTTGACAAATACTTTGTACATCACTGAATTTTGTTAATAAGTACTCTCCTGATTCTGTTACAGGTATTATGTGTCTCACTGCTACTTGCATACCTAAATGACTCATAATATGATCATGTCTCACAATTAATTGTTTAATTATAAAATACAAATTATTTTCATGGTAAAAAAAAAATTTATCATTCCATAAATACAAGAACTATTTTTTTTTTTTTTTTTCCACCGTTAAACTATTTGTTTGTATTATTTGTTTGTAATGTAAAAAGTACAGAACTAAAATACTTTTTATAATCACAGCTTTAATATACTTCAATTGACTTTGTAATACCAAAAAAATATAAATAAAAATTATTGTAACCACGCGTGAACAGATGTACACAAATTTCCAGACGTACAACAAATATATGCAATATATATGTAGCTGCTTGTGTTGAAGAATGACAATCGATTTTTTAGTGTCACAAATCGATATTTTTTCAGAAATAAATGGAATTTTTTTTTTTTTAATTTTATAAATTTATATTAATAATAATGATGACGATAATGATGACGATAAATGCGAACGGAACACGGATAAATGCAAACATAACGAAACAAATAAAAATAAATTGATAATAAGAGATAAATATAAGTATAATGAAATAAAACACAAGCTGCCCCTTAGTGGTTTAGTCAACGAAGGGGAAAGCGACTACAACCTTCAAGAGAATAATATAGACTCAAAAACTAAATACAACGAACCTTTTTACATTTGCACTCTAAATGTTAGATCATTAGCAGGTGAAGAGAGAATCGAACAATTACATTATGCCTTAGAAAAGATTAATTATGATATTATTGGTCTGTGCGAAATAAGAAGAGCGGGGTATAAAATAATTGAATCTGAAAATGTTTTCTGTTATTATGGAGTAAAACCAGGACATCTAGGAGTGGGATTTATTATAAGAAATAAATGGAGAAATCGAATAGTAGAGTTCAAGCCAGTATCTGAGAGAATTGCTATCTTGACACTGAATCTGAATTTGAAATGCTTGTTCTCAATAGTCCAAGTACACACGCCATCAGAGGGCCATCCTATTGATGAGGTGAATCTATTCTACGAAGACCTACACAATGAAATCTGCAACTTAAATAGACACTATTTGTTTGTTATGGGAGACTTCAACAGCAAAATAGGTGAACGATTTAATGGAGAGGAAAAGGTATTTGGAAAATATGGATACGGAGAAAGAAATGATAAAGGAGATATTCTAATTCAATTTGCGCTCGAGCATAATCTAAAAATATGTAACACATTCTTTCAAAAAAGGTCTGGGCGCAGATGGACCTGGACCTCTCCAGATATGCGAACTAGAAATGAAATTGATTTCATTCTCACAAATAACCTTCAAATAGTAAAGGATACACAAGTAGTTAGCAGCTTCAACTACCACACAGATCATAGATTACTAAGAAGTAAGGTAGATCTGAAAATAACTAGAGGAAGGCACATAGTTAAAGGCAAGAATAGAGATTTAATACTCAATGACCAAAGTATACAAGAGTATCAAAACCAACTGAATTCTTGTCTGCAAAGCCTATCTATGTCAAAAAATAACTTGCAGGAGCAATACAAAATTATGGAACTATCAATCGTTCAATCAGCCGAGTCGACCATCTTTAAAGAAATTGATAGAGATAAGAAAGGCAAACTATCCCCAGAAACTCTGCAGTTGATAACAATTAGAAAAGATTTACTAAACATTAAAACCAAAACTCAACTCCATAAAATGGAAATATCTAAACTGAATAAGGTTATCAAAAAACAAGTACGCAAAGATATACTCGAATATAATAATACATTGGTACAAAATATAATCGAAACAAGCGGTTCAACGAAGAAGTCAATCAAAAAACTGAATCCATCAAGGAACTGGCTACCAAATTTAGTTAATAGCGAAGGAGTACTTCAGTCAAAGCGTGATCAAATTATGGAAGTAGCCACAAACTATTATAGTAAACTTTATGAAAGTCCATATGAAAATAGTCGCGACATCGAACAAATGAACGACGAATATGGAAACTCAAATATTCCTACAATTTTACGGAGCGAAGTAATCGATGCTATTAGTAGACTATCCAAAGGTAAAAGTGCTGGAAACGATGGTATCAGCAACGAGTTTTTAATTTATGGTGGTGACAGTTTAGTGAAGACTCTAACAGAGTTATTTAATGTGGTATTATTGTACGAAATAATTCCTGAAAATTGGTTTAATGCAGTGATAGTGCTTTTACATAAAAAAGGAGATCATAGTGTAATTGAAAATTATAGACCAATAAGCTTAAGTTCCAATATCTATAAGATATTTTCTAAAATCTTGCTAAAGCGTATCGAAAAAGTGGTAGATGAAAGCCAGCCATCTAATCAGGCTGGATTTCGGAAAGGTTATTCAACGTACGATCATTTGCAAACTATTAATCAGATCATCGAAAAAGTTACTGAATATAATATAGGCATATGGATAGCTTTCATAGACTTTTACAAAGCGTTCGATACAATCAAGCATAGCTATATAAGCAGTGCACTATCGTATTTTGGCGTTGATAAAAAATATGTTCGTATTATCGGCAGACTGTACGAGTTTAGTACGGCACAAATTAAGATGGAAAAAATGGGCCCAATATTCAATATCAATAGGGGTGTGAGACAGGGAGATCCGCTTTCCGCAAAATTGTTTAATGTCGTGCTCCAATACGCGTTTCTGAATGTGGAATGGAATGATTTTGGCATAAGAATGGATGGTAAACGCATCACTGATTTGAGATTTGCTGATGACATAGCCTTATTTGCAGTTAATAAAAATCATCTACAATTAATGCTTAATCAGTTATCATTATACTGCGGCCAAGTAGGTCTAAAAATTAATATTTCTAAAACTAAGGTTGTGTCAAACGAAGCCTTAGATAGGGGCTCTTTGAGTATACAAAATGAAACTCTTCAAAGAGTAGATACTTTTAAATATTTGGGCCAAGAAATTTCATTTCGGAACAGAACTGCGGGAGAAATACGGCAAAGAACAACTAATGCTTGGAAGCGGTATTGGAGTCTCAAGTTCATTTTCAAAGCTCATATTCCCTTATACTTGAAGCAAAAAGTTATGGACTCGTGCATTCTTCCGGTATTGACCTACGGCACGGCGACTTTAGCTCTGAGCAGAGGTGACTACAACAAACTTAGAACATGCCAAAGGGGTATGGAAAGGAGCATGATGAATATTAAACTTATTCAAAAAATACCATCATCTGAAATAAGAACGAAAACCAAAATAAAGAATGTAGTCGCCTCTGTGAAGAGACTGAAGTGGCGATGGGCAGGACATATAGCGCGTATAAAAGACGATCGTTGGACGTTCCGAAGCACGATGTGGATACCGTACGGCCATAAAAGAAAAAAAGGCAGACCAATACGTAGATGGCACGACGATCTGAAAAAGTTTTCAGAAGGTGGTTGGTCTCGTCTAGCCAAAGACAGAAGATTGTGGAATTCTCTTGAGGAGGCCTTTGCCCAATTTATGGGATAACTATAGGCTATTATTATTATTATTATATTAATAATAATTTTGAAATATTTCAATGAATGTATTGAAAACTCATTTAAAGCAAATTTTTTTTTTCACTAGCAGCAACACGTGTGTGATCACGAGTATGTGCGCATGAGCGTGTAGGACTACACCGCCATCACCCGGCAGGTTGTAATGTTTACTACATTTTGTGCAAATGGCGTCATAGCGTCTTTTTTTCTATTGTGTGTAGTTCATTGTGAAAAATTGTGCCTCATCCTAAGATCAAGTATTGCTGTTAATGTGAAGTTTTTTATTACTTTGTTTAAAAAAAAAAGTTTCATGATGTTTTATCTTATAAATTGTGATGTTGACTTATGAAATTACGGTGAAATTATTAGTCCTATGAAACATCATAAGAGATATTTTTTGCATAAATTTAAGCTTTTTACAACTTTTGTCTAAAAATTTTTTTTAACCACCAATACTTTGGCCGCAATATCAAAAATTTGAATTGTTATTTTGAAATTAAGGGAAAAATCTGGGTACTTATAATCATACATAGTCATATATAACTATATATAAGCATATATAGTCATATATAATTATATATAATGATATATAGAAAATGGCCATATATAATTATATATAATTATATGTACCTATATATGTTTATATATAATTATATATGCTTATATATAATTATACATGCTTATATATAATTGTATATAACTATATATAATTATATATGGCCATTTTCTATATATAAATTATATATAAATTATGTATAATTATATATAATCTTTTTTACTCGGGCAATATGCTGTTTTCGTATAATTCATATAGAATTATTTAGAATATTATTAGTTGGCTCAATCAGGAACAAATCATTAAATAAAACAATGTATAGTGACTAGCCCAAGTGGCCGAACGGTCTAATACGCTCGGCTTCCTTGTAACTGGCAGGTTACGCCTTCGAATCCCGGCGTACTCAGATTATCAATTAAAATTAATGGGGCAGTTAATTAAATAACTGTCGTCGTATGGACAATCGTAGTAACCGGCTATGCTTATGAAGGTTTTCGGGAATTTCCTTCCACGAACTCCAGATGAATATCGGCATAGTTCTGATCAAAGAAAGTCGGCTGCAGCCGCACAACCTACAAATTCCTAGTCTGCATACAAATTCCATGTCATCCACTCACATCATTAAATATATCCACTCACATCGTTAAAAGAATTAATAAAGGTTCAAAATAATGATGTAGCTCAGAGGTGGGCATTTGTTGCTCTTCAGAACAACAGTGCTCTCCAAAAGCTGAGTGAGAGTAAGCAAGAGAGGTATGTTTTGAAGTAAGACAGTATGTATTATTATTATTTATTATTTATTTTCGATGTTTCAATACACGGTGGCCTTATAATTATAGCCCAATAATTTATTCAATCAATTTAGGAATAGCTTTACCTACTCTTGGCCAATATATGCACCATTATTAAAATCACAACTTTTATTGTTTTGAAAAAAGAAATTATGCGAAAAATAATTTTCACTAGCACGAATAGTACTTTTCACTTTTTCAATTCAAAGTAGACTAACTCCAAGAAACTCAGTCAGGTTGAGTAACCTAACATACAATTCCTATGTTATATAAAATTCAACCATTGAGAAATCAGTAACAAATAATCCTTCCCCCCTACCTTATCATTGGTATGTTTATTGTATACAACCAGTGTTATCAAATGCAAACATAAGCCTCAACTTGGGGGAATATGCCGCGTTCTTTCAAGCAGAAATCTACGCCATACTAGCTTGCGCCCGTGGTCACCTAAAGGATAGTCAAGGATAGTCTGGATGACGGGTCACAGTGGTTTCGAAGGAAACGAAAAAGCAGATACCTTAACAAAGATGGATGCAGTCCTAGGAATACCAAGGACTGCATGTAAACAGGTGATCAACGAGTGGTCAAATGCTAAACACCGTGATCACTGGGAAAAAGTACCACGGCAAGAACTCGGGAAGATACTGCTTCAGAGTGCAACCAAGAGGCTATCTCTCGATGCAGTGAGGCTGGATGCAACTGCGTTGGGTTACCGGATTCATTATCGGGTATTATCACCTACGGAAGCATCTGCCCAGAATGGGACTCCATAACGGATCCATTGTGTGCAGGTTGTGTGGCCAAGAGTAAGTAACATCCAGCCACATTATGTATTACTGCGAACTTCCAGGTTACAGCAGATCTGAAGACCTTCAGGAAGACCTGATATACAAGCTCCTGGCTATTGCCAACATATGAGAGAAGCGAGTCTCGTCGGACTGAAGTAGAAGGGGGTACAATGGACCATACGGTCGAAGTGCAATACTTTTTAGACCCCAAATCAATCAATCAATCAATCCCCCCCCCCCACAACCTTGTCATTGGCATGTTTATTATATATCTCCTGTGTCATCAAATTCCGATGACACTATACCACCTACGAAGAAAAAATAATTAAATTAGGTAAATAATTGTGTTCTCCGATGTGTAATAGTTTAGGATAATTATTCGGAATTTCTAAACCATCAAAAAAATTTACCGTTATCTCTAAAAGTCTCTCTAAACTTTTTTTCAATTCTATTAAAATTCTTACAAAAAATTTACCTATTTTATTATAACGGTCAAGAATCAAAAGATTTATATAATGTTTTTATTTTATTGATTCAAAAATATATTAAAAAAGGTACAAAGGTACATATTTCATGCCCCAAATTACCTGCCCAGAATTCCAGAGAAAGTATTGTATTGTATACTTTGTATAGTGACCATAAAAAGGGTTGGTACATGCATGTACTTTTTTTAATACCGAAAATCTTCGAAGGGTATACTTCAGTGCTTGATTCAATAAAATTTAATGAAATCCATTATTAAAATCACTACTTTTACTTTTGTGAAAAAAGAAATTATGCGAAAAATAATTTTCACTAGCACGAATTGTACAAAAATAGGCAAAGCTGTTCCTAAATTGATTGAAAAAATTATATTCATTAATAAAATACCATTGCTTTTCAGTTTCTAAAAAAAAAAAAATAATAATAATTTACTTGGTACGTACAACACCCTGTATCTACTCTATCTCTCTTCCGTCCTCTCACTCAGAGCACAATAAAGTCAAAGGGTCCCACCTATGATGTAGCTGGCCTCTGTTATATACCATGGAGTCTAAGAAATGAAGGTAAAACCCAATTATTATTATTATTATTGGGCAAATTTGATTAGTTCGACGGTAGGTTTTCTGCACTTTACGAACAAATATTTGAGCCACTAGGATAATCGTCAAAAAGTACAGTGCAATCTTTGTAAAAAGTTTGCAAATGATTAGTAAATTTCGTAATTATGTTTCAAATTTTGTCCCTATTTCTAGAGCATTTGTTTGTATTTTATAAATACGTATTTCGACTACAATGTATATGATGGATTCAGGACATGTTGCTTGTTGCTAATTAGGCACCAAATTAGCAACAAGCAACATGTCCTGAATCCATCATATTAATTATATTAATCAAAGATATTAATTAACAACCAGATTCAGTTTTAATATCTTTCGATGTAAAAGCATTATACCCAAGCATCCCAATACCAGACGCAATAAAAATACTAGAAAAATGGCTAACAAATAAAGGAATACCCGCAGATGAAATAAGTGAATATCTGAAACTAACACGGCTTTGCATGAGACAAAATGTGTTTACTTTCGAAGGTAAATACTACAAGCAAACATTTGGAACAAGTATGGGTAATCCATTATCTCCGTTCCTAAGTAATATCTTCATGACAGATCTTGAAGAAAAAGCCAAAAAAGATTTCAATTATTTTCCAACTGTATGGTACAGATACGTCGATGATATCTTTACTATTTTTGATACGAACAAAGAAAATCCCCAAACATTCTTAGAGAATTTAAATAAAATGTACCCATCGATAGAATTTACAACCGAAATAGAACAAGGAGGCTCGATTCCGTTTTTAGACATAAAAATTATGAAAAATAACGACACTAATAAATTAGAATTCGATATCTACAGAAAACCTACACACACTGAACGATACATTACAGCCGATTCGAACACCTCACCTCAACACAAAAAGGCTATTTTCAATTTTTTGGTAAACAGGCTACTGAAAGTCCCATTTTCCAAGAAAAATTACTTTAGAGAAATAAACCACATTAAACAAGTTGCAATCTTTAATGGCTTCGACTCTAACATAATAAATAATTTGGTCCGCAGAACTAAATTTAAAATTGCACGAAACAATTCCACCGCACTAACACCAGAAATTGGCAACGTTGAACAAACTAAATGGTGCAAACTTACATACTTCCGTCCATGCACAAATAAAACCACTCGAAAATTAAGGGACCACAACTTAAAAACAGTGCTTGTTAGTAAAAGTAAAATCAAACAGTTACTGGGCAAACCTAAGGATAAAATTAGTAATGAAAAACAATCGGGCATATATGGTGTTAATTGTCAAAACTGTTCAAAAATTTACGTTGGTCAAAGTCGTCGCCAAATCGGTATTCTACTCAAAGAACATCTGGCTCATGTGAAATTTGGGAGAACCGAAAAATCTTGTATAGCGGCGCACGTTATTGAGAACAACCATGAAATTGATAAATCGAATCTAAAACTACTTAAATCGGTACAAAACCCCACAGAATTAAATGCATATGAAAGCATCTACATATACAAATTGAGAAAACAGATAATGAATTTAGACAATGGCCCAATTCCAAATTCTGATTTAATAAAATTAAACCATTTTCAAAAATAAAAATAAGAGTCCAATACCTGAATGTCAAGGTTAACTTAGGTACACTCACTTGAGTTACAAAACAAACGCCGCATAGTCACCAAAGAACACCGCCAATAAATAGGTGGGGCTTTCCACACACCTAATCCAGTAGTCAGGCAATCTTAAATAATCCTCAAATCAGATTATACCCTCAGCCAAATCGTATAAAAGGACAGAATTTTTTAATATCATTGTGACGCAGGCACCAAATTAGCAACAAGCAACATATCTCTGAATCCATATCCCAGAGATAGTTACGATTAGCTAATTCATACTGATGATGACTACATTGTAGTCGAAATACGTATTTATAAAATACAAACAAATGTTCTAGGAGTAAAATATAGGGGTAAAATTTGAAATATAATTTCAAAAAAAACTAGAGTTCTCTTTGATTATTTTAATAGCCTTTAGTAAATTTCTTACTTATATCTGCAAATGCCTCGTTAGCGTTCCATACGATTTTAGACAACAAGTATCCACCATCAATAACATGATGAATATTATGGATAGAAGTATCTTCAAATGGTGTAAAAAATTCATATAAGTCTGAATTTTTCAACAAAATGAGAATGAAAACAATATCAATAAAAAGAAAAGCTATGTTCGAGTTGCCATATTTCGGTCAATTTTTAACCAAAAAAATTTTGCGACCCAGCGTTTTAAAGAAAATTTTGTCTACTTTTCTCTTGTCTATACCTATCTCGGACCCAAAGAAAGTTATAGGGAAAAAAGCTAAAAAACAAAAAAATCTAAATTTTGATCTTTCTATTCTTTTTGTTTCAACATTTTTGGCTTAAAAAAAAAGTTTTAAAATGTTTTAAATATGCCATTTCGGTGGGAAATTCAATTCTCAACAAATAGTTTCATATAAAATATATTGAAATTTTGTTTCGTTTGCGAGATATATTGATATAACTGAAAAGGGTGTATTTCCACCGCTATCTCTAATTTTCGCCGTCTAATTTAATAGTACTCCGCGGTTTTTTTTTCCTAAAATGTCCCATTAACCCATTCCTGCAACAAAAACCCGTGAACGCCATAGTTCCTTATTGTCCTGTTTTTTAGGACATAATCAATAGACTATATGTATTGGGGTAAAATGTACAGATTTTTACAAATCTTTTATTTATTTATTTATTTATTTTATATTTGATTTGCAGCAAGCTGCTTATCAATTAACTACAATAATTACATCAACAAACAAAATAGATAAATTCCAAAATAAAATTTAAAAATCAAAATCAAGATGTTTTACCATGATAAAACTAAATAAAAAAGAACATACATATCTAATAGAGGTAATAATAAATATATAATAGTTAAAAGAATCAATACATAATATTATTCTCATTGATTCGTGAGCGCAGACTAAAAACGTTTTTTCTTTCTTCCAAAATACACTTGAGATATACAACCACAGTTGGTAAATCACTCTCTTTATGCAAATTTAGTATGGCTGTAACATTATCCAGGCCCAGTTTGGTGAGATTTTTTCGTTCGGTACCTTCGGTGCCCTGGCAGCTCTCTAATAAATGCCGAATATTTTCACTCCCTTCACACAACACACACCGCCTTTCCCCGTCCACCCTAACATTTTCCCATATAAACCGGTACAATGTCAAATTTGCGATGATGCGTCTTTGCTCTCTATTGGCTCCATGTACATATTTCGCTCCGTTAATATTGTGATCTAATTGGCAATAAATCCCAAGCTACTTTTTTCTCGAGTCTCTTTTGTTGCTCTAATTATGGCAGCTTCTTTGATTGCATTGCGAATATTACGTTTACTCGTCACATATTCATTAGCACCCTTACACAACACATTCAACTCCAATGAATTCATCAGCTCCTTCATTCGATCTACTGTTTCTTTTATACACATTTTTTGCAATTTTTTTTGACTATGGTGTATGCTATTGAAAAAAGAAAACGCTCTTTGAAAAACCAAGTACTCACAACCCAACACCCCCAGTTCAAGACTTACTGCACAGTTTGGCGTTGATTTTCATACTCCCAAAACGTCTTTATAAAAACTATATGTTAGACCGTTTATTGCTTTTAAATTACCTTCTGTGTGCGATATCAATCCCCAAATTTCAGCACCATATAATAGTATAGGCATCACACTTGTTTTAAAAAGGTCTAACACAATCTTTTCTGGAAACTGCATGTGAACTCCCATTATGGGTGAGATAAACACCCAAATACGGATAACATTTAACATTTTCTATAGTGGAGTCTTTAATTTTGAAAGTTTCATTGTGTTAAATTTTCATATTATTGCTTACAATAAGCATCTTCGTGTTTTCTGCGTTTACTTACAATTCGGTTTTATCCGAGTAATCTTCTAACCCTTTTAACGCTCTTTTCATACCCCCTACCGAATTGGCTAGGATAACCAGATCATCTGCATACAGCATAATTTATATTTCTGTTGCTCTAACGCAGGGTGATGCTGTGCTAATTTCTTTTTTTTTAAATCACTAATTCCGGTATTATTGAATAATGTTTTACATTTTATTTTTTGTAGTTTTACATAATTTTAATTTATTATATCTCTTAAACGATTCGAATAAATAAGGGGGCCACAACTGTTATAGTTTTCGATACTATACGACTCTAAAAACTGAACATTTGCATTCATACTTCTAAAAAAGTAATTTATTTTAATATTTTTAGAAAGACCAGAAGAGGTAACAACTGCCACTAAAAGTTTATTTCTTTCTAACGGCCTCGAAATTTCAGAATAATAAAATTTATGCAAATTTGAGTTTTTTCCCCCCGAAAATTTTAAGGTGGTTTTTTACCCTAATATCAACAAATAAATTATACAAAACTTATAAATATGTTGTTGAAATGCAAACTAATTTCACAGAAAATAATTTTAATGAATTTTTCAAAGTGCTCTCCTTTTTTTGCTGAATTGCGTATTTAAAATGTTGGATGAAATAAGAGATCTCTTCGTTGGTACAGACTCAATTTTGGTTACTCCTGCATAACTACAAAATAATATTAACGTTGAAAGTGTGAATTGACTGTAGGTTTATTCAAATAGTTTGGTTATCTTCAATTCTGTTATACATTTTATACACGGATAGTTCATTATCAATTGAATTAAAAATGAAAATTTATCGGAAATGTTCAATAAAAATGTCCTTATTACCTTTCTACTACTAGTTCTACCATCTGTTACTGTGACAAAGTGATTTATTACACATCATTAAAATAATATTTTATTCTCAAAATTATCCTCTGTTAAATAAAGGAGGATAACAGCAAAATGAAAGTGATATTGGCGCAACTGAATATTAATTAAAGTATGAAGATAATTATCCTGTTATTGGAGTAACAGAAAATATAACAGGTAACAAATTGTAGTAAAATTTTGGATTTTACTAATATTAAGATAGACATTCCTAAGGCTATGTTTCCCCCTCCTACTGTGCCTTCGCTCGATTATACACATACTGAATATTAATTACTGAATATTAATAGAAATCTGGTGTGAGCACCACAAATATACTATCAAAATTAATCTTGAGTGAGAGAAAGGTTGAGGATTATAGTCTTGTGTTTTATATGACAAGACTGAAATGCATAAATATTAAAATTAAACAGACAGTAAACAGATTTACATGTCAGATGAATGATTAAAATATTGAAGCTAATATGAAAATATTATCTTATTAACGAAATACATCAGAATACAATAAAACGAAAAAGCTGATTTGAAAATTTCTAAAGATTAAATCTGCAAGAATAATAAAATCAGAAACTCATTTTATACTTTTTCTATGAGTTTGGCGGCTAGTATTCGAAGGTAAAACATCCTATTTGAATCAGTGTAATTAAGTAATTCGTGTAAAACATTTTGCCATTAAATTTTTTCCATAAATATCAGTAAATATTTGTTTTATGTTTAGGTAATAAAAAACCCAATGATTATCAAGTTAATTGTCAACCAATTTTACTTACAGTAACTAAAAAGGAAACATATTTAACAAATAATATTTATAAATCTAAATGGCAAAATGTATTCCAGAAATTAATGGATCATAAAACTTAATACTCATGTATTATGTAGTTACTTTTAAATATATAAAAAGGAATGTCCACCTTGTTCAGATCAAGTCGGTTCTTTTAATTATATCTATTTTTAGCATATCTACACAAACGTCTACCTTTTTTCGACAATATTCCTTTTTATATTTTTACAACTTCATGTTGTTCATGGATATCTATGGTGTAAACTGTGAACTTGATGATTATACCATGTCTTGTATTGAATGGGTTGTTACTTGTTGGATTTTTGCCATTATAAAAGTTATAAAATAAAACAAATATTTGAAAATTTCGAGAAATCACTTTATTTGACTAGTTTCGGAACATAGTACCTTCTTCAGAAAAAAAATGAAATGAAAAGTTCTTATATACTGTAGCAACAAGGTAAACATTTGCAGTACTTAACATAAAATTTTGTGAATGAGATCTAATAATATTGGAAAAACCTTAAATTGTAAACATTTTAGAAAATGATACAAATTACTTAATACATAGTTATACAAAAAACATTTTATGAATGAAAGGCAATTAAAATGGGACGAACTTTAATACTATAAAACTATTTTTAATTGAGGTATAAATAACATCGCCTGATTGATATTGTGAAATGGTTAATTAAATTGATTTTAGGTTGTTCATATTGATTAGGTTGTACAATTATTTGATGACATTTTGGCGACAAACAATAATTTACACATAGAGATTCAACAAGGGGGTGTTTTTAAAATGCTGTTTTTGAATTTGTTAAATATTTGTATAATTTTCCAAAATGTTTATAGTTTAAGGTTTTTCCAATATTATTATATCTCATTCACAAAATGGGATTTTTCTGGAGAAGGAACTTTACGAAAATTTCAAACATTGTTTTTATTTAATGATTATACCATTAATTGTATTGAGCGTTGATTTGTGGAAGTCCAAAATTCAAATTTGAAAAATAATTATATATCACACTACCACTATTTTATTTACTTTTTAAATTATTTATTTAAATACACTTTTTGACGATCGTTTCGATCTTTTAAGATCATTTTCAAAACAATGTCCAATTGTAAACAGTATAGGACATTGCAAATTATTACAAACAGTATTGGACATTTAACTTACTGCTACTGAGTTGAGCATGCAATAGTTAACTATTTAACAGAACAAAAAGGATAGGGAACTGGGACAACTACCATGAAGCCCGTATTGAAAACAAAAGTTATCTGAAAAAAGCCTTAATAAACTCATGGAGAAAACTCTGTCAAGATGAAGAAACCCGCTGACACCATTGGGTCACTACGTAAGCCCGATAGTGAGTACACTAGCTTTAGGAAGTATACACTCGAGACACTGCTCCGGACTCATTTTCCGGATTCGGTGGAAATAGACACTGAAAGTTCTTCTCAGGAGCAGTTTAAGCAAGGCTTCCTACCGACAAGCATGGACTAGAAAGACCGGCTATTACCATTAACCGTCGAATGGGCAATAAACGCATTTGACCCCTCCAAAGCATCGGGGCCAGACGGCAAATACCCAGTGCTTTTAAAAAACGGAGCAGAACATCTTTTAACTCAACTTGGTCACATATTCAGGGCAAGCCTAGCTACAGATGGGAAACAGGAAACTTTTGATCAATTAGTCTGTCATCGTTTTTACTAAAGATAATGGAAAGTCTAATAGGATTTCATTAAACTCAAGGAGCACTATCGAGAAATCCGCTTCATGCCAACCAGCACGCGCATCAGATGGGAAAATCCTGTGAATCGCTCTCCGCAACCTAATATACGGGATTGAGAAGGGATTCGCAAGGAAACAAACCACCTTGTGCATTTTTCTTGACATTGAGGGGTCATTTGACAATGCCCCTTACAATTCCATGGTTGATTCTGCAAGTCGACTAGGAGTTGAAATTAGTGACGAACCTCATCCAAGGATGATACTACACACAGGCACGACAATATAATTGCAATCCAAGTACTTTGTGAAAGTACAATCGCGGATCTTATACAGACCGTTCTACGATTTACACACGAAAGGTGTATTAACGAGGAATTAAAAATAAACCCTGATAAAACCACACTTATTCCATTTGTACAAAAAAGGAAGATGGATAAAATAAAACCACCCATCCTCTTTCGAGAAAGACTACAGATCCCAAGGGAAACCAAGTTCTTAGGAGTGATGTTGTACTATAAACTAAGATAGAACTCTCATCTGGAATACATAACAAATAGGAGCAAATCCTCTCTCATGCGTCGCAAGAGAGCATGAGAAAAAGTATGGGGTCTAAATCCCAAAATGATCCACTGACTTTGCACACCAGAAGTTCAATTATAACCTATGCTGCTCTAGCATACACAACGCTATCGAGGACCCAAAGACTGGCCTGTTTGTACATTACTGGATCCAATAGCAGTACACCCACAGCTACCATTAAAATCATACTAGGGCTGATTCGGCTAAGCTTTATAATAATACCTAAAGCAAGTTCCCAAGAAGATTTTGGGAAGATTTTTTCTTTAAAAATATGTTAATTTACCACCCTCTTCGTTTATTTTTTCTCGGGCGTCAATTTGTAAAGGTAAAAGATTGATATATTAAATAATTATTATTTAAATAAATAATAAATGTATGTGAAAGATATAATTGATCATTATTGATTTGATTTATGAAATATTATATATTTTAATATGTAAATTATCAAGGTTGTTAACATTCAAAGCAACCGTGATAATAGGGGGAAGTTATAGTTGTTATGCAACAACTAAAAATGATGAACAAAATTATAATATTAATTTAATGAAGATGCGATACCGCTACATATTCTCTCAAACAGTTAAGCTGCTCTAAAAGTCTTTCCTGGAACTGAGGTCACTTCAGGGGTAATCAAGGATTGTCGGAAGGAACCGCTGAAGCTAGCAAAGACTATCAAAACAGAACAATGTTAAATTGATCTGGGTGCCGGGTCAAATGCTAAACACCGTGATTACTGGGAAAATGTTCCACAGCAAAAGCTCGGGAAAATACTTCCTCGGAATGCAACCACGAGGCTATGTCTCGATGCACTGATGCTGAACAGAATTCAACTGCGGAAGGTTAGCGGACTCATAAGAAATAATAATGGGGTTTTACCTCCGTTTCTGAGACACCACGGTCTATTACAGAGGCCACCCACATCATTATTTTTCAACCTTTATTAATTTTTTAAACTGTACATTTTTTATGATGTCAGTGGAGGACAAGGAATGAATGTGCAGACTAGGAATCAGTAGGTTGTGCGGCTGTAGCCGACTTTGATAGGAACTAGGCCGATATTCATATGGAGTTCGTGAAGGAAAACTGCAGAAATCCTTCACAAGCATAGCCGGTTATTTTGTTCTTGTCCATACGCCGACAGATTAGTCAATTAACCGTCCCATTAAATTTTTTTTTTTTTTAATTGACAAACTGCCGATGTTGGGATTCGAACTCCCTAGTTATATAACCTCCCAGTTCCAAGTAGAGCGCCTTAACAGGCGCGGCTACTTGGCCGGTTACCGGATTCATTACCGGGCATTATCCCCTGCGTAAGCATCTGCATACAATGGGACTCCATAACGGGTACATTGTGTGCAGTTTGTGTGGCGAGGGGGAAGAAACATCGGGCCACATTAACTTTGAGTGCAAACCGCTAGGTTACAGCAGATACAAGATATTATATCACACCCCAAATATATGAACCTTTAGGAAGACTTGATAAGCAAGCTCCTGCCATTGCCAACATATGGGAGAAGCGAATCTCGTCAGACTGAAGTAGAAGGGGAAGCACAATGGACCATAAAGTTGAAGTGCAATTATTTTAAGACCCCAATATCTATCTATCTATCTATCTATGGAACTTCATTTTATTTTTTAAATGAAAGCTTTGTAAAAATTATTTAAAGCAAATAAAAAATTTCTACATAGTACGTTTAATAGCTAAAACCAATAATTTTTATTTTGTCTGGTTTCAATAAAATGTGGTTTCATTTACTGTAACAAAACCAATTCACCCCACCAATTAATATAAAAAGTATTTCATTAGTCAAATCTTACATAAACCCTATTTTGACAAAATGGAAACCCGATTTATTGATGGAAACCCGACTTATTATTGTTATTTTTGGAATCGGTGTCAGCATAGAGAAATTCACATAACTTTTGGACACCGCCTCCAAAAATAACAATAATTGTACATATATATTTAAAATTTTTGCTTAGGTGAACTAAAATTGACTCAAGAATAAGCAATTATTTTTTTACTTTTAGTGCATTTTTTGTTATAGAATATTTGATTTTTGAAGTCGGGTTTCCATTTTTCAAATAAGTGTTTATTTCTCGCTTTTTAGTAACTTTGAAGTTCTTAAACTGATTTTATTTCTATATATTTATTTGTGTATACTTAAGCGTCAACATCACGATGTTTGTCCAAGTTCCTTTCGGTTACGTAAGACAAACTGTAGAAGACTTTATCGTATACTATTAGACAAATATCATTGTCATTGAATTTTTAATTAAATACTGATATGAAAAAATTAACTTGTCAACCAGGAATCGAACCTTGGGCCTCTGGATATCTAGTCCAGTATGCTTCCGCTACACCAAAGACGACTGTGACGTAACAGCCAACCTTTTCATATCATTATTGTTTTTATTTATTTAGACAGTATACTTCTGTCGAAGTTATTATTCATATATATTTATTTGTTATAATTAAGCGTCAACATCACGAAGTTTGTACAAATTCCTTTCGGTTACGTAAGACAAACTGTAGAAGACTTTAGCGTATACTATTATACAAATGTCATTGTCATTGAATTTTTAATTATATACTGATATGAAAAAATTAACTCGTCAACCAGGAATCGAACCTCGGGCCTGTGGATATCTAGTCCAGTATGCTTCCGCTACACCAAAGACGACTGTGGCGTAACAGCCAACCTTTTCATATCATTCTTGTTTTTATTTATTTAGACAGAATACTTCTGTCGAAGATCTTATTCATATATATTTATTTGTGTATACTTAAGCGTCAACATCACGATGTTTGTCGAAATTCCTTTTGGTTACGTAAGACAAACTGTAGAAGACTTAAGCGTATACTATTAGACAAATGTCATTGTCATTGAATTTTTAATTAAACATTGATATGAAAAACTTAACTCGTCAACCAGGAACCGAACCTCGGGCCTCTGGATCTAGTCCAGTATGCTTCCGAGTTAACTTTTTCATATCAGTATTTAATTAAATTCAGTATTTGATTATATTTGTCTAAATTTGGGTAGACCTACTAAACGACCTACTAATTTTTAGTGCATTTTTTATAACAGATTTTCAGTTTTTTTTACATGCATTTTGTTTTTTTTTTTGTAAACATTTTTTTTTGGGGTCGGTTTTTTTTTCGTAAAAAATTTTGTTAAAGTCGGTTTTAAAAATAATTTTCTTATTTTCCCATTATGAATGAGTACACCCTTTAAAAAAAAAATTCGCAATCAGTTATCACATATAAAATGAGAATTTTTCTCGATTTCCCGGGGTTCCCCTCATCAGAACGCGATTTGGTGCCAATGGAACCAAGGGAAGCAAAACCCTTTAAAACAAAAACAAAAAATTCAAAGTCGGTTCATAAATGACGGAGTTCTGAGGTGACACACATAAAAAAATTTGAAAAAAAACAGACGAATTGAGAACCATCCTCCTTTTTGAAGTCGGGTTAAAAATGAAAAAGACTTTTGGTATTATTTATTACCTACAACAATTAGTCTTTTATTTTCAAAAACAAGAATTATTTTTAATAATTTTAATTATTTATATTTGCTAAATGGTTCTTTATGATGACGATGTATTCATTAAAAATAAATAATATTAAATTTCTTGTTATTACAACAATAAGTAATCTTATAGTTAAAGGGTATAAATGATAACATTAGGAAACACACTTTGCAAACTATCATTAGATATATACATATATACATATATTTATGTATAATAGTTGTATATACATGTATAGGATGTTCGTCAAAAGCAAGACGGAGAATCTTAACAAAATATTTCAAAATTCATAATTTCCTACTGTGCTGAAGTTATAATATTGCCATGAGTTGCATCCGACATAACCAATCCAACTACTAATTCTGCTAATACTTTGTTTCAAGTAGCAGAACCAATACGACGCGTACAAACTTTGCATCGTAGTTTCGTTTTACCCGAACACAAGTATACTTACTCATACTCATTTTTAGGAATTTTTGATGTGAAAACATCTATAGAGAGACTCGACAAGATTTTATATAAGGAGTGAAATGAAATTTCATTGTATACAATGTCACGGTTTTTTGTAACGATCGGCTTTGTGACAGTCGGCAATCATCGACATTCGTGTTTTAAATGGGATCTAACATTGGATATGAATATTCATTGCTATTGTATATAGAATATGTTTTCACATCATTCCTGAGTCCCGAATTCAAAATTATTTCTTTAATCCATGGTATATCTTTGGTATGACAGTCTAGCCTGATCATAAAAAGGAAAAATTGCACATATTTCTAGGATTTCTTTGAAAAACATTTGTGTTAGTTTCGAAGGACCATCCTGTATAGGAGCATTTTGCCCTAAGATCACACAATAACTAATGATTATTACATATACCATTAGACTCATTAGAGACATACATACATTTGCTCTTAAATTTGGATAATTGTATTTTAAACTTAAAAACTAAAATACTATGTTGTTGTTATTATTATATATGCAACCTATCAGTAATTATTATTATTTATAAATTTATTGTTAGCAAAGCAATAAAAAATGGGATATTTTAACCATATTTTAAATATCGAGACTCTAGCGGGTCTTGCCAGTTAGATTCGGAATATTTTGATTATAACCAAAATTTATTATTAATAACAAGCTATAAGTAATAACTGGCATTTATATTGTAAAAGCCTATGATATTGTGTTGTCACGCTAATAAATCTCATCCGATGTACATAAAGAATGGCAAGACAATTGAGGATATTGATCACTTGATCGATTTCAGATGGTTATACCTTCTCGGTTGATTCACGTTTTTAATTGTCCTTATTAATTTTCTAAACTTCTTTTTACCACAAGTGTTGTTTTTTAGTCTTATAATAATAACAAACAATCCAATTTTATTGTATTATTTTATATTCCTAGCTTATAAAATATAATCTGTAGAAAAACACATAACAATAATGTTTGAGCGAATGCAGCTCCTGTTATTTTTCATCAATAACAAACAGTTGAAATGCGAAGCCTTTTTATGAAAAATCGCGTAGATAGGTAATTTGGACATCGAAACCGAGTCATATCACGCTGAACAACACAACGAATTTCAATATATACTTGATTTTCTAATACATTTATGTTATTTTGGCGAAATGAAGATATTAAGAAATTTGTTTATTATACTCCCAAAAAAATTTCTATTTATGGAAAATATCTTTTTACTTTATTTCTTAATAACTTTTAGATCTTTGAAGCAGTTTTTTAGAATACAGATACTGAAAACTCAGAGCTCGGTGGAGGTAGACTGTAACACTCTAACATAACAACTTTAATATTTAGATCGCAGCGTCATAGTGGCAAAAATAAAATCAATTTTGTCGACTGTCCAGTTTATTTTAACTTGTTATACAACAGTGTTTACGGCGATGTTACACTTTTGTATTTATATTTGTTGTTTAATATTTAACCGCAATAACCGCATTTCTAGTTTAAACCTCTAGATAGAGTCTCTCTCAGCTGTTTAGCCCAACAGGTTACCTATAATGTGTAAATCTTATGATAACAAATATATTGTTGAGAGCCAATAATAGTTCAATAATGTTTGATAACTGAAAAACTATCTGTCATTCAAAAGACCTTTTCACAAATTACCTTTTTTAAACATTTGCCAACTCTTGAGTAAACCCCAAGTGGTTCCTATTTAAAACACAAATTTTTGCTACACCATTAAAAACACAGTAAAACTTGGTACAACTTTTCGAAAACTAAAATATGAATAGTTTTGCTACATTTTCAGCTCACATATCTTTATTTCTGTACATTCGTAAATCTTTTGTATGATGTATATGAAACTAGTACAAAAATATTGTAATACTGTAGGGTTATGTATGCATGACAAGTCTTTGTTTTATATATCTATGCGTGACAATGAACTCAGTATATATAGAGTATTTACAGTTGAGTAAGTTAGTTGTGTATTTCTTATAAATTGTTTTTAATTCATATTCTTTGTTTCGATTTATAAAATGCGTTTTAGATGTATTCTATTTTTTTATTTGAAAAAATATTATTGGAACGAAGTTCCTTAATGCGGCTTATGGTGGTGTGACTAGGTACAAGTCGTCACGTAACAAAATTTGGTATTCTGTGAGTGGATGAGTGTGTTTTGTATGCTACGTGTCTAATAAAAAGTCATTTCCACAGAAATTATACTAAAAAATAACTATAAAATTATTCTATTAAAATTTTGTTTCAATTTTGAATGTCAATGTTGATTGTCGTTTCCATATCCTTGTATTTTGTCTATTTTTAAGAAGTTTCACTTCCATCAAGCGTATAGTATAATAATAATATAAGTACCTTCACTTTAGAGTTTTTTTTACTGAGTTCTTTTATACCGCTAGTAGACATTGACTCTCCTTTCTCGGAAACTTCAACTTTCCGAGTTGTATGATTAGCCCATGAAGCATTCTTTGATGTACGTTGCTTTTACCTTAGTTTTTAAGTCATAGTTTTATTGCGTGTTTTGGACATAGTTGCGAAAGAGGCAAAGTCTTTGTAGGTTTTCACTGTGGAGGCCTTCTCAACACGAATAGCCTCGGCGTTGCTTTGTCATACCTACTTACCGTATATACAAAAATTGTATGTATGGTAATTGTAAGCCAAACCTGTCAATTGCAAGTTAAATCGTTTGCAATAAAAGTGGGTACTGTTTAAAAATTTATTTAAATCTTATTTTATTTATTATTCTTAAACGCCTATCGATGGAGCACCTTGCACAGATGACACCTTGTATATAGATAATGTTTCATAATAAAGATTATTAAAATAATCAAAGAGAACTCTAGGTTTTTTGAAATTATATTTCAAATTTTGCCCCTATTCCTAGAAAATTTGTTTGTATTTTATAAATGCGTATTTCGACTACAATGTAGTCATCATCAGTATGAATTACATTTGGTGACACAGGCACCAAATTAGCAACAAGCAACATATCTCTGAATCCATATCTCAGAGATAGTTACGATTAGCTAATTCATACTGATGATGACTACATTGTAGTCGAAATACGTATTTATAAAATACAAACAAATGTTCTAGGAATAGGGGCAAAATTTCAAACATAATTTTATAATGTTTCATGTTTAAAAAACATACGAAATTTCAGCTTGCTATCCTTTTCGTTTTTGAGTAATCGTGTTGGCAGACAGAAACCCGTAACAAACTCGGAACTAAACTTAATATACCCTGGTTAATATTATATACCGGGAAAAAAAAAATATACTTGTATAAAATGCAACGCATCCATCATCTATAGCTATCCATCATCTCTAGCTAAAACACCAAAAACATGTAAAGCAACCATTAAAATAATTAAACGAAACTATTTAAAGTAAATTACTATTCGATAAAAAATATAAATGTTTAAAGGACCAAGTTTTCGGGATAATACCTAATATAATATTGTCTCCTTAATAAGTAGTGGTATGGAAGAGAGGGCTATTTACCTAGTGAAAGAAAATGAATACAAATTTATTATGTATTTAATATTTTTTTCTTGGATGTGGTCTTATGGTCTATTTACGAAAGAACTAGCGATTATTTTTTCGATATCTTAAGCGTTATCCAAGATATCTCAATTTTTAGGTCAAGACAAAAAAAATTTTTTTTTTAAATTCGCAAAAAATTAAAAATTTTTTAAGTATAAATTTTGAGTTTTTGTTTGGTTCCAAGTCCAAAAAACTTACTTTTTTGTAACAATTTTTTTGTTAGTGTTACTCTCTATTCTAATACTGAAAATGATTCTCCAATAAAAGCGATAAAAATATGAATAGTTTTACGATATGCTTAGCTTGACCGATAGCAATTCAGTATCAGCCAATCAGATTGCTGCGTATATAACTTTATATATTGCCATGTTAAATTCATCAAACAAAACATGTTGAAACTTTCCAGTTTTGGATAAGAAATTTTGGAAGTTCTCCCAACGGAAGGTCGCAGAAAAACGTTCTGGGGCTTATTTTTTTCTGGAAGAGTTGTACTTTCATGCTATTGAAAGTTTGAAACGATTCCAAAATTTTTTAGCATTCGGGTCGTATTTCTTGAAAAGAAGCAATAGCTTAAGCCATTTAGAATAATACTTGTGGTGGGAAGGAAATACGCAACCCGATAGAGCCTACGTGCAAAAGTTTATTTTATAGCATGCCGTTTGGCAGTTGTCAGACGTCATTTTGCCTCAACATTTACTAGAGAGTACAGATGAACCCCAAATTCCTGCAGTTCAAAAGGAATACCGTTAAGCAATCAGAGATGATTATTAAATGTATGGTCCACGGAAGTGGACAGATAAGTTTGAGCGGTGTGGTTTGCACTTGATTGTACATTTGCTTAAGACTATATATACAGGAAAAATTATAGCCAAAATTGTAACTTCACAACTTTTGAACAAAAAGAGCTACAGTGGTGGCTTTTTGAATATAGAAAGATTGCAGAATTATAAGATAAAAATCTCTCTTCGCTCATCCGTAAGAAATTGATAGTTAAATCATGACCACGCCCTAGACTTTACTTCGACGGGATCCAAATTCCAAGGCCTACACCATAAGTCCGTTAAAGTTGATATTTAGCATACGGTTAGGTCTAGTAACCAAACTGAAAGTAAAATTATGAAACCCGGAAATTAGTATTCCGAAATTGAAAATTTTTCCAATTTTTCTTGATAAATTCAACATTGTTAACCATATACCTTTGTAATGCAATCGGATTGGGCGACACATTAGTTGCTAAGCATCTCAAAAAAGTATATTTATTTTAATCATTTTCATTTGAAAACCTGGTGGTCCATATGGGCCTCACGAGCTTTGTCCAAGTTGAGGAAGCCATCAAGCGAAAAGTAGTGTCCGGTACACATTTGGACCAAAAACAATCAGCGTCCATTGTCAGACGGACCATGATTATAAGTGCAAGAAGAGTTTGGAAGCTTTGCAGATGCCACACCATTTGTATGGTACCAAAGAGGATCATGAAGCCAAATTCGTGATTCATGGTACTATGCGCCACCATTCAGACGATATGGTAGTAGAAGATTTAAAGAACCACTGCCTTGAGCCCAATTAGGTCGTGAAATTCAGTAGAACAGGTGAAGAAACCATTCCCGTACCGCGTCTGTTTCAATTCATCAAGAGGACGCAAGCCCAAAGCGTCCTCAAAATTAACTGGCTATGTGGGGTATCGGAGAAAGTCGACAGGCACGTCAAAATCCGGAAGGCTGTTCAGTGTTACCGCTATCAGCTGTACCGGCACGGATCATGCAACTGTCGTGGACATGTGCGTTGTGTGAACTGTGGTGATAATGACACTTCTCAGGAATTCGCAGGCTCGCGGTTGGAGCCAGCGAAGTGCTGCAATTGTGGCGCTGAGCATCTGGCCAGTTCCATGAAGTGTCCTGCACACAAGACATACGTGGCAGCAACGACATCTAGAGTAGCAGGAACGAGGCGCAAGGTCAATCAGGGCGAGGCGCAATGCCGCCCACCACCATCATTTCAGGCCTGGATTTACCTGCCCTCCGTCACGCAAATGACGGCAACGCCCCAAGCAGAGACCCTCCAACGCAGCGGATGACCCCAGCCCCAACACCAAGAACGAAGTTTGGTCCAGCACCACCCCCAAAATTGAATTCGTGGACAACTAGGAAGCCATCAGGAAATGAGGTAATTGAGATCCTGTCTACTACCCCCCATTCTCCAACCAACCCATTTTTTGAGTCCCTCATGGACTCTCCACTCTCTCCGTTTTCATCAGAGAAAGGCGAAGCCCCACACCTGAACTCGATTTCATGGAACTCCTGAAACTCAGAATCGACGTGGCTGTTGCATGGAAATCTTGCAAATCAAATTCCGAAAAACTTCTAAAGTTTTTCCAGATGACTGTCCATTTCTTCGAAAATGGCATTCCATCCTTCAAATTCTAGGTCCCAAATCCGATTTTTGCAATGGAACTCCCAAAGTATCTTGCACAAACATCCCGAGCTTCACTCATTCCTCCAACAGCAGCAGATCCATGCTGCAGCCATCATCAAAAGATGGTTAAAGCCGGATGAGAAATTTTGAATCCCTGGATTCTATACCTATCACCGCAATCGATCCACCAAAATTGGCAGTAGCGTCACCCTTCTTGTTCGACATGACGTCAAACATTCTTAATTGCCCCCGAAGACGGCAGTCTTGAAGCAATTTATATTCTTATCTCGGCCAATTGTGGAAGTTATAAAGTTACATCTTCATATAACTCCCCCTGCTAGACCCTTACAGGGAACGGATATTGATCGTATTATGATAACTTATGATCGCGTCATGATCTTGGGCGATTTTAATTGGCGTCACATATATTGGAACTGAATGTTTAACAACAACAACGGAAGTGCCCTTTTTGCATATTCTCTCAAACGCAAATTCATTGTTGCTTACCCGAAGGAACCCATCTATTACACAGACGCTGCTCGGCGTCCGCCTCAAACCATCGACTAAGCGTTACAAAGAATTGCGACCTTATGTCGGATCTAGATTTTCAGTTGGATTTTCAAGGTAATCACCACCCCACCACTTTCACTTTGAGGGAAATGAGGGGCACTGCAACTTTGCAAACCCAATAACCTTTGTGATGGCAGACTGGAAACTTTAGGAGTATCAGAAACTGGCAGGAGTATCTCATCGTCGAATTTTTGGTCACTACACAGACCAAATCCATCGACCAAATAGACTTGGAGGTTAGTAAGCTCACGATAAATATCGTAGTTGCTACCGAAATATCTAGTCCTAGAAAAGCCAGAACCTTCGGCTATCGACTTAACTAAGATAATGACACACGGACATGCAATACGGACTGGGAACAAACTACGTAAATTTTGGCAAAGAGTTAAGCTGCTGGAGCTTCATGACGCAATGATGTGAATGTCAACAGATATTCGAAAAAAAGTCACGCGGACCAGAGATGCAATGTGGTACGAGAGAATTTCGGCTCTAACCACACGTGATGTATGTACACGACAATAATGTATGAAATTGCAAAGGGTTTGCGTAAACGTTCCAACAGACTGTCCCCTCTTTCGTCAAAAAATAGGTTTTTCTACTCAGATTCTGACAAAACCCAACTTCTTGCTGACACCATCTCTAAAGCGCACAGCTTAACTGGTGGCGACGAATATCATGATGAAGAAACGGCCCACCTGGTGTCCGAATCCATATTTGTTTTTCTGTCAATAACCCCATCGATGTCGAATGCGTATCACCCCATAAGATTTCAAACATCTTAAGGAAACTTAAGTGTAGGAAGGCTCCTGGTGATAATGGAGTTACTAATGTTGTGCTCCGCTATCTTCCTCGAAAGACGGTAGTATAACTCAGTTATATGTATACTGCGTTGATGAGACTTATTATTATTTTCCTGACCTCTGAAAATCCGGTAAAATTTTGGCGCTTACGAAGCCGATACAACTTAAATCATCATCAAGCTACCGATCCATCAGTTTGCTGCCGTCTCTCAGCAACGTCATGGAGAAAGTAGTTTTGAGCTGGCTACAGTCGCATGAAGATATCCACAGACAGCTTATGCCCCAACAATTTGGTCTCAGATCGAACCATTCAACTGTGGGTCAGCTTCACCAACTCACTGACCTCATTGATACCAAATTAAACTGGAATGAATCAACTGGTCTTTTTGGACATCCAAAAAGTCTTCGATATGGTTTGGCACGATGGACTTATCCACAAAATTTCCAAACTCGATATAGCATCCAATATCCTGAAATTCCTGATTTCATATTTATCAAACCGCAAATCACAAATTCATATCCAACAAAGTAAATCGAATTAATACCGTGTTAAAGCTGCTGCACTTCAAGGGTCCTTGCTTGGACCCCGCCTCTTTTTATATTATATAAACAATATCCCAAAGGATCGAACTACTGACACAGCCCTCTACGCCGACGATACGGCAATCTATTGCTCTTCTTCGCAACCTATATCGAGCTGTCTTCAATCCCGACTATCCAGGCTTGAAAAATATTTCAAGTTATGGAAAATCAAGATCAATTCCACGAAGATTCAGCCCGACTTGTTTACTAGGAGGAATAAGTTTCCCTCCTACCCACTTGAATTCGAGATGAATTCAAAGTATTAAGTATCTGGAAACAAGTCTTCTAAGGCAGTAAAATTAGGCACAAACCGCTAAAAGGCATCTTGCCCTTGGTAAAGCATCCTTTGCAGGGCTGTACCGTTACTCAATACCAAGAGTAAGCTGGACGAACATTTGAAACATCGACTTTACAAGTCATGTATCCGGCCCGTACTCACGTATGCAGCCCCAATATGGTCAAATGTTCTAACCTAATTATTCTAACCTAACCAACTAAACTCATTAAATTTAAATACGTGTGCAGCACCGTACCACGTGATAGAAGTGAAAATTCTTAAAAATAGCCAAAATACAACGATATATAACGATTAATATTGTGCTAGTGTGCTAGTATAGTCTATAATAATAATAATAATAATAATAAACACAACACAAGAAATATACACGATACAACACAGAATATCTACAGCAACACTCTCGCACGCACCATCACCACATTCTCCAAACCAAACACAAACCACTATACAAGAAACTAACCCACCGCCATACAGCATCATTACTACAACAGCACTCATACGCACACCACCCCCGTTACATCGAAACGAAACACATAACACGCCATACATTGCTCGGTTAACAAGCCTCATAAAAGACCAAATATCAACACCATCAGATATTTCAAAGCACACAAAGCACACAAAACACTTCACCCATTCACAACCGAAACACCCCATTCGCTCATCGAACACGAAAGCGAACACAACACAAAACAACACCACACAAACCACCCAAAAGGCGATGTCGCAGAACACAATAAACACCCTTACAAATATAAACGCACACTCACACAAATTCTCCGGTTCACATGACAGACTAGAATAAAAAAATAAAAAACACAGTTTACCGTCACTTCACCCATTGCAACACTAACACGACTCACACATGGCCAAATAACACACAACTCACAACTAACGGGCAACACCCCATTCGCTCATCGAACACGAAAGCAAACACAACACAAAACATCACCACACAACCACCCAAAAGGCGATGTCGTAGAATACAATAAACATACTTACATTTATACACACTTCAAGAACACCAACACCCTTACAAATATACACGCACACTCACACACATTCTCCGGTTCACATGACAGACTAAAATAAAAAATAAAAAACCCAGTTTACCTTCACTTGACTATGTCCATGCGCTACACGAATCGGGCTCAGCCTTGAAAAAAAGAAAAAAGAAACGATAATAATAATATCTACAACAACACTCTCACACGCACCATCACCACATTCTCCAAACTAAACACAAAACACTACACATGAAACAAACCCATCACCATACAGCATCATTACTACCACAGCACTCATACACGCACCACCCCCGTTACATCGAAACGAAACACATAACAAGCCGGTTAACAAGCCTCACACAAGACCAAATGTCAACACCATCAGATATTTCAAAACAAAAACAAAACACTGCACCCATTGCAACAGTAACACGACTCACATATGACCAAATAACACACTACCCACAACCGATGGACAACACCCCATTCGCTCGTCGGACACGAAAACGAACACAACACAAAACAACACAAACACTAGCCAAAAGGCGATGTCGCAGAACACAATAAACATACATACATTTATACACAGTACAAGAACACCAACACCCTTACAAATATACACGCACACTCACACACATTCTCCGGTTCACATGACAGGCTAAAACAAAACAACACAGTTTACCGTCACTTGACTATGTCCGTGCGGTACACTAATCGGGCTCAGTCTTGACAAAAAGATACAATAATAATATAATCGGGCCTGGCCTTGATTGAATAAAGAAAAAATAATAATAATAATAATAAACATAATAATTACATTATAATTAAAATTATTTATTTTATACATCAATAAATCGTCGTAAATAAACTTGTATCAGGTTTTTAAATGTTATTGTTAAAACATTTAACATAAAATGCCCAGCTATAATTCTATACCAAATTGCTTTAGTAAAAATACTTTATAATAATAATAATTATAAACATAGTAATTATATTTATTTGCCCGGGCGGCGTCCCGGTTATGACCGAAACTCGGGGGACCAAACCCTCCTAAAGATAAAAGGAAAAATCGCGGAAACTTGGCATTGCTTCCAGGTTCCCACAGGCAAAGTATCGTGAAGTATTTTTTAATTAAGAGGAAGGGTGACTCAAGCGATTTAAGTCGGTGAGCCCCTTTTTATTAGCGAAAAAATAGTACGAAGCTATTTGGACGTCTTAAAGACTTCAAAAATGTAATAACGGGTTGTTGGTCGAGACTTTCGGCGACAAATATAGAAATAAAAGGCTTTTATGCCTGAAGATGCTTGGCGATCATGAGGTGGAAGTGTCGCCCCATGGAACTTTAAATAGTTCCCAGGGAGTGATCTTTTGCAGAGACCTCATAGTTTGCTCCATCGAAGACATAGTCGAAAATTTTTCCGACCAAGGAGTAATAGAGGCCCGAAGGATTAAGTGGAGGCAGGATGGTGAGTTCAACCATCGACGCTGGCATTCACAAAAAAATCCCCGTGCGTCCGTACATTCCAAAGTCAATGATACGGACACACGGCACGTAGATGTGAAAGGCCTCAAATTTGTGTCTGCGGGGAGCCATTGCACGAAGGAAGACCGTGCAAAGAGCCTATAACAAGCGTGAACAGTGGGGGTAGTCACTCGGCAAAGTCGAGGAACTGCCCCAAACATGAGAGGAAATGGCTATCCAGAAAGTGAGAGTTCTGGATAAGCTCACTTATCCTGAGGTGCGCAGAAGGGTGATGGATTCCAGCCCTCGCACTCAACCTGCTGTCTCCTATGCCCGCGTCACAGCTACTTCCGCCCCTTCAGCTGACGCTTCTATGCTCGTAAAAGAGCTCGCTCCGCTGACGATGAAAATCATCAGCGAGTTTTTAAACAAAAAAAGCGATGGCCAAGCGTCAGCAAGGCCAGCTAAAATTTTAAGAATGACATAGGAGGGACCCATTCAGTCCCCTCCCAAAACTACAGCTAAAAGAAAGAGAGAGACCCTTAAAACGAATGCGAGAGCTTCGGAGGTGGCAACCAGTCAGTCCACCTGAGAAGATTAAAGGGTGGAGGTGGATCGTGAAAAGACTCCTTCATCTTCATCACTGGGTGAGCCGGCTCTGCAGGTGGAGCTCACCGAAGCCGGAGACGTCCAGGCCTCCGGCTCGAGTCCCGGATCGTGAAAAAAGGGTCGTCGTCTCCTACAAGGTGACGTCGGAGACGGATTCAGATTCCGTCACTTTCTCCGACAAAGAGACGACCAGAAAGAGGCTGGCCGAAGGCAAAACCCAGGAAGTGATCCCACAACTTCCTGGGGCAACCCATCCTAGTCAAAAACAATGGTAAATATATTACAGTGGAATTGAAATGGTATTAAACAACGCTACTGTGAGCTAAACATGCTTCTGGCAGATCATACACCTATGTGTGTATGTATACAAGAAACACATCTTAGACCGGCGGAGACATATACCCTGAAGGGTTATATGGAAAGTTTTTTGGGTGAGTCAAATACGTTTCTTTTAAATACCGGTAAGAAAACACGATAAAATGCCAGAACTGGTGAGATGTCTGCCATTGATCTGACATTATGCTCACCGGCTCTGGCTCATCGACTGGAATGAATGGTACTCCCTGATCCTTGTTGGAGTGACCATCTACCCATCAAAATTTCTCATAACTCACCGATGTGTCCACATCCTACTTCGCCGAGGTGGCGTGTTCGTCGAGCCAACACTTTCATGAAAACTTTTAAAGTTCCCACGTTGGGGAAAGACGTAGAAGAGGATGTGTGCAAAATAACCTCCAAAGTCATTGAAGCAGCTACACACGCTATAAGTAAGTCTTCCAGCATCCCACCTAAGAGGAAAGTTCCCTGGTGGAATGATGTCGTGAGAGTAGCAGTTGCAGAGAAAAAGAGGGCGTTTAACAAACTGAATAGACACCCCACGCAGGAAAATTTTATTGCCTTTAAAAGAAGAAGATCAATAGCAATAAGAACTATTCGGGATCAGAAAAGGCTATCTTGGGAGCAATATGTTTCGGCCATGAATACCTCCACACCATCTTCGGAGGTATAGAGGATGGTAAAGGCAATTTTGGAGAAATTTTCCTCATCACCGGCGCCTGCCCTCCTCAAGTTGGATGGCCGAATATCGCATCGTGCTAAAATCGCTGAGTGTTAAGTGGAGCATTTCGAGCGCGTCTGCAGTTCCCAAAGTTATGACCCGGATTTCCTGCGGATCAAGATGCATCATGAAAAACATGATGATCTTGATTTTTTCTCAGATGAATCCCTCCAGTATAACAACGATTAAGCAATGTAAGAACTACTGTAGGCGCTAAAGGGGTCAAAAGATACATCACCTGGCCCCGATACAATACATTATGCCATGATCCAGAATCTGCCTTATCCTGGTAAGTGCGGATTACTGGAAATATACAACAATATTTTTCGGCAGAGCGTTTACCCTCAGCAATGGTGGGAAACCATTATTATCCCGCTGCTTAAAGAGGGTAAAGATTCATCGCAACCGTCAAGCTACCGTCCAATATCTTTGACTTGCCGCTTCAGCAAGATATTGGAAAAAATGGTGAACAGACGTCTCGCCTGGTGGCTGAAAACTAATAATCTGATAAGTAAATATCAGATAGGTTTCCGCCAATACCATTCGACGATGGATCAACTTGTTCGCATTGAGAATGCCATTCACGACTACTTTCTCCGGGGCTATCACTTTGCGGGACTATTCTTCGACCTGGTGAAAGCATATGATATGACTTGGAGGTATGGCCTTCTCAGGAAGCTGCATGACTGGGGTTTAAGAGGATCTCTGCCTCAGTTCATTCAAAGTTTTATGTGTGACCGCAAATTTCGTGTCCGGGTGGGTGGCACTCGACGGTTAGTGTCACCCTTTTTGCTATAGCAGTCAATCACATCGCATCTTCAGCCCCGATTCGTCAATGTCTGTATGTTGATGACCTTGCAATTTTCTATGGAGCTCCATCAATGGATACAATTGAAACGACTCCAGCGGGGCATGATCAAAGTGGTGCATTCTGCAGAAAGTGTTGGTTTTCGGTTCTCCACAGTTAAAACTAAAGTGGTCCATTTCTGCAGAAAACGCACAGAAAAGCACATTCTGATCCGATCCTTTACTTAAAGGGATCGCGCCTTGGATGTGTCGACTTTATTAGATTTCTGGGACTTGTCTTTGACAAGAAATTAACGTGGCGACCCCACCTCCAATCCCTGGCAGCGAGTTGTCGCAAGGTAATGAATGTGCTTAAGGGATTGGCTGGTACATCGTGGAGTGCGAACCGGGAGATGTTACTGCGGCTTTATTCATCGCTGGTTCTGCCCAGGATGGATTATGGCTGTGTAGTATTCTCCTCCGCCCGAATATCAGCGTTCAAAATCCTAGATCCTATTCACCAAGCAGGCATTAGACTTGCTGCAGGAGCCTTTCGAATGAGTACCTCTATGAGTCTATGCGTAGAATCGGAATTTCTCCCATTGAGGTTGAGATGAGGGGCGCCTGCTCCTCAATTATGTCGCAGGGGAATTGGCTAAGCCCAATCATGTCAACTTCCCGGCTCTCTACAGAAAATCCAGATTTCTGAGGAGACTCTATGAGCACCTTATCCCAAAGGTAAGGTGCCGCTTTGACCTGGCTGGTCTCCGTAAAGAAGAGACCAGTTGCCAGTTCTATCGGACCTGCTTCCAACAGCTTATTAGCGAATGCAATGACTCTCTGTGCGTGTATACGGATGGATGTAAAACCGTTTCTGGTGTGGGGAGCGCTATTGCCATTGGCAATAGCTCATACACTTGGACGCTCTCCCCACAGGCATCCGTGTACACTGCTGAATTATATGCAATTTTGCAAACCCTGCGATATTGTGAAGAGTTTTCGAACCTTCACAATACATTCCTCATTTGTTCCGACTCGTTGAACGCGCTGCAGGCACTAATGTGCATGCTTTCAAAGGACCCTCTGGTGCAAAATATCCAAGCGATACTCCACGTGCTCCAGCACCTGTCCATCATTTTTGTATGGACGTCTGGACACGTGGGTATACATGGGAATTAGGTGGCTGTTGAAGCTGCATGGGTCGCGGCTGATTCAGACCACCTGGATCTAATTCCCATACGCCCAGAGGACCTGAAAGTGTGCATACGTTTCAAAATTCATGAAAAATGGCAGCGTGAGTAGAACAACCTCACGGAAAAGCTCAATCAGGTCAAGCCAAGCATCAATAAGATTCCGGCACCTGTAAATCAGAGCCGTAGAGAGAGTGTGGCCCTTACGCGTTTGCGAATAGGCCACACTCAAATCTCGCATGCATATCTTCTCTGCGAACAGTGCAAACCGTGAGGCATATTGTTGAGGAATGTTTAGTCTTTGAACCTTTACGGCAAAGACTACAGCTCCGTGAGGTGGATGATTAAATTTTTTAATGAATCTCACCTTCTACGGAGACTCTAGGGCAACAAACATATTTCTCATATTTTAAAAAAGTCGTCTCTTTTGAATGTTTTTTACGTACAGCCTCATACGATTTTAACTTCTTTTTAAATGTTTTGTATTTTTAAATTATTTATTGATTTTATCTGTGATATTGTGGGCCGTTTACACCCACAATATCACATTTTAATGTACATATTTTTTAAGTTTTATTGTTTTTACTGTAATAGTGTGGGCTCTTTACACCCACACTATTACGAGTTGTTATATGTTTTAGTTTTTAAAACTTTTTATTGTTATCTAGTTTTTAAGTTTTAATTTTTTTTTTATTGCTATCTAGTTTTTTAAGTATTTTTATTTGTTGCAGTGAAGGCCTTTTACACCTTCACTGCAACGTTGTTATTTGTTGTTGTTGTTGTTGTTGTTTATATTTTGTTGTTATTTTTTGTATATATTTTATTTTTGGTTATTTTTTCCTACCTAGTCAAATGAATTGAGTGTTGTGATATTTTGTGATTTGTTATGTTTTGTTTTTGTTATTTTTTAACCTGCGGGGCTAATCAGCAAGTTCGCGAAGCCCCAAAAAGGGGGGTGGGTTTTAGTGGGTAGTCTGGCTGGCCAAGAGTCCCACACTCTGTGCGTCAATGCATTTCCACCTCCCTGCCGCAAAAAAAAAATATGTAAATATTTATTTATTCTACTCATCAATGAATCATCGTTAATATACCTATATAATAGGTTTTCAAATATTATTTTCATAAAATAGGCTGATACCAAAGGATTGCATCAAAAACTATTCTGATATGATTTTTGTTATTGAATGTTTTCATTGTTCCTTGCACGAATTGTATTGCACGAAAATGCAAGTTTTGCAGAGTGAAATTTTATACAATTTTTTAAAGCGATATTGTTTAAATACTATCAAAATATGCTTGTTGTCGAATGAAAAATTTTCTTTTCATATTCTTAACAATTGAAATATTTGGGATTATGGGTTAATCTCTATAATGTTGAATCTAAAAACCCTTCGTTTTAAATATGCATTTTGGTGTATGGTAAATGGATAGGAAATGTCCAAATTTGTGATTTTCATAACCTTAAAAACTTATAAGTTACAAAATCTATTATGTTTGAATATAGGCAAGCAGTATAAAAAAAGTTAATTCCGTTCAAAACCAACAATATTTCAAATTATTAACAAAATTTTCTTAAAAAAATTTGAACCAAAGTTCTGCGAGGCAACAATGACAATAGAGTTCTGCATCTACAATCAGTGCAGCATGTAGAAAGGATTGATAAAAAAAATTGGGATAGTTCATTTTTTAATACTCAGCGGCCAATTATACCTGTGCTAAATTTTGTTTTATATATATTAAAAGTTAGAGAAGGTAATATTTATACAGATATCAATACAATAAACAAAGAACACTAATATTGGGATCAAAAATGCATTGTCATCAGAACTGCCCCAACATATAAAAATTCAACTCCGTAGGATAAGAGAAAGTGGTCCTAATTAAGCTTGTAAGATTTGACCTAAACAAATATACTAACATACATGCATACAAACATTGCAAGTTAGTTGAAAGCTTGTAATAATAATAATAATAATGAGGTCAATCTATGCGCATTTATGTGTTATTGCGTCCATCTGTGAGCAGTAATATAAAATAAGGTTAAATTGAGCAATGACTTAATATCCGGTACAATTGAGTAAACTGAGGTCCATTAAAAACTAAAACTATTTTACAACTATAATATTTTACCCTTACAAAAAGGAGTGATATATATAAAAGTGGATCAAGATCTCTTTAGTATGTATTTAATATTTTATCTTGGCAAGTTAAAAGATTTTAAAATATTTGAAACAAAAAAAAGAACTTCCCTATCTAAAATATTAAGATACCCAATCAAAATCATAAATATAAAAGTGGATCAAGGTCTCTTTAGTATGTATTTAATATTTTATCTTGGCAAGTTTAAAGATTTTAACATATTTGAAACAAAAAAAAGAACTTCCTAATCTAAAATATTAAATACACTTAATTTATAATCGTTTTCATACACTATGTAAATTACTTGTCCCTGTCTTCCATATCACTACTTTTTGAGGAGCAACTACTGTATTAAGTATTTTCCCGAGAACTTTGATTAGAACAAATATTTCAGATTTTCCGAAAAATAATTTTATTTTGAATAGTTTCGAAACAGGGTCCCTTCATCAGAAAGTATACGATAATAACTTCAATACAAGATTCAGAAATAACCTTTATTGGTTACATTGATTAAGGGACTAAATACTTTAAGGCAGCATGCCAATTTACGACGTCACATTCTATCTATAGCAGTTCCGTCACTGTTCTATTAACATAACATTTTTTTATATGGCATAGAATTGCATTGAATAATTTAGTGTTTTGTGTGAGAAAGTCATATTCTTCTCAGAATTCACGTTTATTAAAAGTGTAGGCTGTAAACTGAATTACCTTCCTTTTTCTTGTTTATTATAATAATAGTGCAAGAGATTATCGTATCAAATTTATGCATCATTCGGTATGGCTATGTTTTACATAAAGTTTGGTATTTTGTTTATGGGTACGTAAATTTAATTTAGCGTCATTAAGTCAAAAAAGGGAGTTTGAATAACTATAGTATGGCATTTTCTTAAACTTAATTTTTAAATTCTTGTTTCAGGTGAGTTTAGCTGAATTTTCAAAATCAAAATTATTTCACTCAGCAATTCCAAAAGGTGGTAAGTTAAACTATCATTGCAAAACAGCAAATTTTAAAATTTCACTTGTCTCTACTAACGCATTTTATTTCACGAAAACATAGCCTTTAACCAAAAGGGTTCTGTACAAATTTGATGAAAGATTCTTACACCTACAATACATATAAACATTATTATTTCTTCTATGGAGATTTAAAATTCAGTCTTGTCAGCTGCCTATGAGAAGACTGGAGAGAAGTCCAATCTTAAGATAGAAGAGCATATGTCATCCCTGAGAAACATTCCTCAAAAATATATTGAAATATTAGCACTCAACTGTCATAAAATTTGCGAGTATTTATTACTGAAATAGGACAAAAGCATTTTACGAATGGCCATAATCTGGTATTCTTTACGATATTGATTGATGCAATGCCTTGCTTATCGTGTATATTTATGAGACTGGTTATAAACAAACTATAATTCGCCACAACGTCTAGAGTCTCTATTGCACACTTTTAATATAATATTATTAATAAAAACAACAAAAACATCTTAAAACATTGTAGAATACATATTAACATTTATTTATACTTTAATTATCAGAATACTCTACTAATATCTATAAGGTTACGAAGACATATTATTATAGAACTAGCGTTTACTATGTAGGCAAACATGTCATTGCATGTTTTTTATTAGTATTGTTGCTGCCAAAATAATACTGTCATTGATATGAAAAAATTTACTCTCTCGTCAATATCTCTCTCATCTGGGCTAAAAATCCAGTGGTCTAGGGTTCGATACCTGGTGGACGAATTAATTTTTTCATATCAATATTAATTTAAAAACATTCAATAACTTGTGTATCCATATAGTATACGATAGTTCTTTCCTAGTATGTCGTAACCTCAATGGAAGTTTCCATTAGTATACTATTTTGACGTTTAAAACATTCACAAATATTTTTATGTGGAATAATAAGTTGATGTTGACTTCAAAGTAATATTGTTAATTATATGAAAAAATTAACTCGTTTATCTATTTCACATGTAGAGTAACGCTGGTACACTGGGATAGAAATCCAGAGGTTTGGGGTTCGATACTATGCCGCGGTATCTTGGCTATCTTTAGCTATCAAAGAACATACAACAGATTCCGATAATCGCCACAAAATAAAACACAAGTGTTAGTAAAATTTTACTAAATCTATGTCAATTGAATCAACACGCACTTTATGAAAAAAAAATTTTTTTTTTTAAACCGTTTTATATAATTTAATCGTTTTATACATATAATTTTTTATACATAAATTGAATTTTAATTTAATTTAATTTTCACAATTACTGAGTCTGTTTCTCGTTATAATACAATAATACTTTTTACAACTGATTTGACTGAACAGATGTCAAATTTTAACTGATTTAAACTGTACAACTGTTAATCATTAACTGATTTAACTTGAACGAATGTTAATTTATTACTTGATTTAAACTAATCAAATGTTGATGTATAACTGATGTTAATCGAACAAATGGTAATTTTAAACTAATTTTGATTTAGCTAATGCCGCTGCTAATATAGGGACCGTGGATTTTTCTAGAAAAATGCTTGTTGACACTAATCGCGAATATTCTTTTTGAAAACATATTTTCTTATAGTAATTCTCAGAACAAATAATTAGTTTCTCAACAGCCACGGACACATTCATTAAAATTATATTGGTTCGACTGCGATACGATCCAAGTATAGATGTAATACTCCTCTGAAGGATACTCATTTATTACGCTCGCCTAATTACTAGTTCAAAATTTACATTAATAATATAACATAATAACTAATTTTAAGTAGGTACCTACTTGTTTGTGTAAATGTTTCTTTAACAAATATTAACTTGTTCGAATTATAATTTGTTGACAAAATAAATTATATTTAATTTAAAAAAGAAAAAAAACTTTTAAAGGAAATAAAATCAAAATTAGATCTTACTTTTGTACAATTATTTTAAGTATATATATAAACAAACTTCTTTCTCCAAGAAGAAAAATATTTTATCTCAGATATTTTTTTAAATACTTTTCTTTAAAATTATTCACGATAGGGTTAACGTTTTACGAAATATTAATTACGAATCTATTTATTTAAAAATTGGTACATATTCTGTAGAATTATTCATAATCTATTAACTATTCAAGTGATACGAATTTTAGATTATCGTTTAACATATTTCGTAAATTATTTTTATTTTACTCGATTTTTGTCGTTTGATATTATAGGAGATTATGGAATTGGAAATTGTGATTTTTAATTTAATTAAATAAAACGCACTGATTTATTTTAACACAACTTAATCTTTATTTTAAAGATTGCAATTATTGAGAAAAGTAAACTATATGTATTAGAATAGACACCCTTATACTGATCATACTATTTAGTAGACTAGGCATAAACTAGTACTGTACTTTAAATATCAAAAATGCATGTATTTATATCAGAGGTGGGCACAGACAGCTCGTCTGAGCCTTACGAGCTCTCCATAAGCTGGGTGAGAGTAAGTAAAGAAGGTATGTTTTGAAGCAAGACGGAACGATGTTTCAATACAGGTTGTCCTACCGATTATTGCCCAATAATTTATTCAATCAATTTAGAAATAGTTTTATAAAATATTTATTGTTTAAATAATATCTTTTACAGTATGGAGAGATACACCAAAAAACATAATAATAATAATAATAATAACAATAATGATAATAATAACAATAATAATAATAATAATCTGAACTTATCCAAGACTGCTTGCGATGTCTTCTCCATTATTAAATTCACTACTTTTATTTTTTTTGAAAAAAAAATTATGCGAAAAATAATTTCCACTACTGCAAATAGTACTTTTCACTTTTTCAATTCAAAGTATGTAAAATTTAACTTAATTCATCAAATTCCCATGACACTATACTGAGCATACTCCATACGAAGAAAAAATAATTAAATCAGGTAAATAATTCTTTATTAGTTCTCGGATATGAATAGTAAAATATTTAGACAAATCATTTGGAATTTCCAAAACTTTAATTCTATTTAAAATTATCCTTTGCAAAAATTTCCCTCTTTTATTACAATGGTCCAGCGGTAAACTTAAAGGTTCAAAAGATTTATATATATTTTTTATATATTTTTATTTTATTCATACACAAATATGATATATACTAAAAAGGTACATTTAATGACCCTAATTACCAGCCCAAAATTCCAGAGTATGTATTGAATGATTGCTTGTATTATTTACTTTGTATAATAGTGACCATAAAAAAGATTTGGTATTATTATATTTTTTTCAGAAAATGTTTTAATTAAAAAAAGAAAATATTAATAATTGGTAGGTTACCCTGTATTAACTCTATCTCTCTTCCCTACCTCTCACTCAGAGCTTGGCCGAGTCATCTCCTGCCCACCTCTGATTTATATACATATTTTAGGTCATAAAAACCGACCTTTTCTGTAATGCATATTTGCAACGAGATGTGTGTTTTACCCAATAATATATATATACAAACACTTTAGAAAAACATCTTGTGACCATATGTGTCTAAAAGGAATATTTTGGTATTTCCAAAAAACCCACATATTTTTGACCATATCTGTGTTAGTCTAATATAAGATTCATTTTTGCTTATTGATAATTCAACATTCCCTCTCAAAAATGAATCCATAAAAAAATACTATTTATTATAATACATTTGCTTAAATTTAAAAAAAACATATTGTCTCTTTTCTCAATGCAATCTCATACCTTTTTATATGACTCTACTAGGTCCAACATTCGTTGCTTACGGATTAAGGAAAAACCCAACATCGTATGGGAAAACCTTATCAGACCATTTACAATTATTGTACAAAAAAAAACTTAAAACTATTTTAAGCCCATTTGTGTTCTAAATTCCACAAATTTTACTCCAGGAAGTAACTTCGTTAGTGAATCAGCTATTTGTTGATCTGTAGGCATATAAATTAATTTAATTAGTCCTTTTTCTATTTTATCACGAGAATAATGATATTTAATATCAATATTTTTCGATCTCTTATGGCTTGATGGGTTATTTGCAATACTTATACAGCCATTGTTATCTTCATATATAATTATTGCATCTGAAATGATTAATTTTATACTTTCAGCTAATGATCGTAACCACAAAGCCTCTCGTGCGGCCTCATACAGAGCCATATATTCAGCTTCTGATGTAGAACCAGCCACTGATGCTTGTCGTTTCGTAGCCCAACAAATTGTGCAATTTTCGTACAATTTAAAAAGATAACCTGTTGTACTTTTCCTATCAATTTTATCATTTGCCCAATCAGCGTCTACATAACCACTTATTGTATTTTTATAATTACTTTGAGTATATATTAATTTTATATCAATAGTGCCTTTTAAATATCTTAAAATTCTTTTTAAATACTGCCATAGTGCAATATTATTTTTATTCATATATCTGCTGACAATATTAACTGCAAAACTTAAATCTGGACGAGTGCAGATCATTAGATACATTAAACAGCCAATAATATTTCGACATGGCTTATTACAATTTTCGTCTGAATTTAATGCTATATAATCAATTTTAGATTCAAGAGGTGTATTAACTGGGTTACAATTTTGCATTTTAAATTTTTCTAAAACTGATTTAATGTATGTATTTTGATCTAATGTAATGATGGGACCTTTTCTAGAAATTCGTATACCTAAAAATAATTTTAATTCTTTTAAATCTGTCATTTGAAATTTTTGCTTTAAATATTCTTTAAAATTATTCATTGTATATATATCATAAGTCGCAATCACGAGATCGTCGACATATAATACAACATAAATATTCTTTGTTTTATTGCCTTGGTCTAAAATATAAATACATCGATCTACTGGTGAATTTGTAAAATTTATTTCTTTTAAAGTTGATTCAAAAACTTCAAACCAACATCGACCTGCTTGTTTCAAACCGTACAAGGCTTTATTTAATTTACAAACTTGATCATTTTTAGATTGAATTCCCTCAGGTACCCTCATAAAAATTTCTTCCTTTAGTTTGCCATTTAAAAATGCAGTTTTTACATCCATATGATGTAGTAAGAGATTATTTTGGTTAGCAAATGCAACTATGAATCTAAAACTAGATATTCTAGCTACTGGTGCAAAGGTTTCATTATAATCTATCATGTATTCCTGACTAAAGCCTCTAGCTACCAAGCGAGCTTTGTATTTATAGGGATTGCCAAATTCGTCATTTTTAATTGTAAATATCCATTTACAATCTACAATATTTTTATCTTTTGGTCTTGGTACCAATGTCCAAGTATTATTTATTTTAAGTGAATTAAGTTCACTTTTAATAGCCTGTTCCCATTTAACTCTATCGATTCTATTTTTAATCTCATAAAAAGAATTTGGAACATCATTTATCATAATTTGAGCTGATAACATACATTCGTCTGCAGTAACAGATTCATCATATGATATTTTAGGAAGACCTCTGATCCTTTCACTCTTCCGAATATTTGCTTTGAAGTCATTACTTTCATTTTCTATTTCTACTTCTAATCTTGGAAATTTATTTCTTGGATTATAATCTACATCTGATTTCTTGTTATCAGAAAAACTATCTGTTTTATCATTACCAAATTTACAAATCCTATCTGATTTTTCAAAATAAGATTTATCAGAATTATCTGGAATAACATTGCCAGATTTACAAAGAACATCATCAACAGGCGATGTCTTCAAACTTATCTGATTTTCAATATCAGATTTATAAGATCTATCTGGAATACCATTGCCAGATTTACAAAGAACATCATCAACAATCGATGTCTTCAAATTTATCTGATTTTCAATATCAGAATTATCAGATCTATCTGGAATAACATTGCCAGATTTAACGAGAACATCATCATCAGTCGATGTCTCTAAACTATTATTTTTCATTACTGAAACTTCAAAAGTATCAGTTTCATTTACGGAACCATCAGATTTCATACCTGGTCGAGACACTAGAAAATTTGTCTCATGCACAATAACATCTCTAACAGTGGTATGTTTTTCTGACTCAATATTCCATACTACATACTCTAACCATTTGATTCATAACCAATCAGAATACCTTTCCAAGATTTATTATCAAATTTATTTTTGTTAATTTTATCATGTACGTATACGGTAGAACCAAATACTTTTAAATATTTAAATAAAGGTTTTTTTATTATGCCATAATTCATAAGGTGTTTTCATTATTTTTAATGCCCTACTTGGAATAATATTAATCAAATAAGTTGCTGTTAGAACGGCATCACCCCAGAAAATTTTATCTAAACAAGATCCGGCTATCATTGACCGAGCTTTTTCTGTGATTGTTCTGACCATACGTTCGGCAGCGCCGTTCAATTGAGGGGTTCGAGGAACTGTTAAATGATACGTGATGCCCTTATTTTCACAATAATTTTTCATTTCATTGGACAAATATTCTCTACCGTTATCTATGTATAAATAAGTTAATTTAAGATTAAAATGAGATTCGCTTTTAGCTACAAAATCTTTAAATACTGAAAACACTTCTGATTTATGTTTAAGTAAATATACTACACAATAATGTGTATAATGATCCAAAAATAAAACAAAATAATTTTTATCATACAATGCCGTCGGAGTGATAGGGCCACATACATCAGAATGGACTATAAATAATGGTCTCCTAACATGTTGTCGATTCTTAGCTTTATTAAACGATAATCGAGTTTGTTTACCATTTATACAAGCTTCACATATTTTATCATTTGGATTAATTTCTATTATTTGCTCTAAATCCTCTATCATATTATTATTCTTTAGTTTAAAAAAAATCTTTACTTATATGCCCTAACCTTTGATGCCAAATATCATAATTTGTTTTCTTATTATCGGTTATTTTAATAATTGCATTTATTTCAAAATTATCAATTTTAAATTCAATTTGTATTAAATCATTTAATGGCTTACCTTGCATAATAAGTGTATTGTTTTTACTTATCTTAACGCCTTGCTGATCGAATAAAATGACCATTCCAGATTTTTGAAGTTTGGAGACGGACAGCAAATTATAAGGTACTTCTGGACTATAAAGGACTTCTCCAATTGTCGCCTTGATGTTTTTATTTGTTATTACTTCAATTTCACCTCGTTTAGTTGGTTATAATTTTGTTTTTATCGGTTTCAGTTGATTTACATTCACCGGCCATAAACAGAATGGGTTTTGATTCTATTACTTGTACAGTTTGAGCAATCTTATTTTGTTTTTGTTGATTATATTTTTGATTCCTTTTAAAATATACACAGTTTCTTTTTACATGACCTTCACGACCACACTGGTAGCACTTCAATTTAAATTTTCTTTTAAAAGAGTTTTTAAAGGTTTTAAATGACTGTTGACCGTTCTTAAATTTCGATTTTTCATTATAGTTTAATTTTTGAAAATGAAATTTATTCTCACTTGTCTTATCATTATTTTTTGCAATTAGCATTTTTGTACTTGTATCGCGGTTTTGCCTTTTCAATTTAATTTCATGATTCAATAAACGCGATTTCACGAAATCTAAATTTAATTGGTCTTCTGATAATGTTTCAATTGCAGTAATTACTCCATCGTAAGACGATGGAAGTGTATTTAATAAATGAAGCACTTTACTTGCTTCATCCAATTTGGATCCAGATGCTAATAGATCATTTATGTATGTATCGAAAATTGAATAATGTTCCATAAGAGGCACATCAGCAGTTAATTTTAATTCTGAAAGTCGTTTCATCATAGCCATCTGTGTCGGAAGACTTTTTTTATCAAAAACGGAATCTAATTTATCAAAAATGTTCTTAGCATACGTCACATCTGTAAAGTGCAGTAATGAATCTGCCAAAAGCGAACCAACAATGCTGTGCGCGACGTCATTATTTTTGTTCCACTCATCATTTAAAATTGTAGGAATTTCCTCATCAATAACGCTAAGGATATGATACTCCTTCAATAGTAGACGTACTCTCTTTTTCCATATACTATAATTTTGTCCATTAAAAGGAGTTATTCCTCTTTGTGATTTTAAATTTGAATTTTCCATAATTTCAAAATACACTTTGTACACTTACAACAATTAAAAAAGTGTGTATAATTTATTATACACACTTTTAAATTTTAATTTAAAATACTTAATTAATTTTTATTTTACACAATTTATTTATTCGCGATACCTGGGCCCATAACCTATAGGAGATTATGGAATTGGAAATTGTGATTTTTAATTTAATTAAATAAAACGCACTGATTTATTTTAACACAACTTAATCTTTATTTTAAAGATTGCAATTATTGAGAAAAGTAAACTATATGTATTAGAATAGACACCCTTATACTGATCATACTATTTAGTAGACTAGGCATAAACTAGTACTGTACTTTAAATATCAAAAATGCATGTATTTATATACATATTTTAGGTCATAAAAACCGACCTTTTCTGTAATGCATATTTGCAACGAGATGTGTGTTTTACCCAATAATATATATATACAAACACTTTAGAAAAACATCTTGTGACCATATGTGTCTAAAAGGAATATTTTGGTATTTCCAAAAAACCCACATATTTTTGACCATATCTGTGTTAGTCTAATATAAGATTCATTTTTGCTTATTGATAATTCAACAGATATGATAATCATATTAAACAATCAATCAGGTAACTGCTCAGTCGTTAAAAAATAATGTTGATAATTTAACAAATTCTTTAAAATACATCGAATTTTATGTTCAATTTTAATTAATTAAAATTTACGAATTTAATGAATTGAAATTGAGAGCAATATGTATAATAATAGTAATAATATTACTCTAAAACTACAGATAAATTAATATAGAATAATTTAAATATTTGAAATCGACTATAATGCTTTTAAAATATTAATTAAAATTGCAGATTAAAAGCATAATTATTTGCGATGTTTTCCATATGCAACAATGTACTAAGCGTTTACAGTTGATATTAGATATCTGGTTTCAATTATTATAATTTATTAAATTTACATTCATGATGACGAGTTTTAAGTGCATATACTATGTTATATGTCATATTTCACATTGTATTTGTCCTATTCTCATATGAATAGCTGCTATTAGAATATGCAGCATGTTATTTGTAGCATTTTATGTGTGAGCTATTATTATTGTAGAATTAAACCAACTACTTACCGTGTTTAAAATATATGTGAAATAGTGATACTAACGCTATCATCATCATCTCAGCTAACATACAATCACAGCATAAAACGATTTCCAAAAAAATCGGCATAGATTGTTAATTATTATGAAAAATTTTAGTCCAAACGTAGGCACAGAAATGGTTCCAAATTGTTATCAGGAAAAACAACATGGGCGTGCAGAGGGAAAAGTTGCATTCTTAGAAAGGTAGCATTTTTTGGTCCTGAATGTAATGAGAAAGTTAACCTAACAAAAATCACAAAAATTCGATTTTTAACAATCATAAATTTTTTACATTAGGTCGGCGACACGAACAAAAAACTCTATCATTTTGTGAACTTTTTCATCTACACCCATCTACGCCCATGTTGTTTTTCCAGATAACAATTTGTGATAACTTTAGGACTTCACCCATTACTTCTTGACTCAAAGTTGATGTTCTTGACTCAAAATGTATTAGATATCTAAAACACGATATAACCTGCCGATAAAGAGCTATATCTATATGCAATTTTCAGAAAAGCTACCGAAAAATATCCAATATAGGTAAATCCGCCATAAAACAAAAATGTGATAGCAGCCAAGTTTTTGCATACAAGAAGTATTGACATCCCAGCAAAAACAAAAATGCTCGCCTACAAAAGTAGTGAAATCTAGTAAGGACCAAGTTTTTTTAACAAAAGTGAAGAAATGATGGGTGTATATTTATTGGGTATATTTCTTAGCTAATGATGAGGATCTGTTCTAGAGATATTATTCAAACCATATTAAATTCTATACTTCTTCAGAAATAGATAACTTATGTGAAGGAATTTTAGTAAAAATATGACTTCTAACTGTATATTCTAAAAAATTTTTGCCTTGTTAATATAAATAAAACGAATTAAAGTCCAAATAATCAAAATCTAATTAAAGTTCAAGCGTCGTTCCATTTTCAAACCTAATTTAGATAAGCAGTTAAATCACTTTTCACTGCAACTGTTAGATTACTAAGCACATCCAGAAATGACTAAGCCATTAAAAATATTATCTAGCTGTAATTAATAAACTATAAGTTTTCTTCTAGCTGATTATTATTTTGCTATTTTGAACCAAGAAAATATATACTCGTATTGCAATGGAATGAGCAATAATCCAATTTCAAATATTTTTGAAGAAATTTATTAAATAATTCAAGTATGTTTAAAATTTTTCGAAAATGTTAAAATTCATCAAATGACTAAAAACTGATTTGAACTTTGAAAATAGTGACAAAAAAGTGCATACCCATAACATCACTTTTTTTTCTTTCTAGTAATGATGATATAATGCAATTTCATTCATGTATAAAGTTCGTTTTTGGCCAGTAATTACCGAGACTAATTTCGAATCAACATTCCTATCGATATTTCTATAACTTTTATGATTTCTAAAGTTTTATGAAGTATAAAACATAATTATGCCAATGTGTCCACAAGTTCCGTATATAACTGTCTCCTTGTATGTCTTAAAATGTATTCAATCTTTGACCGAATAGATTCTTAAACAAAGGTAATCTAGGATATCACTGCGTATGAGGTTACCGTATAGCATATTTCATTATATATGTCGTATTGTCAATTATCTATTTTTACTAATCCATACAAATGAACAAAATTGAATGTCAATTAAGTCTATCTGCTTGTCTATAGATTAACCCAAGAGCTAACTTAGTTCTTGTTCCACTTAGTTTTTCATTGGTAATTAAATAACTGAGTATATAGAAACACAACATTTCTTTATGCTGGTACATCGTGACGACGACAGCTATGGATTACTTATACATTCGTTTGTTCTGATACGAATGATCAGCGGGTACACGTAATTTGAAGTAGACATAATAGTATATACTTATAAGAGGTTGTGATTCGTTTAAAAAATGTAGACTTAAAAAATATTCATTTCCAAAACATAATTGTAAATTGTATAAGATACTACTATGAACACTTGTATTTCAATATGGCTGCCAACGTATAGCAACCTATTGTTTTACTATGCTTAGTATTACAAATCTTTGAAAAGTTAATCCTTCAGTAGTATCGAAAAAATATCAAAAAAAACATTTCTAAACCACAAAATCCAAGATATGTATTTCACAATCATAAATAAAGTATTACATTTACATATTGTATATCACTACAGTAATACGAGTACCAACATAATATAATACTATTTACTACACAGGGCATATAAAATACCACTAGAGAGAAAACATTTGTTGTCGCAGAACTTGTAGAATCTCTACATAAAAACATAACTTCTACATACAAAAAGTATTTCTTGAAAAAAGTATTTAATAAAATGTATTTTTAAAATTCATTAACCATTTCTATTTGCCTCCTCCCATGATGAATTTTATTTGTTTAGTACCCATATTTAATGCAAGAATTGCATAGGTTAAGGGGAAAGGGGGCATAGAGAAAGAAGAAAATACAAAATATAAAATATATCTCTTGATATTCGAACATTCATTAGAAAATCTATGAGAAAGTTGTAGAAAATCATGTTTGCTTTTTTTTAAAATTTTTTTTTTAATTCTAATGTGTTCAGAGATATTTACAATTTTAGTTTTCAGTCTTAAATTGTAAAAATATCTGGAAATGTTAGTGTAACAGAAAAAAGGATAAGATAGAAAAACTACAACTACAACTTTACATCTAATAAATTTTTCGATATGTCGAATATTAAGAGATATATGCCAAATATTGAAATACCCCCTCCATTAACCCCCCTCCCCCCTTCCACGGTTTTACCCATTAAATAACTTGACCTTTCAAATATCAAAAGCGACTCAAATACCAAATTTCATTCCAATTGGAATAAAACTGCGACCGCAAGAGAGTCTAGATAACCGTATATTTATTTATATATAAATAGCGATATATATATCATTTTGTTCCGATGAAAATCAAAACCAAAATCTAAAAACTCAAGATTTTAATGTAAATTTATTTTATTTTGAAAAATTTAATATTTTATTAAATTTTATCAAACTTTTTTTCGTTTCAGTAGGATTGATGGACATTTGAAGAAAAGAAAATTTATGTATATATATATATATATATATATATATAAGAAATTTTTACGAACTTCCATCATCTGAACAAAAACGATTGCTGCATTTCCTTTCAGGAAATTCTCTAAAATATGTTTTATATATTAACTAAATAAGTATAGATGATGTGATCATTGTTTAACTGTTAGTATTAAATTTAATAACTGTTGTTTACTTATTATTAATGTTTGATCATCAGTCATGAGGGCATATTCTTTCAAAATTTAAAGAATAAATTTTTTTTAAATATATTACTTATCATTGTTATTTTTACATACAAAAAATATAAGAACTGATATTAATAGTAAATGCGATAACAAGTGGACAACATCGAAATTTTGAATAACATAAATCATATCATATTCATATTTTGAGATATGTACAGAATGCTCATTTTAAACAAGACACCTGAATATTTCTTCAAGGAAATTTTGATTTCGTTTTTGGTCAAATTATCATTAACTTTTAACACCAGGACATTCAAAGTTATTTAAAGATCAACTTTTCAAAGGAGAGACCTTTTTTGACAAAATCGGATAGCTGACGAAAACAGAACATTAAAACTGAGTAATTAAGTCAATATTGACTAAGATTGCATTTTTAGAGAAACATAGTCTTTAGCAAATAAATAAAAAAAATAAATAGAGATTGATTTTTTAGTAAGTAACCTGGACGCTGATGGCCTGGGTGAAAAATAGATCACATAAGATATCCCTCCAAGAACAAAATAATTTTTATTCGGATAATTTCTACTATCTATTAATCAAAAAGTTTTAAAAAAATGTTTCGTTTCCTAAAAAGTAGTTCTCTAAAACAATACTCTTCGCGTATTTCTGTTAAAAATTGAAAATGAAAAAATTTTTGAATCTCAAAATTTCTTTAGTAAAAATATGTTATAATAATAATAATAAATAATAATAAATAATAATAAATAATAATAAATAATAATAAATAATAATAAATAATAATAAATAATAATAAATAATAATAATAAATAATAATAAATAATAATAAATAATAATAAATAATAATAAATAATAATAAATAATAATAAATAATAATAAATAATAATAAATAATAATAAATAATAATAAATAATAATAAATAATAATAAATAATAATAAATAATAATAAATAATAATAAATAATAATAAATAATAATAAATAATAATAAATAATAATAAATAATAATAAATAATAATAAATAATAATAAATAATAATAAATAATAATAAATAATAATAAATAATAATAAATAATAATAAATAATAATAAATAATAATAAATAATAATAAATAATAATAAATAATAATAAATAATAATAAATAATAATAAATAATAATAAATAATAATAAATAATAAATAATAATAAATAATAATAAATAATAATAAATAATAATAAATAATAATAACTAATAATAAATAATAATAAATAATAATAAATAATAATAAATAATAATAAATAATAAATAATAATAAATAATAATAAATAATAACAAATAATAATAAATAATTAATAATAATTAATAATAATTAATAATAATTAATAATAATTAATAATAATTAATAATAATTAATAATAATTAATAATAATTAATAATAATTAATAATAATTAATAATAATTAATAATAATTAATAATAATTAATAATAATTAATAATAATTAATAATAATTAATAATAATTAATAATAATTAATAATAATTAATAATAATTAATAATAATTAATAATAATTAATAATAATTAATAATAATTAATAATAATTAATAATAATTAATAATAATTAATAATAATTAATAATAATTAATAATAATTAATAATAATTAATAATAATTAATAATAATTAATAATAATTAATAATAATTAATAATAATTAATAATAATTAATAATAATTAATAATAATTAATAATAATTAATAATAATTAATAATAATTAATAATAATTAATAATAATTAATAATAATTAATAATAATTAATAATAATTAATAATAATTAATAATAATTAATAATAATTAATAATAATTAATAATAATTAATAATAATTAATAATAATTAATAATAATTAATAATAATTAATAATAATTAATAATAATTAATAATAATTAATAATAATTAATAATAATTAATAATAATTAATAATAATTAATAATAATTAATAATAATTAATAATAATTAATAATAAAAAATAATAATTAATAATTAATAATAATTAAAAATAATTAATAATAACTAATAATAATTAATAATAACTAATAATAATTAATAATAATTAATAATAACTAATAATAATTAATAATTATTAATAATTATTAATAATAATTAATAATAATTAATAATTATTAATAATAATTAATAATTATTAATAATAATTAATAATAATTAATAATTATTAATAATAATTAATAATTATTAATAATAATTAATAATTATTAATAATAATTAATAATTATTAATAATAATTAATAATAATTAATAATAATAATAATACAACACAAGAAATATACACGATACAACACAGCATATCTACAACAACACTCTCACACGGACCATCACCACATTCTCCAAACCAAACACAAAACAGTACACAAGAAACTAACCCATTGCCATACAGCATCATTACTACAACAGCACTCTTACACGTACCACTCCCGTTACATCGAAACGAAACACATAACTCGCCACACGTTGCTCGGTTAACAAGCCTCACACAAGATCAAATATCAAAACCATCAGATATTTCAAAGCAAACACAAAAGACTTCACCCATTGTAACACTAACACGACTCACACATGACTAAATATCACACTACTCACAACCGACGGACAACACCCCATTCGCTCATCAAACACGAAAGCAAACACAAAACAACACCACACAAAGCACCCAAAACAAGATCACCAACAAGAAAACCAACACCCTTACAAATATACACGCACACTCACACACATTCTCCGGTTCACCTGACAGACAAAAAATAAATAAAAAGCACAGTTTACCGTCACTTGACTATGTGCGTGCGGTACACTAATCGGGCTCAGACAGACAAAAAAAGAAACAATAATAATAATAAGTCAGTTAATATTTCAGTTCCAAGCAATTACCGACCGATAACATGCTTAAATACCGTGTACAAAGCGTTTACCTCCATTCTTAATGAACGTATACTTACAACCATAGAACCGGTGTGGATGTTGATAAATGAGCAACGCGGCTCCAAACGTGGCGTATCAGGTTGCAAAGATAATCTTCTTGTTGACGGATGTATCTGTCAGGTTGCTCGTCAATATCAGCGCAACTTGAGTATGGCCTGGGTGGATTATAGGAAAGCATTTGACACTACCTCTCATCAATTTATATTGGTGCTGCTCAAATGTTTGAAAATTCATACCAATATCATCAGATGTATAGAAGATCTGTTGCCATTCTGGAAGATAAAGTTTACAATTCGTTCTGGTAAACGTCCTGTCTCACCAGATTTGGTGCCATATAAGCGGGGCGTCTATCAAGGAGACAGTCTTAGCCCGCTTCTTTCTGCATCTCACTTATGCCACTCTCCTTGCTCTTGCGAGAAGAACCTGGTTATCGTTTTGGCCTCCGACAGATAGGATCCACTCATCTATTCTATATGGATGACCTGAAACTTTATGATTTTTCTCAGAGCAGTCTATCTCAAGCTCTCAAATCTGTCCATCAGTATAAAAAAGCTATTGGCATGGAATTCGGATTGGATAAGTGTGCCGTTATACATTGTAAGCGGGGTCACGTCCCTAACTACGATGAAGACGTGCAGCTCACGGATGGAAGCATCGTGAAACATCTCGATGAAGAGTTATACACATACTTGGGTGTTGGCGAAAGTCACATTCATCGTGTGTCGACTGTTAAAATTTGGGAATCCGAATTATCTGGGATACACAACATCCGTGCTACTAATATGCTTGCCCTACCCATCCTTCTCTATTCTTTTGGTTCCATCAAACAGACAATAGAAAAGCTTAAAGAACTTGATAGAGGCACTCGCACTTACGAACATTTGTCGTAGTTTGCACCCGCGCTGCTCGGTACCTCGTAACTATTTCCTACTTCAACAAGGGGGTAGAGGTCTCCTGTCCTTCGAATATCTATTTGACAGATTAGTGTTAGGTATAGCCTCAGGTGTTCAAGTTCTAATCCATTAATGGCACTCGTGCGAGATCACGAGTTGCAAGGTAAAGGAGCATTATTGTTTTCTGCAGCACGACATGTAGCTTCAAAATTGGGTCTAGTATTTGATCCGACTAATCGTGATCAAGATGATATGGTCCTTCTTCCTCAATCGCGACTTCGTTCAGTTGTTAAACGAGCTGAAATTAGCTCTCTGTTTCAAATCATCGATCTCGAGACCATCAGGATATGTTCTACCGTCATCTAGACTCCTGTGGTCTCTCCGTTTATCTTACTTTTTCTTTCCTCCGATCAGCTGGACTCAAGTCCGAAACAGAAGGCTTTATCATCGCTGCCCAAGACGGTGTAATAGCTACTCTTATACACCAAAGGTACGTGTGGAAGGTGGCAGTCTTCAGTATTCAGTGCAGAGCGTGTAAATCTCAGCCGGAGACGCTGATGCACCTCATTTCGACATGCCCATCTTATGCCTCGAACATCTACATTCATCGTCATAAAGCAGCCCTGCGGGGGCTGTACTACTTCTTGAGACACAAGTATGAAGTGAACCGTACGCCAGTCCTACCATATGCTCCCGGAAAAATCGAGCCTGTTGTCAGAAACGAGAAATGTATCATCTTTTGGAATTTCTCGTTTCCAACTACCAGGCAGCTCTCTGCTTCTAAGTTTGATATAGTGCTCGAGAAATAATATCTAGAAAAGAATATAGTCTTGAAAGAGAAGCAAAAACGGACTAAATACCTTGATCTTCTCCAAGAACTGCGACACTACACCCTGACTACTCAGTCAAAATGGTTGTTCTCATTATCGGTTGCCTCGGTGGTTAACGCCCACTCTAGAGTCTAATCTTTCTACCATTCTGGTTTGCAGGTCTCATCTGCGTCACGTTATTACCTCTATGCAGAGGGCCGTCATCATAGGCACCCTACGTACATTGAGATTGCATGAGACTATCTTCAAGTAACACCCTTGAAGTTTTCTCTAATTAAATTTTGCAGGTTCCACACCCGTGCGATACAAGGACGGAGCCTGTACAACCATACGACCATTGGGTAGTGAACCTACTTCAAAGGACGTAGCTACCTTATGAAGATTTATGTTTGTTGAAAAGGTGGGTGGCATTCTGTTGTGTATATACTGTATCCACTCTCCCCCTTCATCTGACATAAATACGTTAACTTTTAATCAAATAATAATAATAATAATAATTAAACACAGTTTACCGCCACTTCACCATGTGCGGTATACTAATCGGGCTCATCCTTGAAAAAAAAAAACAAAAAAGAAATAATAATTATTAAATATACCTACCTATATATCAGGTTTTTAAATATTATTGTTAAAAACATTTAACATAAAATGCCCAGCTATAATTTAATTTGTTAAAACCATTTAACATAAAATGTCCAGCTATAATTTACTTTGTTCAAGTAAGCCTCATTAGTGTGATAAGTGGCGACTATTTGAATATTAATTTTTGTAAATTTCGGTGTACACTTCCGTTCAATAAAATTGAACAGACCTGAAATGTGAATTTTCTTACGTTTCATAAAACTCCTCACTATTGTGACTCTCTGTGAAATGATTCGTTTATAAACAAAGATAAGTAGTATATATTTTAAGTGTGAAAAAGAAGTATAGTAAAAAACATTTACTACAAGAATTATCAAAATTGTGAGAAACTGATTCGGTTCAGATCTGTTCAAATATATTGAACGGGAGTGTATATGTGTGTATGTTATAACTTATATGTTGAAGAATTAATAAATGAGAATAGATTTGTCTGTCAGCCAGTACAGATGTGTTTTTATTCACACCTATTTACATACAGTCTACATGTTGTATTGTAAATAATTGACTTTTCCTTACAACACAATGACAATCAAATTGTTGGAGATAAATACTTTTCGATACATACTTTGATCCTTCGAGTCGAAAATTTTGGTTTTTCGAGCCTAAATTTTTTGTTCTTTCGAGGCTACACTATATATTTTTTCTTCGACATTTAAGTAATATTCGCGAGTGGACATATACAACGTGTTTTTCATAATTGTGTCATCGAAACAAAGTAGTGAAATTTTGTTTAAAATTTTTAACCATTCGACGAAATATTTATAAAAATAAATTTAAATTAATACTAAAGCAAAAAATTTTATTAAAAAATTGAACTAAACTCTACGACAAAAACAAGTTTATAAAAAATTAACTCAAATTTAAATAAAATTGCGTAAAAAATTGGATTTCAAGGACATTGAAACTAATGTTATTGTAAAAATATTCAAAAAAGAAATAACGCAATTGGTAAATTACTTGAAATTTCTGTTGTTTAGTACAAAAATATAAAAGACGTCACAAATTAATACAGTCAACAAATTAAATATTGCAAGTATTTATGATATACATTAGAAGAAAATAGACTATCATCATTCAAATAATTGGTTTACTACATTAATACAACGTGAATCTACAAGCTACAAGTAGACATTCGAACCTAGTAGGCTACAAACGTGGAACATTGTGCATCTTTGAACTCCGCCTACAAAATATTTTGCCTACAGGCGTGCAACCAAAATGAGGAACATTACTTTATTATTTTATTACTCACTTGCCATCTTGTCTATATCTATCTCATTTAATTTGTAGTTTGTTTATCTAAAAGTTTATTTGTATGTATCTCTTAAAAAATTTTACAAACATTTATTGTAGTTACGCACGGCAAAACTATTTAACTTCTAACTGTTACATACCGTTGTTCAGCGTTTCCATTTTTAGCAATTAGCACTTTAGCCTCTGTATCTTCAAAATTTTAATATGACTATCCCCTGCCTCCACATGTTAACTGCCACATGTAACAAATGTGGTTACATCGATGATAATATAACGTCAACAGACACTTTAGACGATTTATTTGAATTAAAAACACAATTAATAATCGACTTATTAAAGATCGGTGAATTTAGATTGCACAAATGGTGTTCTAATAATCCAGAAATATTAGAAAATGTACCAAGTTTAAAAAATTAAACCATAGACTTAACTCACAATGACACGATCAAGACATTAGGCATAGAATGGAATCAAAAATTAGAAATTTTACTATTATGCTTTCACAGAAAACCTATTTTGACAAAATGGAAACCCGACTTCAAAAATCAAATATTCTAAAACAAAAAATGCACTCAAAAGTAAAAAAATAATTGCATATTCTTGTGCCAATTTTAGTTCACCAAAGCAAAAATTTTAAATATATATGTACAATTATTGTTATTTTTGGAGTCGCTGTCAGCATAGAGAAATTCACATAAAATTTGGACACCGCCTCCAAAAATAACAATAATTCTATATATATTAAAAAAATATATATTTAAAATTTTTTGCTTAGGTGAACTAAAATTGGCACAAGAATATGCAAATATTTTTTTACTTTTTAGTGCATTTTTTGTTTTAGAATATTTGATTTTTGAAGTTGGGTTTCCATTTTGTCATAATAGGTTTTATTTCTGCTTTAGGCTTTTTAGTGACTTTGAAGTTCTATAACTTATTTTATTTGTCTAAATATGGGTAGACCAACTAAACGACTTACTAACTTTTAGTGCATTTTTTTATAACACATTTTTTTTATCCGTTTTTTTTTTTTTTTTTAATTTTTAGTGCATTTTTTTATAACAGATTTTAAATTTTTTTTACAAGCATTTTGTTTTTTTTTGTAAAAATTTTTTTTTTTGGGGTCGGTTTTTTTTTTGTAAAGTCGGTTTTTAAAAAAACTTTCTTATTTTCCCATTATGAATGAGTATATCCTTTAAAAAAAATAATAAAAATTTCGTAGAAATCGGTTATCACATATAAAAGGAGGGTTTTCCTCGATTTCCAGGGGATCCCTTCATCAGAATGCGATTTGGTGAGAATGGGACCAATCGGAAATCAAACTCTTTAAAACAAAAATTCAAAATCGGTTAATAAATGACGGAGTTCTGAGGTAACAAACATAAAAAAAAAAAATACAGGGGAATTGAGAACCATCCTGCTTTTTGAAGTCGGGTTAAAAAGACATAGAATTTAACATTACAAAACGAAATATTTTACCTTTCGTCGCCAGTATTTATGACAATTCATGTTTGGTTGGACTTTTAGTAACTTTAAAATTTTTAGACACAAATTGTAGGAATTAAAAATAGATAAGGATATCATTTTACCCACAGACTTACAAAAACAGTGGACAATTTTAAAACATAGCGTCAAAGACTTAAACACTTTGAAAATTGAAAGATGGATATTTACATCAGACGAACCACACATAATAGAAATTCACGGATTTTCATATTCAAGTATGCTAGCTTACATAGCTTGCATATATATTCGAGCTTTATATGACAATAAAATTACATGTTACATTTATTGTATAGTAAATCTAGACGAGCTCCCTTGAAGCGAAAAATTACAATTCCCAAGTTCGAATTGTGTGCAGCTCAATTATTAGCTCTATTAACACACAAAATAACAACTATATTTCCCGTATATCCAATATATTTTTATATAGTGATTCGACAATAACGTAGGATTGCTTCAGACAGTTTAAAATGGAACGTATTTGTTGGAAACAGGGTCCAGCAAAAACAAGATTTGATTGCAAACACACATGGTGTAGGGAGAAGAATGTTTTTTACAATAAAATACATTTCATGTATTCTTGTCAAACAAACACAAAATATTAAATATCTCTCTTAATATTATAATAATCGAAAAATGTATAAGGAGTAAAGTATAGGAGTAACGAAAATCAAGTTTACTACAATTCATTACTAGATCATCTAATTGGGATATTGTTGAAGAACAGTATACCACGACAATGGCTAAATAGCCAAATTTATAAGAATTAAAAGTGAAATGTTATCGACAAAGTCACAGCCTGAATCATTAGCTAGTAGTCCTAGAGATATGCCAAATAACAATTTTAATGATTTTATAAAATTTCCAACCACGAAAATAATGAGTTTTCTGCTAAATCTGACAATGGTCGTCATTTTTCGACCGATTCAACGCGTTACTTGACAAAAATATGCTTTATATAAAGCCATGCTTTAATAAAGCTTAAATATAAGCTTTATTATTTACGTTCGTATATAACGGTTGAACCTTTAAAATTAATTGAAAGTTTGTCTTTAACTGAAAATAGTTATAAGATTGCATTCATATCTTAAAGACAGATATGAAAATAAAATTAGTATTATTAATGCTAATTTAAAGCCTATATTTGATATGCCTTCTTTGCAAAAGCCAAATTTCGTGACTTTGTATTAAATATTAGACAACATTTTAATGCCTTAACTGTGTTGGAATTGCCTACACAGCACTGATCATTGCCATTAGTATATTGTTTATCAAAAAAGTTAGACTACAACTATTATAGGTGTTTTGAAAGCGAATGGTCGACAAATGACCTGCCCACATTAGAAGAATTTTTGAAATTTTAAGACCAGCGCACTCTAGTTTTAGAAAATATTTCTGCTATTCATGACGTAAAAGACTTCAGAAATAAATCTTCATACGTATTAAGTGAATCTAATTTCAAAAATGCAAAACATACAGGCAGCCCATTTGGTAATCAAAGTGACTTATTTAAAAATGTTTTTCCAATTCACATAAAGTATTTCAATGTAAGTCAAGTAGTTGTAGAATTTTCCCAAAACGATATCATACTTTATTGCATAGGTGGGAAAAAATAATAAACCCGTCCAAAATAAATAATTATCCTATGTCAAGTACTCAAAATATTACCGTTTCATTAGAAGCCGACAATTTATCTCAAGACATCAATATATGTAATAGATCCATTTCGCAAAATTCAAATAAAGAATATGACTCATCCACGTTATTTAATACTGTAGTAAGTAATAACTCACCAGAAATTTCATTAGTTCCAAATAGACGGGATGTTGACTTAATTAATTAAGTCAACATCCCGTCTATTTGGAACTAATGAAATTTCTAATAAAGACAAAATTCAAATACTATTAGGAACAACCTTAGGAAAATTTAAGACAAAATTTAATAAATACATTATTGCCAGTTGTTTTTTAGATTCAGCATCTCAAATAAATATAATTACTAAAAAATTTCATGACAGAATGAAAAGGCGACATTATTATGAAAATAGTAGCACTTTAGGTCTTTCTGAAAACACAACTAATAATGACAAATGTACTGACTTAACAATTCATCCTAGAATTCAGAAATTTGAATGCACAATTAAATGTATAGAATTAAAAAAAATAAATAAAATACATAATATTAATAATAATAATAATATAAATAATATTAATTTTTTTTTTTTGACAGAATTACGCAAAATTTGCCCAATACGTTTATTAAAAAAAAAACAATTAAACTTACCTCAAGTAACCTTCGCAGACTATTTATTTAATATACCAGACATTGACATGTTATTAGGTGCCGAAGGTTTCTTTACTTCTTTGCGTAAGGGTACCGTTGCCCTAGTCCCGGACTTACCTGTTATACAAAACACACAATTTGGACACATAATAGCTGGAAAATGATATCTATTATCATCAAATTATGACAAACTTAAAAATAATGTAAACGCCATTGCAATTAGTTTAGTGACAACAAATGACGATGAAAATAAGTTGTCTCAGTTGATGACTCGTTTTTGAAATTTAGATGACATAAAATGTTCTCAAAAATGAGAATGACAAATTAGCAGACCAGTCATTTTTGACTTCAATTAAAATTATAAATTTCAAGTTGACTTGCCTTTAAAAGAAGATCCTAAGAATTAGGGAATTCTTTCAATCTAGCACATATCGTAGATTTTTATATCTAGAAAAAAATTGCGTGCCAATCCAAATTTATTTCCCAGCCTATAATGACTTTATTGACGAATACAAAACTAGGTCATAGTAAATATATTGACATAAATACAGACAATTTAAAGTATTATTCAGCAGACGCCTATTACGTACCACATCGAGCGGTACTAAGACCGATTCCATAATTACAAGCTTACGCGTGGTGTTCGATTTTAGCATGGAATAAAAAATAACCCCTGTGACTTATTAAGCTGTGGGGCGGAAGCCGCCACATTACACATTAAATGATTTACTATGGTTTCATGGCCCAGATTTCTTAAAAGATATAAATTGGAGGTCTGAACCTTTTAAAAATAAAATAAATGACATACCTGAAAAATCCATAGACCGTTGCCTACATATAATTATTAATCAAAATAATACAATTAATAATTTTTCTGATTTTATGAAAATAGATAGAATACTTGCTTCTTGCTTACGATTTATAAATAATTGTCGATCAAATACTAAAAAAGGCGTTACGCAGGAGCTGCATCAACTTCCTTAGAATTTCCTTAGAATTCATAAATCACTCTCTAGTCACAATTTAAGTGCAATCTTAGTATTTTCAAGGCCAATTTTATTAATAAATGGCATACGTTAAGGGGAAAGGGGGGCATAAAGATAGAAGAAAACACAAAATATAAAATATCTCTCTTATTATTGGAACAATCGAAAAATGTATAACAAGTATTGTTGTAGAAAATCAAGTTTGCTACAATTCATTACTTGATCATTTTTCTCAAACTTATTTTGAATAGAGATATTTAGAATTTTAACTTTCAATCTTTAATTATAAATATTTCTGTAAATATTAGTGTAACAGAAAAATGATAAGAAACAAAATTACAGTAAAACTTAGTACCTACCACTTAACTCCTGATAAATTTTTCCATTTTCAAATATTACGGGAGATAGTCTGTAGGTGTACCATTTTTTTTCCCGTTCACTTAGTTTCAAAAATTCGCGCCTACTTCTATAAAAAAAATATATATAAATAAAAAATTTTTAGTGGCAAATAAAATCAAAAAAACCGAATTTAACTACAAGAATGTATACAGTGTGTTTTGGACAGCTTTTCCTATAGTAAATCAATGTCAAATATTATTCATTACTGCTTGGCCGTCTGATACTGTATGAAGTCAGTCAGTACACATATGATGAGAGACATGTGTACTGACTGACTTCAGTGACACTTTAGTATGTGCATTGTTTACCCACTCTTAAATGACACACAAACAACCATACGCATACAGTATAGCTGACTGACTTTATTTACATGTGTACTGACTGACTTCATACAGTACCAGACGACCAGGCAGTAATAAATAATATTTAACATTGATTCACTATAGGAAAAGCTGTTCAACACAGTCTGTATACATACATGCAGGTTTCACTTAGAGCGCTTAGTAATAGACTCTCTGACACTTAGGATCAGACTCGGTAGGAGACTCCCAAACCTGCTCGCTAAGAGGTCACTGCATAAAATATAAATAAATAATGATAGTCGCTGTAAAATCATAGTCACTGTAACATCATCACTCGGACAGCAACAACCTCTTCATTCATTACTGGAGCGGTCTGGTATGTGTTCTTCAAACACGGCCATGTTATTGATATTGTATTAAAATTTTCGATGACGTTTATTCGTTGGATTTAAGTAAAAATTTAATTATGGTTGTTTAGCAAAAGTGTCCGCTGAAGGGAAATTTCAACATGTATTAAGTATCATTCTTTTATTCTTTTTTGACTAAACTATTTCAAACTTACAATTCTATATTAATCTACGTTGTTAGGATTACCAAATTACAATTCAGTTTGTACTTGTGTAGTTAATGTTTAATCGTATTTTCAAATTTTTAACATTTATATTGGGAATGAATAATTACGTCGTATAATTATATCATGTGTAAGGATTCATTCCCGTTAAAATATTATTTTCTTAGTAGGAAAATTATTGTCAAATTCAATATTGGTCATATTTGCTTTTTTGCTATTCCAAATTCGATCTTAAAATATGTCCATTATTATTCAATAATCTTCTTATAAATTTATATATTTCGGTTTTCAAATACTAAATTACTACTTATCTTAATATTATTATTTTTTATGTTTAAACAATTCACAGACTTTTGTTACTTGTTTAAATTTGCTTAGACTTTGTTATTGAATCATTTTCAATCATACATTCTTTTGTAAAACTTTATAAATTGAATTTAATTCAACTTACGACTATAAAATTATGTTTGAACACTTTGTAACTAAACTTTTGATCACACTTTACATTTTTGAATTGTATCTTTACCCTTTCAGTTAAATATATATATATATATATATATATATATATATATATATATATATATATATATATATATATATATATATATATATATATATATATATATATATATATAAAATTAAAATGCCGTGGGATCTCTGAAAAGATTTTCTTGGGATTTTCCAAATTTGATTTCACTCAATAGTACAAAAACAATAACATCTATATATATATACATATATATATATACATATATATATATATATATATATATATATATATATATATATATATATATATATATATATATATATATTGTTGTTGTACTATTGAGTGAAATCAAATTTTGAAAATCCCAAGAAAATATTTTCAGAGATCCCACGGAATTTTAATATCTCGTTGCTATCACCGGAAATAAGCGCCCTGGTTTCCTGTATATGAACTATTAGCGTCCACTCCAAAACTCTGCCGTATTGTATCAAAATTATATTTTCACACGTATATTTGGTTCACTTTATAATTGTGAATTATTATCACTTATGTTCAGGGTTCCATACCATATCACATATCCTATTCAACTTACTCCACCAAATGTAAAAATACATTTACATTTGGTATATTTAATTTAAAACGCAACAAACCATCAGTTAAAAACCAAAATTTATATACATATAAATTTTCATTACATATATAAAATTTTTTATACACAACTCAAATTTTGTGTTTTCCCCTTTGAAAAACACATTTGAAACAATTTTTACGAAATTCCAACATTGGTGCAAAAACATTTTCTTTGAAGGATATTCGGTAATAAAAGTACAGTTGAAATGCCTAGATCCTTAACAACAATATTTAAATGTGTTCAAGGAGAATATTTTTCCAAAGAAATTAATCATGTGACAAAAGGCGAAACATATAGTCATAATAAATTAAAAAATAAAATCCATTTATTGGCGGACTAGGACTTTTGCGAGTGACTGGCCGCATTGTTAACGCTGACATTCCGTACAAACAAAAACATCCTATCATATTACCATCAAATTCATAATTTTTCAAAAATATTAATCGAACAAGAACATAAGTATTTATATCATGCAGGACCACAATTAGTTTTTGCCGTTTAGGACCGAAAACGGACAGTTAAACAAGTTTTATACAAATGTTTAGTATGCTTCAGACTAAAGCTGTAGGTTCAAAGCAGCTAGTGGTCTTTGTACCTCCGGAACGTATCATTATGACTAGACCATTTTTAAATGAGTAATGTTATTACGCTGGTCCCATATTAATAAAACAATCGAAGCTAAAGAAAGCTGTTCATATAAAAGCTTATATTTGTTTATTTATTTGCATGGTGACAAAAGCCATACACATAGAATTAGTTCCCAACTTATCAACACCCTTATTCATGTTAGCGTTTCAACGATTTATATCTAGACGAGGATGCCCTCAAAAATATTTTCCGATAATGGTACCAATTTTGTGGGTGCCAGAAATAAATTAAAAAATTTTTACGAATTTTTTGAAAATCCAAAGACAATATAGAAATTACATGCCTTTTTTCTAAATTAAAAAATTGTTTGGAAGTTTATTCCCTGGCATTTAACCAGAGTGTTGGGTACTGCAATTCTAACATACGAAGAAGTTTCGACTATTTTAACTAGAAATGAAGCAATTTTAAACGCAAGACCGCTTTGTGCGATGTCTGAAAGTAGTGATGATTTAGAATATTTAACGCCAAGTCATTTTATAATAAGTGAACCATTTACGTCGGACAATGACACGAATTTTATAGATATTCAATCAAATAGGCTCAAATTTTATGAGCAGTGTCAAAAAATCCAGCAATCAGGAAACAATGGCACATTCAGTATTTGCATAATTTACAACATAGACCTCAATGGTTCACCAATGTCATAAGTTTAGAAATTGGAAATTTAGTTATAATTATTCAAGATAATTTGATGCCACTTCAATGGGTGGTAGGACGAATAATAATAGTATATACAGGCAGAGACAATAAATTCAGATCTGCAGATATGTCAAGACAAAAATGGGCTTTTTCAAACTATCCATAAGTAAGTTTAGTTTATTGCCAATTTATGAATAAAAATTTAATTATGACTTATTAGCTAAGAATTTAAACTTAAGTGACTCATTGTTAATTAAAAAATTGTAATTCAGTCCAAGACCACTATTACGGGTGGCAGTAACATAAATGAATGTAGACAATGGCCCCAATTCCAAATTCTAATTTAATAAAATTAAACCATTTTCAAAAAAATCGAATACTTGAATATCAAGGTTAGAACTTCGATACCCTCAGTTTAGTGACCAAAACAACGTTATTAATTGTACAGTTAAAAGCACAACGTTATGTATTTCATAGTTATATGTATTGTAGAATTCATATTTCACTAAAGCCAAATACTTAAGAACGTTCCCAAAGAACATTCGTGTTCAACTTAGAAAAAATTATGTAAACTACAATAGATCAAATGAAATATAGTACACATATATATTGAAGTACAGTGTTATATTTTGCCGGTGCTTGCATGCGCAGAAATTAAAAAATACGTTCAGTGCGTCGTTTCTCCTATATGTTAGCTGTAGGTTTTTGGAAAGAAAAAATTAATTTTTATAATAAATCAAATATTCTGTTTTATTGATTAGTACTAATAAGCATAAAGTTAAAGTAATAAATAATAGATAATTATCAATTTTGAAGTATAATTTGTAATATAATTTAAAATGTATTATTATTTTTTACTTTTATTATTTTTTATTACTTTTGTTTTTTTTGTTTTGAACACTTTAGATTTGGCGAATTTTGATTTTTTTTAAATCTAAGACTTTTGCGATAATGTTTTTATTTTTGGTTATTCGCGGCTTGTTATCATCTAATTTTTCCGTAAATAATTTTATAATAGCATTTTAACCTTCTTCATTATATATATGTTAATAGAAATAAGATCTTTTATTTCAGCCAACATTCGTAAATTGATTCTACTTTTATCAGATAATTCTTGCAAATAATAATCACAAGTTTTGTACGAATTTAATAAATTTTTTTGTAAATTCAAATTGTTTATCAAATTTTGTAGTATCGCGACATCGTGAAACTCTTGCGGATTATGGTCACTAGAGTCTAGGAAATCTTTACTTAAAGTTTCTTATTTAATTGACCTGCACATCTTCTATCAACTAAAACGGTTCGGGATAAAGTCAACGTATCCACAAACCCTGAAATCAAATCTAAAATTCCGGGTACTTTAGCATTCGCTATAGCTCGTAAAAGTTGTGGAACATTCAACCGGGCAATATGAGCTGCTAGCAATTATTTTTTTTGCCCATTAGATAATTTATATAAAAATTGTTCGAAAGATTCCAAAGCATTCAAAATTTTGTAAGTTTCAACTTTTTTATCTTTATAGAACAAGTCTCCATGTTTTTGGTAAAGTTGAGTAACGACGCTGGCTGACGGTGAAATTTTGTTCTTAGTATGTACGTAGACATTGAAAATTTTACAATCAAAGATAGCTGCAATTTGTAAAATGTGTGCATTTGCAGCAAACCCGGTGGTTTCGATATCAAAATATACGACTTTTGTCCTATCTGGTAGTATATTATTATTATTATTATCATAGTTTTTATATATGGAATTAATTAATCCGATCATTCCACAATTACTTTGATAAGTAATACCTTCATGCTTTTGGGTGCTTTTCCTCAATAGTTTTCTTTTTTTCAGTTCAAATCGTCTCAGTTTCTTAGCTTTAGACTGATTAAGAATTGCTCGCTTCTTACGTCTAGAAAAAAATGTTTGGGGTGGACCACCCTTATCACTTACGGGTATGAAAAATAGATTACGACTGATTCTCAGACCTACCGAATATACATATAAAATTTCATAAACGTAGATCAAGCCGTTTCGAAGGAGTATGCCAACTAACATTGTGACATGAGAGTTTTAATATTACAAACTTACCTAGGACTATGGTTGAGTTGATATCAGAAACTTTATTACTAACCAGCCCAGTGTTAACTAAATTACATTTAGTACAAGTTTCACATATGAAGTCCTTCTCTCTTAAAGTCATTGAACTTTACCATGTCTAAAAGACTTTTGCAGCTGATACATTTGAGGTTCTTTGCTAATTCCCTCAATGTAACTATACAGTTTTCATCGGGCATTTCAGAACTTGTTTCATTGAGTATAGTTTAAATTTTTTTTGCCTCAGACATACGCGCAAGAGCATTAACTATTTTGTCAATTTTTTTTTTTTTTAACGAATCTACCGTTCTTCAAACGGGAACTCATTATTGTTTTATTTGCACTATCTAATATAAAAAAATAACCTTCAAAAATTTTACAGCATGTCAATAGTATAAAAATAATCTAAGTTAGACTGACATATGTCCGGATCGGAGAACGCAATGAACGTATTTTTGAATTTCTACGTATGCAAGCAGCGGCAAAATATAACACTGTTTGATCTATTGTAGTTTACATAATGTAATTTTTTTTTAATTTGAGCATTTAAACAATATATTTAAGATAACGAATACAGTTTGCTTATGTTATTTTTGAATTTTTATTGTGTCGAAATATATTTGTTATATCTTCAATTACTTATTCTCAGTTTTTTAAAAGAATATAAAGAAAATTACTGTTGATAATTAATAAAACGTGTGTGAAAACATCAATCGGGGTATGTTTTATATGATAAACATACAAATTTTAACAGTCAATATTCTCTACGTGTGGAAGATACTTTTAACTACATATATTCAAAATTACAGAAGAATCTGAAGAAAACGGATTTTCTTGGGAACGTCCTTAAATATATTAAACTACATCTCGAGTAAATCTAATATCTACTTTATAGCGAATTTCCTCCGATGGAAATGAAGCTATTGTTTTTGCACCAATTTGGAATTTCGTAAAAATTTCTTCAAATATCCATCGATCCTACCTAGTAGATGCAAAAATCACTGTCACTAAAATTTATATATATATATATATATATATATACAAATATATATGTATAGTGTGTCTACTTAAGTTGGCTCCATATGGAAAACTTTTTTATTATAAGGTTTACGAAAAAAATGTATTCTTTATAAAAATCTCTGCATTCGAAAATATTAATATTCAGTTATTCACTTTTGACATCGAATGTATACGGTGTCTAAAAATTGAAAAAGTTCGATAGTAATGTTTTGACCACTTCAATTTTGAATTAAATTTTGTATATTTTGTTCTAAATGTAGACCATATAGAACAGATTATACGGGAAACAGATCTCGGGAGTGATTTCTTTAAATATGTAGGAGTGGATTTAAGAATTTTGTAAAAGAAAAATTACATGCATGGAACGCGAAGGTGGATACTTTGAGGCAAAAACGAACTGAAGATATCTGTTTTTACATACGTCAACAATAATAATTGTATTTGTAATGTAATGTATGCAAAATAAATGTTCTGTATTCATTATTTTGTTACATATCATTCATTAAATGTTTCAAATCAGCAAATAAACATTTGACGTACGATGACTGGTTAATTAAAATAACAGATAACGTGTTTTATAAGTTGGATTTGCAAAATTTAATTTCAAATTGAAGTGTAAAAAAAATTCCTATCGAACTTTTTCAATTTCTGCACATCCTGTACATTCGATGTCAACAGTAAATAGCTGAATGTTAATATTTTCGAAAGCAGAGATTTTTATAAAGGATAACTTTTTTTCGTAAACCTTATCCACCTCCAGAATTTTAATCCATATATACATATATATATATATATATATATATATATATATATATATATATATATATATATATATATATATATATATATGAAAACCGATCTTTGATTGGTTCAGAAAATTTCTTGAATTCTATTGGTTAATACCTATCATATAAATTATAAATATTATAAATTAATTGAACCAAATTAACATTTTAGCATTGCTGTACGAGATTCTGTACAATCAACATACAAGTATTTAAACATACACATTTAATCTAGAGCACGGTAGTGCGCAGGGCCGAGTTTAAGGGGCATTTGGCCATCTTACTTACAGTGCTATTACTACAGGAAATATCAGAGGTGATCTGACCCCGAAATATCTTCTGAACGAAATGAACAAACTTTTTCCAATCTTCCCGCGAAAATCCTTTCCCGAAAATCAACGTACTGGGTCAATTTGACGCGAATACGTCTCTCTTCGGGAAAAGATTCCGCATGCCACATGATCTCGATTACAACTAATACTGTTGTTTTCTAAATTGAATATATTTTCTTTTCGTATTTCTATTTAAGTTTAGTTTTAGGGATGGCTTATCCATCCAATTTAGATTAAGTTTTATGTCAATAGTTTTTTCTATTAAATTTTTCCCATTTCTAAATGATGTTAAAACGATTCTATAATCTCGATGTATATAATTTAATAAGATGGTATTTTATAGGTAAAGCATAGGCTAGGAATTATACTTTAAGATGTATTGTACTACAAGTTATGTAAAATATTGATGATAAAATATACTTAATCTATTCTATTCTATTGTTATCATTACTTATGAATACTTCAAATCAAAGGGATAACATTAAGTGTTAAAATTTTTTAACAAAGAAATTTTTTTCAAATTTATCAAACAAAAAGATTTGAATCGGTTTTTTTTGCATTCAACCTGTTTTAACTTGAAATTTATAGGAAAAATTGGAAAACTTTAATTTTTCAAACAACTCAGAAAATGGGGTAGAACACCAAAAATGAACTTTTTATTCCCAGTATATGTAAATATATATGTAAATATACATGGTATATTCAGTTTAGTCACGAATTTGTAACGTTTGAAAATATTAATCCTTGATATAAATGCTTTATAAAATGGCCCATTTTGGTTATTTCCGGATATCCGTCTTTCTGTCTGTGTACGTAATAACCCAACATCGAAAACAGATAAATAGTTAACTTTATTGTGCGTGTTCTAGAACAAAAAAGTAAGGTCAAATTCGTTAATGGGCAATTTTTACTTTTAACCGAAAATCAGATCCACCCTTCTTCCATTTCGATGGTGATTTTTTGGCGCCAACTCAAAATTATTTAGATATCTACACTAATGTTGGATGTCATTTTAAATCGAATATGGCAGCCGCTGCAAAATAAAGATTTATAATTTCCACGTTTACCCCTGTGATATTGGTATCATATGAAAGGGCTTGATGAGCAAAACAAATTAAGTAAAGTGACGTCATTCTAAGTCCAATATGACGGCTACCCCAAATGGCGATTTATAATTTCCACATTAACCCCTATGATATGGGTATCAAATAAAAGGGCTTGATGAGCGAAACACAGTATATAAAGTGACGTTATTCTAAATCCAATATGTCGGTCGCCAGAAATGGAGATTTACAATATTCACATAAACCCCTATGATATGGGTATCGAATGAAATGGCTTGATGAGCGTAACAAATTAATTAAAGTGACGTCCTTCTAAATCCAGTATGGCGGCCGCCGCAACAGGCGATTTATAATATCCACATTAACACCTATGATATGGGTATCAAATAAAAGTGCTTGATGAGCGAATCACAGTATATAAAGTGACGTTATTTTAAGTCCAATATAGCGGCCGCCGCAAATGGCGATCTATAATTTTCATATTAACCCCTATGATATGGGTATCAAATGAAAGGGCTTGATGAGTGAAATACAATAAGTAAAGTTAAGTCATTATAAATCCAATATGGCGGCCACCGCAAATGGAGATTGCTAATTTTCTCATAAACCCCTTTGATAAGCGGATCAAATGAAAGGGCTTGATGAACCATATATATATAAGTTAGGATAACAAAATAATTAATTAGGATAAAGTGAATTATTTGATAAATATTTGATAATTAATTATGAATATGACTTAAATAGAACGAACATTGTTCTGTAGTATAATTTTATTACTAATAATTGTATGATGCGCACTAGTTTGTTAACTTCACTTCTTATTAAAATGTCATACAGTTGGGTTGACTGCGTTGTGGCTCTGAATCAATCTGTATTATTATTATTTTTAAAGTAATAAATTACGAATTAAATTTACCTGTGTTGTTAATTGCATAACCTGTGAAAATAAGTTGGGAATATTGGCTAATCTAACAGGTCAGGTGTGGGGTAACCAACAAAACATTTTAATTGAAGTCATATTACGAGAAGTTTCGATTGGATGGATAACTTGACCATCAATTTGAAAGTGAAGTGAAAATTGGATGGATAACTTGACCATCAACTGGAAAGTGAAGTGAAATTTGAAAAAGAAACATTACTTGATTTTATCATTATAATTTTATTAGTCTATTTGAGGGCTAAGGAAACAAAATCTGCCATTGCACCATCTTTTGTGGGTCGTGGAATGGGTGATAATGTGCAGGAATGTTATTTGGGAATGGAGAGAAATATAGATAGAGAAAATGAGGTATTAAATTCCACTGAAATAATACAAAATCAAGATTTCGTTACGAGAAACAATAATTTTATACCACCGGAAGATCTTACACGCCGGGAACGCGAACTACTAGCTCGGGAGCGAACACTACTAGACCGAGAGTGGCAACAAATCGAAAGATTGACGGATACGATGTCGCAAAATAATACGGTAAATTCAAGTACTAATGGAAGTGTGAATATAAACGGGGGAAAAACTTTACCAGAATTTAATCCCGAAGACATAACTTCATTAAATGCTCAACAATGGATACGAAAGGTAGAAAATATTTCTAAAACGTTTCATTGGGATGATAATACGTTATTATATTATGGGATTACAAAAGTTAGAGGTGCAGCAAAAGCCTGGTATGAAGGAGATCAGGAGAAGATCGAGGCGTGGGATAATTTCAAAAAATTTTTATTAGAAAATTTTTTAACTACGATGGACGATGCTGATATTCATTATCAATTGTCAAAAAAGAAAAAGAAACAGTGTGAATCCTACGAAGTGTATATCTACGAAATGAAAGTAATTGCTTCAAAGGGAGATGTTAGTGAAAGAGCACTGATAAAACATATACTAAACGGAATTGGAAATGGAGAATTGGCAAGAATTTTAGCGATACCAGATATTTCAAGTGTACAAGAACTAATGAATCGAATCCGAAGATATGAAAATACTTTCAGAAGCTCAGTTAAAACAAATAATGAAAACATTAGAGAAAAACTTAAAGATACCAAAGAAATTGAAACATTTCGTTGCTATAACTGCAGCGAATTAGGACACCGAGCTTTCGAATGTAAAAAAACTACAAATAGACCGAAATGTACATCGTGTTTAAAATATGGACATGTCGAAGAGGAATGTAAAAATAAGCCAATAATAAAGGAAGAAAAGAAAATACTTATGGTAAACGAAGAACAAAATGTAAAAACAAACGAATATTACAAATTTATCAAAATAGACGGTCATAAAATATTGTAATTTTTGGATTTGGGTAGCGATGTGGTGACTATGAAAGAGGAAACGGCAAATCGATGCCACTTCAAATATAGATCATGTTCAATTAAATTAAACGGTTTCGGAAATGGTTATTGTTACAGTTTGGGAAAACGGACATTGTTAATTGAAATCGATGGTATACAAATAGAAGTGGAAATACTTATCGTACCAAATTCAGCACAAAGGGATGAAATTATCATTGGAAAATCTGCACTCGATAGACCTGAAATAAAACTCATCAAGGAACAAGGGAAGTTTTCCTGGAAGAAGTAAATGTGGGAACGAAAATGGATAGAATTAAAATGGAACCCAAATTTAGCAGGATTGAAATGAAAAACAATATAAATCAAAATTTAAACGAAACAGATAAAGTTGAAATTCGAGAAGTATCAAATAACTATTCTGATTGTTTCGCTAATAGTCATGACGAATTAAGAAAAAAGGATTTGGTAAAGATGAAAATTGAACTTATCAAAGATGAATCGATTGTAAGTCGTCAATACCTACTTCCATACGCGAAAAGAGAGAAAATGAAATATGTGGATGCTTTAAGCAGAAACCCAACTGAAGAACCGTCTGAGGTCGAAATTGCCAATACAGGAGTTTTTCGTGTAGAAATATCTGAAGAAGATTGGCTGTTAACCTTACAATTACAAGACGAGGAATTGAAAAAGATTGTTGAGGTGTTACAGGCTGAACCGAAAAATACGGGAGAGAAAAATATCCATGAAAAATATGTTGTCAAAAATGGACGGCTATGTAAAAATCAAGATAATTTTCCATGGGTTGTACCGAAGGAAGTAATCTGGAGAATAATACGTGGGAGTCATGACGACATGGGTCATTTTGGGACGGAAAAGACAATAGAACATTTGCGGAAATATTTCTGGTTCCCAAAAATGAGGAAAAAAGTTACAAATTGCATTGCTTCATGTGTCGAATGTGCAGAACGGACGCAACGGCCTTTCCAATCTGTGTTCACAGCAGAATTGATGTAGCCATGGTGTAAAGTGGAAGATGAATCAGAGGAATCAGGATAAGGAACCGAAGAGGACGAAGCTTGATTAGTCGGGTCGACTAAAGAGTCAGTTGGCCGAACCGTTAGGATAAAAAAATAATTAATTAGGATAAAGTGAATTATTTGATATATATTTGATAATTAATGATTAATATGACGTAAATAGAACGAACATTGTTCTGTTGTATAATTTTATTACTAATAATTGTATGATGGGCACTAGTTTGTTATCTTCACTTCTTATTAAAATGTCATACAGTTGGGTTGACTGCGTTGTGGCTCTGAATCAATCAGTATTATTATTATTTTTAAAGTAATAAATTACGAATTAAATTTACCTGTGTTGTTATTTACATAACCTGTGAAAATAAGTTGGGAATATTGGCTAATCTAACATATATATATATATATATATATATACTAGCTGACCCGGCAAACGTTGTTTTGCCATATAAATAATTTCCTAGTAATTTCTAGTGTAGACAAAAAATAGCTTACTTATTGTAAGTATGTATGTATGTTAGAATGTGTATATTGTATGTATGTAAGAATGTGGTATATGCGTGAAATAAGCATGGAGCGCTGTGAACGATGAGGGAATATAAAAATAACAAAAGGCAAACATTATTTTTAAGTTATTATAATTTATTCCTTAAAATTATATATCATTAATTAAACAATTACGACAGTAACACTATTAAACAATATCAATCTCTTAATGCTATAGCGTGAACAATATTTTTTGTTAGTCCATCTTTAGCTAACACAAACAAACTGGATGGTTTACCCACTCGAGAGCATGCCACGTATAATTGTCCGTGTGAAAAACATGGTGTTCTCAAATCTAATCCACAAACAGACATCGTTTGACCTTGGGATTTGTTGATAGTCATTGCAAATGCCAATCTAATCGGAAACTGAATACGTTTGAATTGAATTGGCACATCTGTAGGTATAATAGGAATCCGTGGTATGAGTATATTTTCACCTCTGAACTTGCCATTTAAAATCCTGGCTTCGATCACGTTTTTCATTAATTTTTGAATGACTAATCGCGTACCGTTGCACAGCCGGGGCGGGTTCAAATTACGAAGCAAGATAATTGGAGATCCAACCTTTAATTGTAAATTATGCGGTGGCATGCCTGGCAAATCCAGTGAGTTCAAAAACTCTGTGGGAAAATTTACTGCTTCGCTGTCGTTGCAAACTGTATCAATAGATTTATATGATACCAAGTTCCCTGGCAACAACATTTGTATCTTCAGATTTAAATTGTCAACGTCTACATTTTTTGCCGCTAAAATCGCTCTTTCTGCAAGCCACTCATGATTTATGTACTGTGTGTGTACATCGGGAAATATTTGTTCAATGAGAGTATCTTGCGAATCAGCGATTGTGCAGAAATTGGTCGGTAATTTTACGTATCCAGTTTCATCTATAGCAACTTTTCCATCACCGATATCTAAGAGTTGTTTTGAAAATGTTTCAGCGGATGGATCTTGAAGCATTTGAACGCGCATATTTATTTTTAGCTGTAATTTTTCAACATTACGCCACAATGGAGATGATTTTAAGCAAGCGTTGATCTCATCAATGACTGATGACATCAGCGTATGTTGAACGTGGAATGACTGGAAGTGTTTGTCTGAAATCACCTGAAAGGACCAACAGAGTTCCGTCAAATAGTTTGTCATTGTTTTTAATATCTTTCAATGTCCTGTTCAACGCCTCAAGTGAATGTTTGTGTGCCATAGTACATTCATCCCAAATAATAATTTTACACCGTTTCAGCACAGTGGCCATGGACGATTGTTTCTTAATGTTGCATACTGCGTCAGGGTTATTCTGAATATTTAGTGGCTGCTTAAATACTGAATGAGCTGTTCTACCTCCATCCAATAAAGTTGCTGCAATGCCCGATGATGCAACGGCCAATGCGATGCCATTATTTGATCGTATTTCAGCAAGAATTAGCGAAATAACGAATGTTTTGCCAGTTCCACCCGGTGCATCCAAAAAGAAGAACCCACCTTGTCCAGCTGAAACTGCGAGCATAATGCGATCATAAATGGTTCTTTGTTCCTCATTCATTAGTGGGACATTGCGGGCAACAATCGCTGCCATTTCTACAGTACTGTACTGCAGTTCACGATTCATTTCAGTATTCATTAAATCAGATGCAGTTCGATTTGGCGAATTCATACCGAAATTACTAAGTGGTAAGTTGGCAATGACAATGCAAAGATCCTCAATAGCAATCAATGCTTCATTGTACATTTCGTCGCTGAATGTTATGGTTAGATCGTGGCACCGTATACGATGTTGATGCAATATATCATCAGTCATTGAATCTTTGTGATTTTCCCATAATATCTGTGCTCGGGCTGGGAAACATGTAGTCAACACTATAGCGAATAGTAGACGAATTTGTATTACTGTACAGTTCAATGCAGCTTCAGCAAGCATGCATTCCCACTGGTTGTCGTCTTCCAGCAAGCCGAGTGCAAGGCATGCATCTTTATACGTTGGATATTGTTGCCCATTCACTTTACGTATATCTTGAAATGATAATGGGCCAGTAATATTAACCAACAACAGTCGAAGATAAAAGCACTCCGTGTGTCTTGGATTGACTGTAAATAATCGCCCCAAGTCGTTTGATTTAAATAAATTGAGACATGCAGCAACTGGTGAGCCTTGCTTGCGGGGCATCCATGTTTTGGTTTGAGTCCATGTGAAATAGCGTGGTACTTGTGAATAGAGTAATGTTCGTGCAAAGGCACCAAAATCATCCGCACGATTACACAATTCAAAAAATGCAGTGAGTGTAGTTTTAGGTGGATTTATTGCACGATCAATCGCTGTCTCGTTCGTGAAAAATACACGCTGACCGTTTTCAAGATGGATGGCTAACTGAACAACTGCTGGATCCCGTTCATGAATTGGAAAACCAAAGATACGCCAAGCAGCTTCATTGGAGCTGATGTACCGACCAATTTGGTAGAGCGTTATTTCATCGTTTTTATTCACTGGAGGAGCATTCACATTAGTATTTTCCACTCTAAACACAGCCATATCACTGCCTCTATGGACATACTTGCAAATGTATTTGATGCTCTTCACAGAACTGCAGAACTCAACATTAATATGAGCATTATATGTCTTGCTCAGCAGAGGCGAATATGGCACCACCCAACGATTGTCAATATCAATGTCTGTGTTGATGATATTTTTAATAAATGACTGTCCGCCATTTTCAGGATTTCTTCGACGATATATTGGGTATCCGTCGACATTTGTGACCGTATCATTGGTAAAATCTTTAGGGAAATTTTTAGTACATTTTCCATCAGCCATGCAAGGCGATGAACTATTAAGAGTACCACATGGACCATGAATCATGTTTGTTGTAACAATATCAAACAGCAGTTGGTCAGTGGATGGATCTGGAATTTCCGCAGAAATGATACTATCGATTTCTTCAGGACGGATTTTGTCGATGAACCAAACCAAAATGTGTGCATGAGGTAATCCTCGCTTTTGCCACTCAACCGAATACATCCAGCAACGTGTGGGACCAAATACATGTGATTTAGTAATGAAACTTATTAAAGACTTCAACTTTTGTCTGAACACACGTGCTGTAATGTCATGGCGATGTATTGCATTTTGGCCAGGCTGTAGCAAAGATGTAATCTCTGGCCATTTTGGATTACATGTGAACGTGATAAATAAACATGGTCGTCCATATTCGCGCACGAAAGTCAGAGCATCCTGTATATATTCTTGCATATGACGTGGACTGCCTACGTACGATGATGGTAAAATGACATGGTTACCAATTTCGGCGACGTCGGCGTTGTTGTTGATAGCGTCTCGCAAATGAATGTACTCTTCCGCGCGCAGCTTTTGTTGATTATATCGTAAGTATCGTAGTCGTTCGCTCTCAATCTTCGCGTACATGTCGACCATGAATTGTTGACAAAGCTCACGACATCGTAAAATGACGTTGTCCAGGCCACGTCTAATCATTAATCGGTACGCATAATAATCCTTTGAGCTAACGTTCTTGTTTGTTTCAGCTCCTGTAATATTTGTTCATAAAAATTAATTTAAATTTATTACGTTCAATAATTTAATTGTTTTGTTAAATGATTAATGATCAAATTAATAATCAATGAAGTACCTGATACGGGATCTCGTTGTTTTATGTTTATGCAATATCCGTCTTGTCCCTTCCAGAATATTAGCGGATATTGGAGAGCGTCATATGAACGATGTGTGTCAGCAATGAACTGAAGATTATTATTTCTTCTACGAATCACAATTTCTCGTGCAGCTGTACAATCGCCAACCATGATTCCAGCAACATCATCAACAACGGGTGCATTGAATCTACGAATATGCTCTCCAGCTGGTGTTTTATCAGGATTAATGACGATAGCGTGATTATCGCTTTGTAATTGGTGCATATGTGATTTGAATATTTTCAACAACTCGTTGTGCTCGTTCAAAAGAGCATCTAGCTCGCTGACGATGCGCCTGGCATAAAGTGAATCAAGGTTATTATAATCACAACGTGCATTCACGCGATTGGCAAGTGCGCTTCTGGAATCCTCGCCGCCCATAAAGTAGATTTGTAAGAATTTATGTGGTTCGTTTGGCATTGGCAGCAGTGAGCCCATTTTATGATAAACTTGGCCTCTGATTTTGAATGTAGAATTGAATTGTTGACCATTTGCATTAGTATTTCGAACTATTTCTGTTGCTCCGAACGATGTCATTTGAAAGCATGAATTGAATCTTCGAATTGACTTCAGGAACACGTTAGAATCTGGATCCGTGCCGATAAGTAAGCCGTTCAATGGTTCAGGTGGTGTTTCAATTTCAGGTAGTTGCACTTTTCCTGACGCGCAACACATCCCAGCTGGCTCATTTTTGAATTTCAGAGCATGACAATGCGGACATTCCTTGTCCATAGCACCAATTACCACTTTTGAATGAGCATAATATTCAATATCGGGCTCATACTGGAATGCTAGACGCAGGAATGAATCAGATATAAATGCTCGATGTACCTGTTGTCGTTGTTGGTCATTTGTTCTTCGTCTATTGACTGTGAAACGGCGTGATTGTCGTTGTTCTAATCTTCTGACTTCATTGCGTTCAGCTCGTGTATCTTCTGGCTCTTCTTGATGCAATTGCGCCATTCTGACACGTGCATCAGTATTTTGTTGCTGGATTTGTTCTTCTGTTCTTTCGGATCTGCTATTTCGCAAGTTTCGAGCTTTACTTGTACTGCGGCTCAAATCAGCCCCTTTGCGTTTTCTTGGCATTGCTCACTGTACAAAACATACATAAATAGAATTAATGAAATTATTTAATGATGAAAAATGTTAAAAGTATAATTAGGGCCAGGATTTTTGCCGCAGTTTTGAAATGATTTATAACAAAAATATAAGTTTTATGGAAAAATTTTTCAAACAAAAGTAAAAAATTAAATTTTATGAAAACATTGTCTCTTATAATTTTTTCATACAACCAATATTTCCATTGACATTTCAAAATAAAGATTCATAATGATTGATTTGTTGGAAACTATGAAAATCTTAATTGTTCAATTACATTGTTTTAATAAAATTAAATTAAAATTACATTTTTATAAGATCAACAACATTTTCGATATAAATAAAAAAAAGTATACTTACAACACAAAATCCGTTGTTATTGGAAGCTCGTGTCACGTGTTGAGTACTTTTGAGGTTATAAAATCACTTGATTAACTAATCGTGCAAAATACACTCAAAATTGATAATTTAATTATTATTGATAAAATAGGAATGATTAAAAGTTAATATGAGAGTTACACTGAGATAGCAAAATAATAATTGTCAACGTTACTACTACACTTGATGCATAAACAATAATGATGGCCGACAACTGTGTAGGGAGTGAAAAAGAAAGGAGACCGGCTTCGTTCTCATCCCTACTCCGTGCTGTTTACTGGGTCAGAAGTGACACCTGTAGACATCTGGCGGGGATAACTAATTAAATGACGATTGATCAGTTTTCGACCGGAGAGGAAAAATGATTAAATTACTAAAATGGCTATTAAAAAATAAGGGTTGATCGTAGAAGGGTGAAAATTGAGGATTGTATGTATTTTTGTATGTTGTATCATAAAAAAATAGAAATTAAAAATTTTGTCTAAAAAATAAATAAAAAAATTTAGGGGTGGACTACCCCTAACATTTAGGGGGATGAAAAATAGATGTTGACCGATTCTCATAGATACCGGATAAGCACAAAAAATTTCATCAAAATCGGTCAAGCCGTTTCGGAGGAGTATGGCAACGAAAACTGTGACACGAGAATTTTATATATTAGATATATATATATATATATAGATATATATATATATACACCTTTCAAAAAGTAGTGATATCCGATCAAAAACATAAATGTGAGAAAGGGCCGTGGAAAGGCCCTAAGGTTTTCGTGGAAATCCTTAAAGTAATAGTTGCTCCTTAAAAAGTGATGATATGGGAGAAAGGACCGAGCTATTTTCAAAGTAAATAGCTGTAGACTTCATATAATAGTTCCTTCTTAAAAGGCAATGATATAGAAGAAAGGACCGAGCTATTTACAAAGTAAATATAAATTATATACATTGGATTATTGATAATAATATTCATCCGATCATAGGCCTTTTTAACAAGATTTCAAAAAGGAGGATGGTTCTCAATTCGGCTGTATTTTTTTAATGTGTGTAACCTCTGAACTCGTCATTTATGAACCGATTTTGAATTTTTTAGTTTTAAACGGTTTGAATTCCCATTGTCACCAAATCGCATATTGATGAGGGGATCCCCTGGAAATCGAGGAAAATCCACATTTTATATGTGATCACCGATTTCTGCGAAAATTTTTGTTTTGTTTGAAAGGGTATACTCATTCATAATGGAAAAATAAGAAATTTTTTTTAAAAACTAACTTCAAACAAACAAAATTTTTCCAAAAAAATAAAAAATTTTTACAAAAAACAAAATGCATATAAAAAAATCTGAAAATCTGTTATTAAAAAATGCACTAAAAATTAAAAAAAGAAATCATAATAAAAAAAATGCACTAAAAATTAGTAGGTCTTTAGTAGGTTTAAATATATATGTACAATTATTGTTATTTTTGGTGGCGGTGTGCAAATTTTATGTGAAACATTAAAATTTAAAAAATACATTATTTTTTTGAAATAAAAACGACAATATTTTTTCAATTTCTCTATGCTGACTGACTCCAAAAATAACAATAATTGTACATATATATTTATAAATTTTTGCTTAGGTGAACTAAATTTGACTCAAGAATATGCAATTATTTATTTACTTTTTAGTGCATTTTTGTTGTTAGAATATTTGATTTTTGAAGTCGGGTTTCCATTTTGTCAAAATTTTTTTTATATTAAAAGTCCACAAATTAATGTGAAATAAAAGTGTTATATTTTTATCAAAATTTAGTACATATAAGGGGCTACTTGATTTGTTTAGATTATAACTTCGAAACTAATCGATTTTTTCTTCTTCTTCAGATAATTGATTACCAACGTAACAGTCTTTGAACAATCATATTCCACAACAACGTGCTGCATGCAATAGTTTTGATATATATAACAAAGATAATATGGCAATTAGCAGCTCGGATTCGAAGAAATGAGAACATCATCAAATAATATATTCTATTTTCTGTGATTTTGTCGCTGAAATTGACGCTGTGTTGCAATAATTGAATTGTTATTTCGTGCATATATCAAGACTATTGGAATACGTTGTTGTGAAATATAGTTTATCATTTTGAATATTATTGGATCGATCTTCAATTATCTGAAGAAGAAAAAAAAATCTGAGGAAAAACAAACGATGTCTTAATCAATGTGTTGTTAAGTAACCGATCTTTACTAATATTTATAGAGATAAAATTTATACTGGCCGGCTATACTATTCCCAAGCGAGAAAGGTTATAAAAGGTTTTGTTTCATGCATCTGTGTCCGCGTGGCATGCTAAAAACCTAACTTTTAAACGCTCTAATAAATAAAACAATTTTTGTCAATTTTGATTGTCATTTCCAAAGAAATTATAAACTCGACTACAAAATTCAAATTTAATGAAATGTCATTAGAATGTAGAAGTTGAAATTAATTGAAAAAATTTGGTTGAAATTAATTTCAACCAAATTTTTTCTTACATTTAATCAATTTACCCCTCATTACTTTGTAAATAGCTCGGCTCTTTAATGGGATATCATCACTTTTTAAAGAGCAACTATTATAAGAAGTCTAGAGCAAGTTATTTTCTAAATATCTCGGTCTTTTCCTCTATATCATCACTTTATAAAGAGCAAATAATATATGAAGTCTAGAGCTATTTACTTTGTAAATAGCTTGGTGCTTTCATCCATGTCATCACTTTTTAAGGAGCATCTATTGTATGAAGTCTAGAGGTATTTACTTTGTAAATAGCTCTGTCCTTTCTTCCATATCACCACTTTTTAAGAAGCAACTATTATATGAAGTCTAGAGCTATTTATTTTGTAAATAGCTCGGTCCTCACTCTCATATCATCACTTTTTAAGAAGGAACTATTACATTAGGGATTTCCTCGAAAACTCGGCCCTTTCTTACATTTATGTTTTTGATAGGATATCACTCCTTTTTGAAAGGCTTAAATATTCGAAGACGAAAGCTTTGCACAAAACGCTACGCGTCTTGTTACGCTTCGAGTAACAAAAAAGCATACGCTTCCCGTATGCTTTGCGTTACTTTACTCTTTTTAGATTCACATATACAAAGGAAACCGCTTCGCGTCAGCCGACGCTATTGATCAAAATTCAATTTTATAAATTAATCCTGTTATTTTAATCCAGTTCCACGTTGAATAAAAAAAGCTGGATCTTTCTAACATGAGTAGAAGTGAGAAGGGCAGTTATAGGGGTGTTTCTCTTTTTTTTGGGGATTTCGATGTAGGTTATGAAATTTTCAAGGTATTCGGTTAATTGGAGTTTATTTTGGGTCGAGTGGTGAAAATCTTTCTACCATGAATAGAAAAAAATAAATATAATCTTTCTACCATGCTTTTCCCATTGTTTATGGGAGGAAGTGATGTAAAGTTTTAAGTTTTTTGAATTACCTTTTTAATTGTCGCTATTTTGCGTCAATAACATCTGTCTAGCATGTATACAAGAAAAGGGGTAGATTAAGGGGTGTTTATAACGATGGAAAAATTATTGTTTTTAAAATAATTTTGTTATTTTAAACCAATTCCTCGTCTAATGAAAAAAACCTGATCTTTCTAACATGAATAGAAGTGAAAAAGGAAGGTTTTTCAAAGTAATCTGTTAATTTGATTTTTAAAAGAATATATATATATACATATAAATATATATATATATATATATATATATATATATATATATATATATATATATATATATATATATATATATATATATATATATATATATAAAGAAAATCCCATCTCTATAACATGAATTGAAGTGAAATGGAAATTTTACGGGTGTTTTTCATATTTTAGGGTGGGCGGGGGTGTATTGCGATTTAGGTAACCACAATTTTAGCTCAAAAACTAAAATCAACAGTTCACACATTGATATACATTTCTCATATAGTTAATTGATTTTTCATTTCACATACATTAACTACGATTTTCTCGGATACAATATCAGTATTTACTTGATTTTTAGAATTTTCTAAATATCCGTCCTGTATATCACTTCAAAGACCGTCAGTTTGTAGTTAATAATATGTACTTTTTTTTTTCAACAAATTAACACCTATGGTACTCTATAACTATTTTTCACTAGCTAGACAATTTCCATATAATAATTTGCATAAAATATTTTAGAAAATTTCAATAAATAATGTTTATCCTACATATAAGATGTTAAAAATCACTATCGCTAACATTTGTATATATGTATATATACATATACCTATATTGATATATGGGTATATATGAAATAAAAAAAACAGACGTTGAACTGTCAACAGTGTTCAAAATTGAGCTAAGAATTTTGTTTTAAAAAAGTGTTATAATTACGTTTAAAAAGGAACTGAGTGATAAAATTAAAAAGAACTGTCGTGTAAAATTTTAAATTAATTGTTTTTTCTTTTTCATAAAGTGTAAAATTTAGAATAAAATGTAAATTAATTATTGTATACTTGTATAAGGTTATGTGTGTATAAATATCACAAAAGACCAAGAAGCCAGTGTGAGTGTTAGATACAAATATACCTATAGTTTAACAAATGCGTGAATAGCGCAGTTGGTTGGAGCGTATTGGAATTTTATGAACTAACAGTGAGGTAGAGTGTTCAAATCCTACTCGTGGAGGTTAAAAAAAATAAATAAATAAAAATAGTTGTTATTTCCATCTGGTTTGTTTTGATTTCATTTTTATTAAGGCTGAAATTAATTAAATATTAAAATAAAATAAAAATGTCAGTTGAAACTGAAAAAATTATTGAAGCAATTAATCAACAAACTCTGAACTTAAGGAAATTAATAGATGATAATAATCTAGAAATAAAAAGCTTAAGAACGGAAATTAATAAGATAAATGAAAGTCAGTTGCAAGCACAAAGAGAAATAGTGCACTTAAAGGAAGAAAATGAGAAGTTTAAAACAGAAAATGAGACACAAAATGATAGAATACAAAGAATAGAACGAGAAATGAGAGCGAAAAATGCTGTGATTAACAGAATACTAGAAGAGAACGATGAAATGGATTTGAATGCGAGTATACGCCAAATTATAATTGATAAACTTGAAATTGAGTGTAAAAGGGAAGACATTGAAAGTGTGAAACGAATTGGTATGAAAGGACAATATTCAAGACCTATGCATATTAAATTCCAAAATGAAAGTGTTAGAAATAATATCTTGAAAAACAAGAAGAAATTGAAAGGATAAAATATTTACATTGATGAAGACTACACACTAGAAATACGAGAGGAAAGAAAGATACTACGAGAAGTTTTAAAAAAAGAAAAGCAAGAGGGCAAGAATGCATACATAAAGTATAATAAATTAATAAGTAATAAGGAAGTATACACCATAAAAGACGTTGATAGCAAAACAATGGAATTAAAATATAATAAAGTAAGACACAGGAAAATAGAGAGTTTAACTAATAAAAGGGATAGAAGTGATGAAGAAGAGGGTAATAAGTCCAGCGATGAAAGAGAAAAGAATAATACTTTGGTGAATAAGCAGAGAAATAAAAAAACAGCTATTGAACAATCGACAATCAGAACATTTCTCAGCACAGCATCGAAAAGAAAAAATTCGAACTGATAAGCTTTGCGATGAGGATACGAAACTTATGACGGATACGTTTAGAACAAGGAAAAATGAGAAAAATGATAAGGACAATAAATTATTTTTTTGGAATATAGAAGGAATGAATAGAATTAAATATAATAAGCAGAAAACCAAATTTTTGATGAAATATTGTATCATAATTTTAGTCGAAACATGGTGTGAAGATAGTAATGTAGTGCCTATTAATGGATATGGTTCGTTTATAAAAAAACCAAATAAAATTGAAGGTGGAAGGAAATCGGGAGGTATTGTTATATATTATAAAGAAGAGATAAAAAGTAAAACAAAATTATTGATAAATAATATAAAGGAATGTCTCTGGATCTCAACGGAAATAAACAAGAAAAAATTTATAATTTGCGCTATTTATAATCCACCAAAATATTCCAAATACGCAAACGATGAATTTTTTAACTGCATAAAGAATGAGATTAAGGATATGGAATATAAATATCCGGATATGGAACTGATTATAGTAGGAGATATGAATGGAAGAATTGGAGAAATTCAAGAAAGAACTAATGAAAATGAAACTAAATACAATAACGTGGTTAATATTTTCAACATTAATTTGGAAAATAGAAGAAATAAAGACAAGGAGACTAATGAAGTAGGTAAAAAAATTATTCTAGTATGTAAAGATATGGATATGATTATTTTGAACGGACGGTGTAAAGGAAATGAAGAAGGGGAGTACACATATGTCTCCGAAAATGGGAAGAGTGCAATTGACCTAGTGATGATCAAAACCAGTCTCTACGAACAAAATATATTAGATATGTCAGTTACAGAATGGGTGGAAAACACTAAACACTTTCCAATCGAAATTTTAATAAATATATATTGCAATAATGAAAAAGAGATCCCAAAAGAAAAATTTCAAACTTTAGAAGTATATAAATGGAATACCCAAAAATAGGAAGAATTCAAAAGCAATATGGAGGGCAAATAAATTGATACATGGTTAATTGGAATTGAAAATGGAATACGAAAGAATGAAATAAATGAGGCATATAGAATATTAGAGATGATGTACAAAAGTGTTGGAAAGTCAATGAGGGTTCTAAACAATACAGACAATTATGTAGCTAGAAATAAATGGTTTGATCAGGACACTTAAATAATTATCGTTCCCTTAAAAAACAATATGTGAATCTATGTATAAAGAAAAAAGATGAAATGAAAATTATACGTCAAGGTGAAATAATGAGAATGGTTGAAGAAAGAGACTAGGTAAGTTTATGGAGGATGATAAAGACAACGAACAATAAAACAAATTACAATGAATGTAAAATAAGAGGAGAAATATGGCTGGATCATTATGAAGAGTCATACAAAAAAAGGGCGGAAGACAGACAACTGGACGAAGAAATTAATATAAACATCGGAATAAATAATGACTACATGGTTACAGATATGTTAGAAAGAGAAATAGATGAAAATGAGGTTGAATATGCCATTAACACATTAAAAAATAGAAAAACACCTGGATTCGACGTTATACCAGCTGAATGTATTAAAAATTCTGTAAAACACAATGTTAATATATTTACCCTGTTAACTAAAATATTTAATATAACTATGCAAACAAAAAGAATTCCAGATGGATGGAAAAAGGGAGTTTTCTGTAATATTTACAAAAATAAGGGAGATAAGAACGATCCCACAAATTACAGAGGAATCACCTTATTACCGGTAATAAGTAAGGTATTTTTAAAAATTCTAGCAGACAGATTACAGCAGTGCACTGAAGAAAATAACATTATTAATGAATTCCAATCTGGATTTCGTATGGGATACGGAACATTGGATAACATAATGGTACTGAAAGAATTAGTAAACATCGAAATAACTAAAAAAAGAAGAAAATTATATTCATGTTTTGTGGATTTGGAAAAGGCCTTTGATTCCATAGATAGGGAATTGTCATGGGGAAAGTTGTACAAAGTGGGATTGCCTCTAACATATTGAAAATAATTATGTCCTTATATACAAATTATGAATTCTGTATAAAAATGGATACCGGTATGGCTACTGATTTTAGAAGAACGAGTAGGGGATTGAGACAGGGATGTCAATTGTCAGCATTTTTATTTGCATTATATATAAATAATTTTCCAAAGAAAATGAATCATATAGCAACACATGCTCCATCCATAAATGGTAGAGAAGTTAACACCCTTCTATATGCAGACGATATGGTGTTATTATCACAGACGGGAATAGGATTGCAAAGAGCACTTAACCAATTGCAAAATTACTATGAAGAAAATAGGCTAACAGTAAATGAGCAAAAATCAAAAGTGTTAGTTTTCAGAAAAGGAGTGCAGTTGCGCAGACAAGAAAAATGGAGATATAAAAATATAATAATTGAAAATGTAAATAACTTTAATTATCTCGGGGTAACCTTTAATTGGAATGGAAAGTGGGAGAAGCATTTCGAAGAAATTAAAAAAAAAGCTGAAAGAGGAATAGGCGTAATAAAAAAATTTATGTACTGTAATCAGTGGTTATCAGCAAAAATCATTATTAGGATTTTTAAAGTGTTGATTGAGCCAATTTTACTGTATGGTAGTCAAGTGTGGGGTGTAGAAGATAGCTTTACAGTAATTGATAAACTTAGAACAAACTTCTTTAAACCTAACTGTGGAGTTTTGTTAGAAGTGGGGCAGCTACCAATTGAAGTGCATATCTATAAGAATGATTAAAACATAATATAAAGCAGGCTACTAAAAATAAGAAAATTCTGCAGTACGAGTGTGTTATAGATAAAATGATAGGAAATTAGAGAAGCTAGGGGGTTAAAGTTAAAATTAAATTAAATATTCTGGATATAAACGTTGAAGTACTAAACTATGACGTGAATAAACAGTTGAAAATAATTAATGAAAAAACAAAGGAATGGGGGTATAAAAAACTGAAGCAAGGAATGGAAGAAAAGGTGAACTTGGGATATTTTAAGCAATTGGCACATTATGAGGAAAGAGCTAAATATATTTCTAGTCTGGAGTTGGAATGGAGAAGAGAAATGGCAGGATTTAGACTTGGAAGCTGGAAGTATAAATAAACACAGGAGGGATGAAAGTGGGAATAAGATATGTGTAATATGTGAGCAAAGCGAAGAAAATGAAAGACATTTGATATACGACTGTCTCGGTTTAAGTCAGCTGAGACAAAAGTTTCTTAATAAAAATATTGATTGGGAAAATATAATGGACGAAAAGACTGATCAACTCATGATGGCTCAATTCCTATAGATGAGTAGAGAAATAATAAATAAAAAATTGTAGTAGTAATTGTTAATATGTTTATTTTTATCTATTTTTATCTTTTTTTTTTAATTTTTTTACTATAATAATGTATTTTGTTTAATATGAATTTGTATTGTTGATTAACCCAAATGGGTATATCAAATAATGGAATAATAATAATAACAATATATGTATATATATATATACCTATATTGATATATAGGTATATGTATACCTATATACATTGATGAAAAAACAATAGCTGCATTTCCTTTGGAGGAAATACGCTAAAAATAATGTATTGTTAAAAATTGGTATTGGTAAAATTTGTATTGTTGATTAACCCAAATGGGTATATCAAATAAAGGAATTATAATAACAACAATATATGTATATATATATATATATACCTATATTGATATATAGTTATATGTATACCTATATACATTGATGAAAAAACAATAGCTGCATTTCCTTTGGAGGAAATACGCTAAAAATAAACATTATTCATTGAAATTTTCTATATATATACATATATATATATATATATATATATATATATATATATATATACAACTGATAGTTAACTTTTTAAAAGTGAAATGATATAGTAGGGGGATGAAATGATAGTTTGGGTCATATAATCTAATGATTTTTTATGATATGAAACCAATTTATTTAAAGGAATGATTGGGTGTTTGTGTTATATTAATATACACACACCCGGCTATCATAATTAAATTACAAAAAGGTTTGGTAATAGTATAAAAAAAAAACAATCCGATACTATTATTCATTTAGAGTGCGCAAAATTGTGGAAGAATCTATATTTGCCATTCATGACCACCATTTATTACCTGGGCCCGATATAACAAATGGTCGCCAAATTATAGATCGTGTATTTTTAATACCCAAAGGCGTAGCGTGAAAGAGTTTCGGGGAACATTTGCCAAACTATAAGCTGTATTCCTGAAATATAAACAATAAATAAGAACATGAAATTGTGATACGTTTAAAAAAAATATTTAAATAATTTATTTTATATTGTAGATAACATAATATATGTAAATCAACTTACTATCAAAAAAAAAATATAATTATGCAAAATGTATACACTAATATTTACAAATAAATAATTTTATATAAACGCGGGGTTTACCCATTTTTTTTTCATACAAAAAAAATAATGAACATTGTCATGTACAGATTCCCTATAAAATTGCAAGTGTCGACAATAAAACAAAGTTTGAAAATAATGTTGGATAAAAAAAAAATTACATAAACTGAATATCATTAAATAAATTGAATTTACAATGTATAAAATACATGAGAAATGATTTTCAATTGATATCTTATCAGAATTTCTTTTTGGTAAAATCACAAAGTAAAATAACATATTAACCTAGACTTTTACATCAATTATCAATGCATTTACAAGTGACAAGTCCCTGTTTAAACATAAAGATGAAGACAGAAAATAAGAATTTCAACATATCTTCATACAAAATTGAGTTATGAAAATACTGATTAGTTACGAAATTTATATGCAATAATAATTTTTCCAAAGAAAAAAAGCTTAAGAATTATTTACCATAACTTACAACAAGAGAACTAAACTTTAAGTAAACATGCTGACTTTACCAAAATGTTATAATTATTTAATAACGCAAAGAATAAACATTTAAAGTATTTGCATTGATGATTTGACATACAAAAAAAAAGTGAGAGCCTAACGAATTTAAACTAAAAAAGTATATTGAAAATGCAACAATATTTTAAAAGTGCAGCCCTTTCTAATGTAATATTATTCCAACCAAAACATCCGAAACTTAATATACATAAATTCTTACTTTTAGATTCGCAGCAAAGTATGAAGTATTATAATTAAAATCAAATTGTAACCACAAATTAGTCAAAAATATAAAATTATGTCGAATCATTCATCAATTAAAATGATGAAATCCAAAATATATTAATACCAATTTATGTAGATTATAAACCGAAAACACGAAATTGCCCAACAATCGCAGTTGTTAAGTCGTCAACCGATACCATGTAATAGAGAAAAATTTTAATTTTACCCCTGATGTCAATTATTTATGAGTCTTGTAAAAACTTGATTAAAAAAAGTTTGATCAAAATGATAAAAAACTTGATCAAAAAAACATGTTAGGTAATATAAACTATATTTTTTTTATAGTTTTGTTAATATTTGAAAAATAGAAAAATTTATCAGGAGTTAAATTGTAGGTACTAAGTTTTACTGTAATTTTCATTCTTATCATTTTTCTGTTACACTAATATTTACAGAAATATTTGCAATTAAAGATTGAAAGTTAAAATTCTAAATATCTCTGTTCACATTAGAGTTAAAATGATAAGGTAATGAATTGTAGCAAACTTGATTTTCTACATTTTTATACATTTTTCGATTATTCTAATATGAAGAGAGATATTTGATATTTTGTGTTTGTTTGACACATAAAATATATTTTATTGTAAAAAATTTTGATTGTCGTTTCCATAGTAACTATAAACTATAATCGTTATACCGGTTTTTTTTTTGGCTATTAATAAATAAAATTTTTGCAAATACTAAAGTCATATCAGATATTATATTTCATTTTGATCACACTTAAATTATGACCGCTAGAGAGTGATTAAGTATTCTAAGGAAATTCGCTAAGTTGACGCAGCTGCTGCGTAACGAATTTTTTTAAATACGTTACATAAAATTGTCAAAAGGCTTTTCATGGCAAATTTTTAACAATTTATATATAATATAGTTTTTTATAATTTGAGAAGTTCATGTAGAATTTAAAATATGTAAAATAATAGAACTTTTTTTTTCATGAAGTACAATATAGATTAAAACAGGAACATGGGAACACGAAGTATAGTTTTTGGTTGGATACATGGGCGTAACGAAATGGGGCAGAGGCGGTTAGTCTCTCACCCCCGACATAATGCAGAATATTCGTTCGATGGTAACAGTTTCGTAGAAAACCGAATTTTGTTATTATCAACAGGATATTATTAAGATAATATTGCATTAAAAGTGAGCTGTAATCTACTTGGCATTTTGATGTTGTTGGTTTGTCTAGCAAGCCTTATAAATTCATTCTCGTACCATATGAAGTTTAGTATTAGTAATTATACCCAGTATTATGTAAATATACAGGATTAATATATCCTGTATATTTACATAATACTAATATAATTACTAATATAATAAGTATAATTACTAATACCAAACTTGAAAATGTACAAACTAATTAGGTAATTTAATTAACAAATATAACAAAATTTTGTGAAACAAGTTTAGTATTAGTAATTATACCCAGTATTATGTAAATATACAGGATTAATATATCCTGTATATTTACATAATACTAATATAATTACTAATATAATAAGTACAATTACTAATACCAAACTTGAAAATGTACAAACTAATTAGGTAATTTAATTAACAAATATAACAAAATTTTGTGAAACAACATGTCCGTGGGCGTCTGTCCGTGGGCACGATAGCTCAAGAACGAAAAGAGAAAATCTGGAAAAAATGGATCCAACGTTTCATTTAGTTTAAGATAATTGTTGAATTCATTGTTTTAATAATAATATTATTTAATTTTATGTTTTAAGAATTTGAAATTTTCTTTTTTTGTGTTATATGTAGCAAATATACATTTTTATTTTATCAGAGCTAGTTTTTGGGTTGATTAGCCCAATAGGGCATATTAAATAAATAAATAAATAAATTTGGCAAAACTGATATCTTTGAAACCGTAAGAGATTTAACAAAAATTTGTGAATGTGTGAATATTTATTACCTACTAATGTATACAGGATATATTTTTCACATATGAAATTAAAGACCATAATTGTTTTCGAAGTGTGACTCTGGACAAATCCCAAGATTGAATAAAACTAGAATTATTACACTGGCTGAGCTCTTTTCAGAGTTTGCATAGCTATTTTTGTTTGTCAATTCCTTTAAGTAATTTGGTAAATCTTTGAAGCTTTAAATAATGTTCCAAGCAGCCCAATGTTTCGATAAGGATTAAATTTGATAAATAGCATCGACAATACTTTTCTAGATGTTGAATTACAAAATTATTAAAATTTCAGTCGTCATTGAAAAATTTTTTAAATTGGGAAACTATAATTACAGAGAGTGCATGCCCAAAACTAATGGTCTAAGAGCTGGCTACATAAAAGTGAACTGATAAAACATAGTCGTGATTTTTTGTCATAGGTAAGTTTCCCATGATATCGTCAAGAGCCACAGTTTGCAGAAGTCTCAGGTGAGGCGGAAAGTGTGGGTGAGGGGTCAAACGTGTAGAGTTTTGAAAAAAAAAACCGATCGAACATAGTTCTGAAAATTGGTGTAGTCTTACATATTGAAAATAGAAATTAATAAGGTTTTTGGTTAAAATGAATATTTAATGCAGAAAAATGTTTAATTTACGTTATTTTTAATTAATGTTCAAATTTATCCATGTTGTTGTTGTCATTTTATATGACAAATTATAATTTTAATTAATAAGGGAATGACCACGCACTAAAAAAAAATATTTTAAGTGTGAACATTCCAGAATTTTTTTTTTTTGAATCGACACTTAAAAAAAAATTATAACATTAACATTATTTTATAGATTTCTAAATAATTAATTAGGTGTTCTTAAGCTCGTCAAATTTATATTAAAATTTATTTTAAAAGGGTTCAAATGTATTTTTAACTAATAACGTAACAGCTAACTGAGTAATTTGTTTGAATACCCAGTATAGACTGAGTTATAGTTTTAAAGATGGGCATACTTTTCGTTGTCCGGTGAACTTTAGATCACAAATTAAGAGAAAACTATTGAGTTAATGGAAAAATTTTTCAAACAAAAGTTGTTTATTTTGAGAGAAATAAGATTTTTGTTATTAAACTTTTGTTCTATCTCTTACGGTTTCAAAGATAGGCAGTTTTGCCTATTCTTCCCAAACATGATCCGATTTTGCCCATTTACGCACTGGTCCTTACTTTTTTGCTCTAGAACACACAAAAAAAATTCAGCTCGTTATCTCTTTTAGTTCTTGAGTTATCGTGTCCACGGACAGACGGACATGCGGAAGTGGACTAATTAGGTAATTTTATTAACATCTATAGCAAAAATTTTTTTCTGTGATCAATATTTTCAAGCGTTACAAAGTCGGAGCTAAATTAAATATACCTATCCTGTATATTTACATATAACTGGGTATAAAAATGTGATTATAAAATCGATAAGTTTGTTGTAAAATCATTTAAAATTCAAACCCTGATACTATTAGACTAAAAGCAGGCTACTTAAAAGTGAACTAATCGAACATAGTCGTGATGTTTTCTCAAAATTTTCGCATGATGTCGTCAAAGCAAAAGCCGCAACTTTCAGCTGAGGCAGAGACTGTGGGTGGTCGATCTAACGTGTAGAGTTTTGAACAAAAAATAAATTGATGGAACGATAGTTCTGAAAATTGGTGTAGTATTACATTTTGAAAATATAAATTGAAAGAAAATCTTCCCAGAAGTATAGGTTGAGGTCCAACCGCTCTCAGAAGCGGTAAAGTAGTTAATTTTGAGTTGAAATTGAACTCATAAAATATAGTTCTGCAAATTTGTTGACTGCAAGTTTACGATACAATTAGACTTTTCATATAATTTGCAGAAGTTAAAAGTAAGGCTAAATGACAAAAAATTAAAATTTTCTTTAAAACAATTAAATGAATTTTATGAATCACACCATTATGAATTATTTAATATAGATGCATAATGTATTATGTAGTATATTATATACAACAGTGCTTGTGTTATCAATGGAGTAAAGGAACAGTTGTCACAGTCAGTACTTGGATGGGTGGCCGCTCGGGAAAAGCAGCTATTGTTTTTTCACTTATTGTTTTTATGTTGGAATTTCGTAAAGATTTCTTCAAATGTCCATCGATCCTACCTATTAGATGTTAAAAATCACTATCGCTAAAATTTTATATATATACACATACATACATATATATATATATATATATATATATATATATATATATATATATATATATATATATATATATATATATAATTAATATTTAAAATTTTTTTTGTTTTTGTTTGGGATCTTGAGATTCAGTCAATAAATATGCAATTATATTTTGGTAACGTTTCAAAACAACGTTTGTTTTTATTAAGTCAAGAACGAAAAAATCAATATATATATATATATTTATATATATATCTATGTGTCTACTTTTCTGAGTCTGTGGACTAGTGGATCTAGCGGATCAGTGTTATTCCGATTGGAATGAAATTTGGTATTTAAGGCGCTATTGGTATTCTAAAGACAAGTTTGTTAATGGGTAAAATTGGACAAGGGAAAAGGAGGATTCAGAGGGAGGAGGAAATTCAAAATTTGTTACATCTCACTTAATCCAACTTTGGCATAGGATCGTTTTTATTTCGAATTATGTACTGAACATTTTTTTATTGCAAATTTAAGAAAACTTAACGACCATATTTCTTTTTTTGGAGTTGGTTAAAATTTGTGTTGACTTTGTCATTTCCACGGAAACTTATTAGGACATTAGGACAAGGGAACCGCCTCGAGAGTATACCCTCTCACACAAAACATTTTTTAAATCGATCCGCAATTGGCAATTGTCGTTACTATGGAAACGACAATCGAAATTGACATTTCAAAATTAAAACAAAATTTTAATAAAATAATTTTATAGTTATCTTATAGAAGAAGAGTTTCTGGAGTGAAGCAAAATCAACACAAATTTTAAAACTCCAAAAAGGAGGAAATTCTATGTTCGACTATAAAGTAATGTAACAACTAACTGAGTTGAATGTTTGCATACTCAGTACATACTGAGTTGTATATCAATGATTGAATTGTTAACAATTCTGTGTATTCGAATTGTAAACAATTCGCTTTCCGAGGAACATCAATCACAAATATTAATCACATTTATTAATCATATTAATCACAAATTATGAGAAATCTATTGAGTTTTCAAAGCTGTAGGGAAACACTTTCCAATGGGATCAAAGATAAGCAGTTTTGCCCATTAATAAACTTGACCTTACTTTTTTGCTCTAGAACACATGTTAGCTCGTTATCTCTTTTCGTTCTTGAGTTATCATGTTCACAGACAGCTAGACGGACAGACAGACGGACATGCGGAAATGGCCAAATTTTATGAACACATATAACAAACATTCATGCTTACGAACTTAATATACCTTGTATACTCACATATACTAAATTATACGTAATAGGCTTGGGCAAGAATTGTCTTTTGGATTAAAACTGTAATTTGTTATAAAGCTTTTTGTGTTTTTTGAAGTCGATTGAATTTTGTTTTTAGAGTTTTTTACAATCAAATATATTTCATGTATTCGTGTCAAACAAACACAAAATATAAAATATCTCTCTAAATATTAGAATAATCGAAAAATGTATACGGATTAAAGTTTTAGAAAATTAAGTATGCTACAATTCATTACCTGATCATTTTTCTCAAACTCTTATGTGAACAGAGATATTTAGAATCATAACTTTCAGTTTTTAATTGTAAAAATTTCTGTAAATATTAGTGTAACAGAAAAATGATAAGACAAAAAATTACAGTAAAACTTAGTAACTATAACTTAACTCCTGATAAATTTATCGATTTTTCAAATGTTAAGGGAGGTATACCAAGTTTTGTGTTTCCATCTCCCTCTAAACCCCCTTTTCCCTTGTCCGATTTTACCCATTAACGAACTTGACTATTATAATACAAAAGCGCCTCAAATCCCAAATTTCATTCCAATCGGAATAAAACTGTAACCGCTAGAGAGTCCACAGACAATTAAAAAAAGTACATATATACATATATGTATATACATACATATATATATATATATATATATATATGTATATAAATATATATGTATATATATAAATAAATGTATATATATATATATATATATATATATATATATATATATATATAAATATATATGTATATATATATATATTTATATATATATATATATATATATATAATGATATATGTATATACATATATATGTATGTATATATATCTATATATATATATATCTTAATATATATAATTCTTTTGTCCGTGTGTATATAATTGAACTCCTCCCAAACGGCTGGACCGATTTTGATAAAATTTTGTGTGTGTGTTCTTTTCCTGAAAAGAGTCAGTCCAAAAAAAAATTCCCACGGAAACTCTACTCCAATCAGATAACTTTAAAATTATTTTATTAAAAGTTTGCTTTAATTTTCAATTTTGATTGTCGTTTCCATAGTAACTATAAACAATAATCGTTGTATATCGTTCTATTTAGGCTACTAATAAATTTTATTTTTGCAATTACTAAAATCATATCAGATATTATATTTCAATTTGATCACACTAAAATTATGATCGCTGAGAGTGACATATCGCTGAGAGTGATATGTATTCTTAAGAAATTAATAAAAAATAATATTTATTCCAAACACATATTGTTTATTATTCTAATACTTTATGATACACAACATTCTTAGTTTTATTTTCTAGCGACTTCATCAATTGTTGGCACATTAAAACGTCGTGCGCGTTGTCCTGCAGGCGTCTTATCGGCTTTGAAAATTTTGTGGTTATCAGATGGCATGCGGTCGTGAATAATGCAACCAATTTGTTGTGCTGATGGAAAAACATTTGGAGTTGTTCCACAATTGGTCTTTTCACCGAAATGTTGTGTGTACAACGCTGATTGACTTGTCTTGCTGAATCGCCCATACAATAAATTTGCAAAAACTTGCAGTCACTATCCCGCGTTCGCAAGAAGAAACCTGTTAGATGATATTTGACCCTGAATCTGCAAAGGTAAACAGATATTAAATAGATGTAATATAGGATATTGTATAGCAAATTACTTGTACCAACATGTGTCTCTCCCATGTTGCTCTCAAAATACTTTCTCAGCACTCCCATTCCCCCCATCACCTTTTTTAAACACACTCACTTCTTTCTGCTTTTGGCAATTTACCAAGCTACAAATGTACTTTAAACCATTTCAATTTATACACCATTTCAATTGAAAGCTGCCAACGTATTTTGCATCAGGCACGTGGTGGTAAAAGTTTATGTTTTTCAATAAACTTACCTTGAAAATTTACTAAAATTATTCTCGAATAACTTTTGTTGCTCCAAATGATCATTTGAAACCTCATTTGAAATTGTTTTATTGCTCGATATGAGTCAAAAAATCTTTAGAATCTGGCCCATTCCCTGAAACCAATGAATGTAGTGGCTCTTCTGGCGGTACCAATCGCGACAATTTGGGTCTTCATTTTTAAACTTAAATGCCTTTCAATATTGACACACAACGCTCATTGGTCTAGTTGCAACGATTTGCTGTGAACTGTAATCGATTTCCACATTATAATTAAATGCAGCTCGATAGGGGTTAAACGCAACATTTCTTTGTTGTTGCTTTCGAATCCATCGATTCCGTTTGACTTTACTCCACGTTTCGAGTTCGTCGTCAGTATGGCTTACTCTTGTGTAACCAGCCAAGTAGCCGAGCGGTCTAAGGCATCATGTCTGCGCAGTATGCAGTACATGGAAACTGGGAGGTTATGGGTTCGAATCCCGACATCGGCAGTTTGCCAATTATAAAAATTAAAAAAAAAAGAGGCGGTTGATTGACTAAACTGTCGGCGTATGGACAAGAACGAAGTAACCGGCTATGCTTGAGAACTGGCTATGCCTGTTTTCTGCAGTTTCCTTCACGAACTCCAGATGAATATCGGCATAGTTCCGATCATAGTCAGCTGCAGCCGCATATCCTACCAATTCCTAGTCTACTCACAAATTCCTTCCACTCCACTCACATCCTCTCATCCTAAGGCATCACAATGGACCCTAAGGTCGAAGTGTAGCGCATCCAGGGCAGCCTTTAGAATATACCTCTTCTCTTGTATATCTTTCACTGCTGGCATTTAAAAAAAAAATTCATAAAAAAAAATAAAAAATTTGTTACGCAGGAGCTACTTCAACTTAGCGAATTTCTTAAGAATACATATCACTCTCAGCGATATGTCACTCTCAGCAATCATAATTTTAGTGTGATCAAATTGAAATATAATATCTGATAGGATTTTAGTATTTGCAAAAATTAAATTTATTAGTAGCCAAAATAGAACGATATACAACGATTATTGTTTATTGTTACTATGGAAACGACAATCAAAATTGAAAATTAAAACATACTTTTAATAAAATAATTTTATAGTTATCTGATTGAAGTAGAGTTTCGTGGGATTTTTTTTTTTGGACTGAATTGTGAATCAAAACCATTCTCGAATCAGAACACAGGACAGAAACACACACACAAAATTTCATCAAAATCGGTCGAGCCGTTTGGGAGGACCCATTTATGTATGTATATATATATATATGGTATGGTAATGTAATGGTATATATATATATATATATATATATATACATATATAAACATTTTAGCAATAGTGATTTTTAACATCTAATAGGAGGATCGATGGACATTTGAAAAAATTTTTACGAAATTCCAACATTGCTAATAATAGCAAATTAGTAATCATTATATACCTTAATATCACCGTCATTTAAGCAGAATATTTCAAAATTCATTCAGTTTTTTGTATACATAAAAATATATAAACAAACAAACTAATATAATTTTTAGCGAATTTCCTCCAAAGGAAATCAGCTATTATTTTTGTACCAATGGTGGAATTTCTTAAAACTTTCTTTAAATGACCATCGATCCTACCTACTAGATGGATGTCAAAAATCACTATCGTTAAAATTTGTATATATGAATATATTTATCAACATATAGATATGATAAGATTTATTGACATACATTTTGCAAATCAATATACAAATACCTTAAATTATTCCTTACGAAACACTGTTTTAACAGTAACAGCATTAACAGTAACAAACCTAATAGTTATTAAAATATAACAATTCAAAAAATAAATAATCTAGAAACATAAACAAAAAGTTATTCGGTTAAACTAAATTTTCTTTATTGCCCAGTGCACACGAGGTCATCGAACAATCAAACTTTTCCGTTTTAGCAATATGTAGTTTATATTTTGGACCACCAGTTGCGCCTTTTCAAAATCTTCCACATTTAAAATTTTATTAATATTGCACAGACCATTTTCCATTAAATGCTTCCTCTCCTCACCGTTTGTCCCTTCGCAATCCAATTATTGCCAGTTTCTATTCCCATTTTGTATTCCCCCACACAAGTAGCACATTTCTTCGCCCACAGAATTTTTTTCACTATCCCAACTATATGTATTCAATCTGAATGTTGCCATGGTTCTCCTGTCATCTTTATTAAGAAAATGGATATATGGTGCGCCCTTCTCATAATGTTCTATTTGTGAATACATTTGCAGAGTAGTTTTTGATTTCATATCCACAATAGTTTTTTTTAGAAAGTACTCATCTATTTCTTTCCTTATTCTTGGTGTTGAAAATCCGTGGTCTTCTTCTTGTGTTAGACTCATAGTTACTGCGTGTGTATTAACGACGTTTTTAAAATACTCTTTCATACATAGCTTTTGAAGTCTCTTATTGCTGCCTTGCGTCCTGTTGTGGTAGGAAAATGCCAATTTGAGAAAATGAGCTGATATTGCTTTTCTTCCCACTTCTAACAGTACGCCACTATTACAAGCAGATTTCGCTATGCCATGAATTTCTTTATAAAATTTATTACACACTACCTCGTTTCCTCTTTCTATGAGCCGAAATCCCCAAACTTGACATCCGTATGCTAAAATTGGTATAATCAAAGTGTTAAACAGCATTAATATTACTTTAGTTTGTAAATTCTTAAAATTATATATGTACTTGCGTACCGATATAAGTGCTTGTTTCGCTTTCATTATCATTTGCTGTCGGTGATGTTTTCAACTACCATTGTGTGTTAAGTATATCCCTAACTATTTCAACTGTTTGACTATTTCGATTTTTCCCCCTTCTAATAACCATTGCTCCTTTCTACTGATCCTGTTTGCTTTACTGAATATAACAATTTAAGTTTTGCTGATGTTTATTTCCAACTTCCAGTCATCGCAAAATTCCTTCACTGTTTTAATTGCTCTGTTCAAACCTCCTATCGAGTTAGAGAAAACTGCAATATCATCCGCATACATTAATATTTTTATCTCTTGATTTTTGATACACGGTGCGATTGTGTCTATTTTATCTAATGCGTCTGGTAAGTCATTAATGTAGAGCAAAATAGAATTGCCGAAAGTTGACATCCCTGTCTAAGTCCTTTTGAAGTTGCTATCGAATCAGATACTGCATAGTTATCAATTTTGCTACAACAAGTGGCTCCAGTGTATATGGATTTTAGTGTTTGTATCATGTTCTTGGAGATCCCTATTTTTTTTCAGTTTGTACCATAGAGCATTTCTATCTTCTGAGTCGAAAGCTTTAGTTAAATCTATAAAACCGCAATATAACTTTTGTCGCTTTTTTGATAGTGCTTTTTTTATAAGAGAATCTATTACTAAGATATTATCCATGGTTTCGTAGGTTGCCCTGAACCCTGCTTGGAATTCCGATATTATATTATTTATATTTGCCCAATTTTGAATTCTTAGTGATAACATTTTTGTTTAAATCTTTCCTATATTTGGTAACAATGTTAAACCTCTATAATTATTCACATTGGTTTTTTTCTCCTTTCCCTTTATACAAATTATATATTATTCCTATAGCCCATTCTCTAGGAAAATATTTCTTCTCAATCATTTCATTAAACAAATTTAATAATAATTTTGTGTTTTCTTGATAATTAAAAATGTATTTCAGAAATTCATTAGGTATTTCATCTATACCTGTTGCTTTTTCTGTTTTTACATTTTCGATAACAAAGCAAGTTCTTCTTCCTTAAATTCGACATCTAATTTTTCTTCTTCTTCATTTAAGTAGTGTATTTCTGGAAATTCTACATGTGTATCATTATTATATAGTTTCTTATAGTATTCAAGCCATTCTGTCGTTTTAGTATGGTTATTTTCATTTTTAAATTTCTTTTCTGTTTTAATATAGGCCCATAACTCTTTGTTGTTGTTCGATTTTATACTTTCCATTAATTGATTTGTAAATGTACATATAAGTTTATGTGTGTGGGGACTGTCTAGTGGTCACAGTTTTATTCCGATTGGAATGAAATCTGGTATTTGAGGCACTTTTGGTGTTCAAAAGGTCAAGTTCTTTAATGGGTAAAATCGGACGAGGGGAAAGAATGGTTTAAAGGGAGGGGGAAACACAAAATTTGACATATTTCCCTTAATATTCGAAAATTCGAATTAGGACTAACGTAGTAGGTACTAAGTTTTACTGTAATTTTGTTTCTTATCATTTTTCTGTTACACTAATATTTACTGACATGTTTACAATGAAAGATTGAAAGTTAAAATTTTAAATATCTCTGTACACATGAGAGTTTGAAAAAAATGATCACGTTTAATTTTTAATTAGGACATTTAATTTGCGTCTAATTATGAGACAATTATATAATATTAGACAATTAGATAATTGTGTATTGCTCAGGTTGCTCTGCTAGCTTAATGGACATAAATATATTTGAATATTTTGTTTACTGTAAATTAAAAAAATATTTCTTTAGCATGTTTTACGATATCAATACTAATTTTAAAAAGTTAAAAGAAATTCAGAACCTTACAAAGTCACGATTCAGCCAATCTACCAATTCGAGGTTTGAATGTTAAATGAGACAATGAAAAAAAAAAATTCGACACATAGGAACTACGTTGACTAAGCAAATTTTCTCCGAGGAAGCCGTTATAATATATATGAAATTTTGTTACGTTGGCGCTAATTTAATATGCATTATTATTATATTAATATCGTAAATATTTTTATAAATAAAGAGTTAAGAAAAAATGATCAGTAGATAAATTGAGTTAATTAATTTCCTGCAATTGTATACTAAAAATGTTACTAATCGAACATTTTTCCATTATACCAATAGTTAGAGAGAAAATCAAAATTTTGTGTTTACCCCTTCCTCTAACCTTTTCTTTCCACTATCGCCGATTTTTCAAAATCATGCCATCGCAACAACCACATTTTCTTTGAAAATTTGCAAAAATATACCGATACTTAATATTCTTAACTCAACAAAAAAAAGAACTGTTCCAAGCGTAACACTAATCTTGTACGCAAGAGAGAACAAAAATGCGTTTCACACCATTAGGTTAAATTATTTTAGTTCATGTTTAATAAATTTCTGTATATTGTACCATCATATTGATTACTTGTGGGTTTAAAAAAATAAAAAGTTCGTTACGCAGGAGCTGCGCCAACTTAGCGTTTTTCCTTAGTTTACATAAATCACTATCTAGCGGTCACAATTTTAGTCTGATCAAAAAGAAATGCCGTATCAGATATGATTTTGATATTTAAAAGTTAAATTTTTAAAATAAATGGTATAGGTCAAGGGGGAAGCGGGTTCTCTTGAACATAGAGAACATAAAACATACAATATCTCTCCTAATATGAAAAAAATCGTAAAAAAATATAAAAGAAGTAAAGTTGTAGAAAATCATATTTGCTACAATACATTACCTTATCATTTTTTCTCCAACTCTATTGTGTACAGAGATTTTTAGGAATTTAACTTTCAATTTTAATGCAAAAATATTTCTGTCAATATTAGGGTATATAACAGAAAAAATGATAAAATGAAAAGATGATAACTAAAATTAAAGTAAAATTAATTATCTTTGACTTTATTTCTTAGATATTTTCCGACTTTTCCAACAAAACATATATCAAATTTTATGTTTCCCCATCCCTCTAAACCCCACTTTTTCCTTGTCCGATTTTGCTCATTAACGATTGATGGATTGATTGATTAATATCGGGGTAAAAACTATTGCACTTCGACCCGAAAACTATTGGTCCTCCCGAAGGTTCATATATTCGGGGTGAGATGCACCGAATATCCTGTGTCTGCTGTAACCCAGAGGTTCGCAGTCAAAGATTATGTGGCTGGATGTTTTTTCCTTCTCGCCATACAATCTGCACATAATGGAGCCGTTATGGAGTCCCATTGTGTGCAGATGCTTCCGCATGGGATAATGCCCGGTAATGAACCCGGTTATGCTCCGCAGTTGCATCCTCAGTTCATCGGGAGATAACTTCATTGTTGCGGTACCTTTTCCCAGTGATCACGGTGTTTAGCATTTGACCACTCGTTGATCACTTGTTTACACGCAAGCCAGTATGGCGTAAACTTGCTTGGAAGACCGTGGCATATTTCCCCAAGTTGAGGCTTATGTTTGCTTTTGGTCTCTCATCGTAGATTCCCGCCCGGTCCCTTCTTCAGTTTTGGATCCGTCTGTATACCAGACGATTCCTTTCCTGAGGTAGGGTAGTTTTCCTGCCGCCCACATGGCCCTATCACATACTACAGTGAAAGGTTTTGAGAAGGAGCATGTCTTGGGAAGTATATCTGTGCCCATTTCAAACACGGGGTCTGAGATAATTGATGTTCCCACGATACTTGCTTGCCCAACCAGATTTTTATTAATCCAGTTCTTATTGCAAGACAATCTATAGGCGCTGGATCTCGCTTTAGCTATTATTACAATGCTTAGCGGAGGTAGCCCCAGTATGACTTCCATGGCAGCTGTAGGTGTACTTACTCATGGATCCAGTGATGCACAAGCAGTCCAGTCTATGGATCCTAGACAGTTTTTTGCACGCAGTAATCTGCTTTACTTTTGGCCACCACACTAGAGCAGCATAGGTTATAATGGGCCTGACTATTGTTGTGTAGAGCCAGTGGATCATTTTAGGAGTATTATTTAACAGTGACGATTATGTTTTTTCACTCTACATGGGTAGCCGCTACGGCAACAAATTTCAAATTGACTTTTATTGAGAGAAGACACATGGTTACAAATTTAAAAAAATTTTTTATCTAAAAAATAGTTTTTTTTTCGATTTAAACCGGCAGCCGCTACGGCAATAAATTTCAGGAGTATTATTAAACAGTGACAATTATGTTTTTTCGATCTTAGTGAGTAGCCGCTACGGCAACAAATTTCAAATTGACTTTTATTGAGAGTAGACAAATGGTTACAAATTTCAAAAAAATTTTTTTCTAAAAAAGATTTTTTTTCGATATAAACCGGCAGCCGCTATGGTAACAAATTTCAAGAGTATTATTTAATAGTGACAATTATGTTTTTTCACTCTAAGTGAGTAGCTGCTACGGCAACAAATTTCAAATTGACTTTGAACGAGAGTAGACACATGGCTACAAATATCAAATTATTATTTGTCTAAAAAAAAAGTTTTTTTCGATATAAACGGGCAGCCGCTACGGCAACAAATTTCAGGAGTATTATTAAACAGTGGCAATTATGTTTTTTCACTCTAAGTGTGTAGCCGCTACGGCAACAAATTTCAAATTGACTTTGAACGAGAGTAGACACATGGCTACAAATTTTAAATTATTATTTTTCTAAAAAATAATTTTTTTCGATATAAACCAGCAGCCGCTACGGCAACAAATTTCAGGAGTATTATAAAAGAGTGACAATTATGTTTTTTCACTCTAAGTGCGTAGCCGTTACGGCAACATTTTTCAAATTGACTTTTATTGAGAGTAGAATTTGAAATTTGTAGCCATGTGTCTACTCTCGTTCAAAGTCAATTTGAAATTTGTTGCCGTAGCGGCTACTCACTTAAAGTGAAAAAACATAATTTGCACTGTTTAGTAATACTCCTGAAATTTGTTTCCGTAGCGGCTGCCGGTTTATATCGAAAAAAAACTCTTTTTTAGAAAAATAATAATTTGAAATTTGTAGCCATGTATCTACTCTCAATAATAGTCAATTTGAAATTTGTTGCCGTAGCGGCTAGTCACTAAGAGTGAAAAATCATAATTGTCACTGTTATACTCCTGAAATTTGTTGTCGTAGCGACTGCCGGTTTAAATCGAAAAAAAAACTCTTTTTTAGAAAATTTTGTTGTTCTCTAAATTTTGTTGTCGTAGCGACTGCCGGTTTTAATCGAAAAAAAACTCTTTTTTAGAAAACAAAATTATTCGATAGTGCTGGACTTTGTACCCATAACCGCTTCCCGGTTTTAGTTAAGAAAAACTGTTTTATTGTATAACGATACTTTTAACATTTTGTGACATAGCTGCTTTCCCATTTAAAAAAAATTATTTTTATTGAAATAAATTTCTTTGAAATTTTATGTCATTGTAGCTACTCTTGTCTAGTCAATTTGAAATTTGTAGCCATAGCAGCTACCCGTTTTTAGTTTAAGCAAACCTTTCTTTTTGTATAACAATTCTTTCGATACTTGTAGCCATAGTGGTTATCTGTTCTTAGTCTAAAAAAACGATTCTGATAGCAAAAAAATACTTTTGAAATTTTTATCCCTATCGGCTGCATGTTAAATTACACTCTTTTTACTGTAAAATACATTTTTGCATTGGAAATCGTTGTGCTGGCTGCAAATATTATTTTGCAAGACGTGCGGTCGAAGAAATATGACACTTCTACATATAAATCACCTAGTGTTTTTTTAGAAAAATAGAGGCTGACATTCCAGATACATTATTAGATATTTTAATTAAATCCTACAAAAGCAATAATGAGATGAAGCCGGAGAAATGGAGTAACCGCGTCGCGACAGGCTCATATTTTAATATCTAGCATGCGCCCTCGATCATTTTTATCACCGTTACTACTAGGTTTATCTTCTATGATCCATAAAAAGCACGCATGAAAAAACTTGATTAATGCTTTAGCACATTTAGGCCTTATCGCATCTTATAACGAAACGCTGCTATTCGAATCATCGATTGTCAATGATCCGCAACAATTTTCAATTACTGGTGACTCGTTTATCCAGTTCAGTTTTAACAATGCTGATCACAATTTAAATACACTGGACGGTCACAATACATTCCACTCCATGGGCGGTATAATGATGATTACGCCCTCAGATGCTTTTTGCTCGGAGCATACTGTGCAGCGATTGAATAAAATACCATCAGCGTTTGAGATCGGGAAAGTTGGGTTTATTGATCTTAAACACTTTGAAAAAAAAAACTAATGGTGGACTAAACAATGTTATTGTTGAAAATTTAAATATTAACAACCACGATGACGTAGAGATTATGACTTCAGATACTTTGTGGGTGTATGGAAAAAATTAACGCCCAGAAGTCACGCCGGGTTGGAACGGCTTCATGCAAACCATTAAAACTTCCGATAATTATTCAACGTCAAAAATAATCCCGCTTCCGTTTGTAAATGCTCCTCCAAGTGACTACGATACAATTTTTACTGTTTTAGTAGAAGCTAGTTGTAGGTTGAAGGCTCATGGTCAAGAAGTATGCGTCATCACTTTTGACCAGCCTTTATATTATAAGGCAAAATACATTGTGGCGTCAATCAATCCGGCGAATGATCCGTTTAATTTAAATTCTGTTTTCGTGAGGCTCGGAGGATTCCACTTATTGATGAGTTTCTTAGGATCAATTGGCTCAATAATGGAATGCAGCGGACTGAAAGAAGCATTATCTACCATTTATGCCGAAAACTCGGCTGAAAAGGCTCTTACTGGTCACGCTTTTTCGAGAGCAGTTCGTGGGCATATACTTGTACAAGCAGCTCTCGCTAACACTATTTTGTCTAATATCGATGTTGATGCCAATGATGCAGTAATTTTGGAAAATATGCTTAAACAAGCAGATACTGAAACATTTGATAACGACTTAGCAAGAAACGAAGTATGTACACGCTTTGCAAAACAATTTGAAGATCAGCTTGAAACAATAAAAAACTTTGGACCTACTGCTCAATTGTGGGTACAGTACATCAAGTTAGTTAACATTGTTAAGCACTTTATCGAGACAGAGAGATGTGGTAACTGGCAGCTGCACTTACGATGCGTTCACGAAATGATTCCGTACTTTCACGCTTCAGGCCACTACCTGTATGCAAAATCAAGCCACTTATATTTGCAAGATGCTATTAAGTTACAGGAAAGATTAAATACTGTAGAGTACAGTACATTGAATAGGTTCTTATAAGATCTATTTCATGTAGTGGTGGCTTAATTCATGGTCAAGGCGTAACTGACAGTATTGTGGCAAAGTGGATTCTTTCTAGTATCATTTTATTCTAAGCATCAAATGAAATCAAAAACTTCTGCAACGTGTCCTATGTAACTTCAGAGCAGCATAAAGAAACTACGAACGCTAGAATTAAGCGAGATGCCGTTTCCAAATACTGTTTTTATTTCATCCATCTACTCTGGCATAGTTGGCAACCATTTCATCAACTGTCACGACGCACTCAAAGTTGGAAAAAACTTGGTGGAAAATACTATTGGCAAATCATTTGCTTCACTTAAAGCAGTAAAAAAACCTCGGGTGCAAACACTTCGTTCTGTTCACTCATACGTTGAGCTTCACGATACAAGAGTACCAATCAATCCCTTAATTATATTCCAAAGGATCACTTGAAATATTAAATCGAAGGATGGCATGAAAAAATATTTAAAATATGAGCTGGCCCCATTTCCTCTGTCCTTGCTTGACGAATCAGGAATGAGAAAAACCCAGAAATCCTCATTTTATGACAGCTTTGAAAACATAGAGATTCCTATAAATAATCAAAATGCTATAAACGACATTGATGGAGGTTTTTTTCTTCACAAACTGGTTTGGACATCTAATAAGACTGTACTAAAAACTTTGAAGTTATATACAAACTACGCGCAACATCATTTTGCTGAAAAATCGGTTTTTGTATTTGACGGTTACCCAGATGATGCTAGTACTAAGTCAGTAGAACGTATGCGTAGGCAAATGAAAAAACCCGCTCTTGAAATAAAGTTGACCTGAATACTATAATAATATATCCGAAAGAAAAATTTCTTAGTAATGAACAAAATAAAAAAAAATGTATATTTATGTTATGTACAGAATTACAGAAAAAAAACTTTGTTACGAAAATTGCTGTGGAGGATGCCGATAGCCTGATAATCACTACTGCGATCGAATTACAAAAGGAACACGAAATTGTAAAAATCTATGGCAAAGACACTGATTTATTGGTATTAATAATACAGCTGGCGCCATCGACTACCAAAATATTTTTCTGTAAACCGGGGAAAGGAAAAGAAAACGAAAAAGTGTATAATTGTAACAGTTTTAAATTCCCATATTTAAAATAAATCGTTGGACTGTTGTATATAATGTCAGGCTGCGACACCAACTCTACTTTTTTTAAACAAGGCAAAAACAAAATTTGTAAATTATTTGACAAGCGGAAGTTACGGCTTCCCAATTTCGAAGTTTTTTACGACAAAAGTAGTAATCGTTTCAATCTTGCACTCTACCAAAAAATTCACCGGTACTCTAAGTGATTTGAGATTTCTTCAGTTCAAAAGTTCAACATCTAGGTCATCATTTATCTTAGCTTCCATCAACTGAGGGTGCTGCAGATCAACACTCATATCGGGCTTTTTTGCAATTGCAAGCATGGCTTGACAACTCACTTGACCCAGAACAATGGGGGTGGAAAATTGATGGCACCAATCTGCTCCCAAGATGTAGCTCTGATGAAATAATTCCCTGAAGAAATCATCAAAACAATATCGTGCAGATGTGCAATCGGATGCAAAACCAAAACTTGCAGCTGCAGAAAGCACGGATTGAAATGTTCGAGCATGTGCTTATCGTGTGACAACGAAATCTGCACAAATATTGAAGAAACGCCGGTTGTCGCAGATGTTCTTGATGATGAAATAGACGGACCAAGTGTTGCAGATACAGATTTTAAAGTCAACGAACGTGTCACTGCAAATGTCAATGACGATATTGTCGATAGTGCTGCTGACACATCAAAAATCACTGGTTATAATAGCGACAATGAAAGTAGTAGTGAAAATGAAGACTAACCAGTGATTTTATATATATATATATATATATATATATATATATGTTTATATATATATGTTTATATATATATATATATATATATATATATATATATATATATATATATATATATATATATATATCGCAGATCTACGCTGTGACACGGGTACATTAGCAGAGTGCTATGAGTGGGGAGGGGGTTGCTAACTGCGAAAGTCTCTTGATAAATCTCCATCATAATACTTATTAAAACCGTAGAAACCGAGATAACGAAAATAAATCAAACGCCAGAAAGTGTACAAGAGACTTTCGCAGTTAGCACCCCCCCCCCTTCTCCCACTCACAGCACTCTGCTAACATACGCGTGCCACAGCGTAGATCTCATCGCGTAATTGATTTTGAAGGGCTCGGCGATGGAAAATCGACTTCTGGTATTTTTTTTCAGACTATTCACTTTCAACTCATGTAAATTTCAGGCCTAATATAGATTTCCCCATATAAATTTGCAGAAAAATACCAGCTATCAAATGATTTTAACAACAATGTGTAAAATTTTAATTCTTAAAAATAATTAATGTTTTTTGAAGAAAAAAAAAAACAATGATTTTTCAACCGATTTTTCGCATACTACCGATTATTTAATGAAGCGCGCAATACTCGCACATGTTACCGCAGCTATTGAATAAAATTTTAAGCCAAGAAAAATTTGGAAAAACTAACGGGTTTATGAGCTACTAGAATTTAAAAAAAAATTATTTTTTTTCGAAAAAATCGGTTTTTACAAAATGTTTACAATATTTTTCAGATTTTCAAAAATATTTTTCTTTGACTTTCACTTTTGAGCTACACTTTCACCAAGTTTCAATTGAAAAAATTTTTTTTAAGAGATACGAGCGTTTCAAAAAAATGCGATTTTTTACGGTTTTTTTTAAATAAATAATTTATTTTACAAATTTTTGAAATCGGACCGAGCTACATCAATCCGAAATAAGTAGTTACACAACTTTTGTACGAGACTTTTTTTTTTACGGAGCCAAATTTTTTTTTTTAAATTTATAACCTGTTTTTCATCAACTTTGGCCGCCATTTTCTATATGAGGCCGTAGTGTCAGTTGTTTCAAAAATAGTGCATTGAATTCTACGGAAAATTTCCGATTTTTTACATATTTTTATTTGCTGTCTGCTGGTTCCCGGCCAAAAAATGTAGACAGATCGGTCTATAACCTCACACCACATCGTGTTGTTTGGTTGTTGGTGGATATGTTGTTTGTTGCGTCGAGAGCAATCAATACAATAATATTCAAGTAAATTGAAGAAGCATACCTATTAGTTCCAGTATATATCAATGTATATTGTGTTTATTTGTTTGTGTTTAAGATAATTTTTTCATAGAAGCGAAAAATTGAACCGATTTTTATTCTTCATAAAAAACTCTATGCCTCAATAGAGTTTAGCACGTTTATGTCAAATTAAATTATTTTAACTTTGCTCCAACTAAAGAAGCAGTAGCAGTTGGAGTGGCAGTGCAAAGCCTGACAAATAGGCGTTTCAAAGCCTTTTGACCGATCCCTAACCCATCCATTCATCCTATTCTATCCTCTACCACGCCTTGTTCGTTCCCTCTAGCCCTATGTTTGTTGTCCAACATACCCATATTTCCCACTTTAGTTGTTTTACCTCAGATTTCCCCATTGCGGTCGACATTATGGCTAGATACTACATTCTTGCTCTTTAAGGGCATTCTGCCAAAACCACCTGGAAGGGAGTATCATTCACTTCATTACTGTCCACTGCCCTCTAACCTCATGAGAGGTAGATGCCTCCTGAGCCTGTAGTGTCCTTCTAATAAGCCAGGTTGACCTTCCAAATTTTACCCAGCTATAATTTATTTGGCCTACCCACTTATTTAAATATTGCATAAATATTTACCGATTGCACAAGTTTTTGGGTTCTCTTATGTTAAAAACCTTTTTTAATCATTGGTGAATGAATGTGTGTTATTAATGCGAGAAATGTGCTATAAACAATCAAAAATTTTAATTAAGTCGTGTATCCCTAGCGTTCAAAAAGAAGCGTTTGATAGTAATCCTAGAGTCTAAGAGCTTTTTTTTTAAAAATGGTTTCGTTTATTTGTCCTTCAGAGGCTTACATCTTGATGATTACGATATTTGGTACGAGAAATTAGTGGTATCATCCGATAAGGCAGTCTGGCGTTTGAATACCTTAAAAATAGAAAAATAGATTGACTTATAAATAAAAAAGTTGAAGGCTTGTATCAGTTTTCAGTTTTGGAGGGAAAAATGCATTCGGCTGCATGGTGTCACGACGACGCACTTGCGATATTATAACAATTAAGTAATTGTTAAAAATAACTTGTAATTGCTATTTAATCATTTAAGCAATCGAGTTTTTTAAAATTTTGTATATTTACAATTTTTGCTTATTTCAGTGCTTACTAATAGCTTAGAAGAGTATAAAACATAATGACTGTATATGCAAGCCATACTAGTTTTCATGACAGAATATATATATTCGTTATCACGTTTGGGATCAACCGTTTTTAGGGTTCAAGGGAGTAAATAAAGAATTTGGCATACTTTCAAAGGCATCAACATCATTAACGGCCCTAAGCAGCCGGGAAAAAGTTTTATTTAAGCACTACTTATATTCGGTCCTATTCAACATTGCAACAATTTTTGTAAAGGTATAATATCATATTTCAATTTCCAGTCAATCGTATATATCTTATAATAATAAAGAAGAAAATCTAACTATTACCATCTATATGAAATACAATAATGAAACAATATCCACAGAGTAATAAAGAGAATTATCTTTTACATGTCCGTCTATGAAATTGAATACTGTAGTGTAGCTAGAATGAATCAATTTTATTGAACTGTAATATAATTAATAGGATCGACAGGTATATACAACATACAATTATTGACAGTTTTCTTGAATGATTGTGACGCCTTAACATCGCGCTTAATAGAACATTCAACAAATCTACCATTTATAACATAGTTAATTACAGAGTCTCGTTTATTCGAATTTATTCTAAACCACATCCAATAATTCAATTTTTAATTCAAATATGATCATCAACTGGAAATTAGGTTGAAGTAAGATTCTCCTTCACCAATTTTAATTTATATTTCAGTCAAATAACATGTGCAAAACCTTTGAACTCGACATCCTATCGTGAGTGGTCTATATGTTTATCTAGAAGGGTTCAAACAGTATTTTCCTAAAATTTAAAATACCCCAAGGCATGTTCTTATTAAAACTGAACTTTTTGATTTGTTCATTTTTCGAACAAATAATTTGAACATAATTGTTAGCATTTTTAGAGGAATGACTTGTAAACTTAAAGTTTTACTCCACCTCTTACCGTTTTCGAAATATAAGTCTAGAGTAGTGCAGGGCTTGCGAGAATGCTACCAACTAACCATTTCAATCCACATTACAGCCCAGTAGTAGTAATAGCGGAGGGAGGTCGATTCCTTGAAAGTATGCGTTTCTAGGAGACTGCAGAAAAGCTTTACAAGCATGGCCGATTCCTAACGTCCTTGTCAACTTTGTAACAAAAAATTAAACCTTCGAAAAAAGAAAGGAAAAAATAAAAAAGTAACTAGTTAGAGTCGACTCAAAATTATTTAGATATTTACATTAGTGTAGGACATTAGTTAGACTAAAAAGTTACTTTTTTATTTTTACTTATATAAATATATATATATATATATATATATATATATATATATATATATATATATATATACATATATATATATATATATATGTATATATATATATACATATATATATATATATACATATATATATATATATATATATATATATATATGTATATATATATATATATATATATATATATATATATATATATATATATATGTATATATATATATATGTGTAAATATATATATATATATATATATATTTATATATGTATATATATATATACGGGTTAACTTGAGAACCTCCTCCGTTTGTTTCGTCGGTTAAAGAAACATTCAAATTTTGCAACGATATTGAGTGCTTTCATAGTGTTTACACACAAACAATATACAGCGATTATAAAATTTTTTCTTTAGTGGAAGCGTTGGGAAGTCTTATTTTTAATTTTTTTGTGGCTAAAATTTGAAATTTCTTCAAATTTATATGGTACCAAATTCGAATAATTCCCTTTTTTTTTTATCGGTAAATAATGCTTTAAAATGATATATGTTCGTCGTTGCCACCAATTGCAGTGGCAAATATTAGACTTTATTTTTTAATTATCTTCGTTTTTAATTTTTCAATAAACCATATAGTTTTCCTGGAATGTCTAGTGATAAGAATGTTTTCTTAAACGAGCACCAATAAACGGGCAAAATTGTTTTCTAAACTATTACATTTAGTTAAGCTTGCTCGTAGTATTCGTATCTTGTCGAAATTGATTAGCAAGATAATATATTAATGACCCTTGAATATCATAATTTTTCCTTCTCTCACTACTTCTATATTAATAATTATCACTCGGTATAACAATTTTCAAATAACAAATTAACATTTTAGGTAGTATGGGGAAATTATATAACAACATATAGGTTATACAATAACATAACAGTTGTACTTGAGTTAGTTCAACTGGAACCCTATCATAGATTCTATGAAATATCATCTAGAGCACGGTAGTGCGTAAGGCCAAGTTTTAAGGGACACATTCGGACATCTCACTACAGTGCTATTACCACACCTTAATTTAGGATCATTTTTTAGGTGCTGTATCTTTTGAACGAAAAGAGCTACAGTGTTGATATTTCGAATATAGATACGGAATTATACGAAACTACGGAATTATAAGAAACAGTTTTTTCAACCAACGTTAACGAATTAACCGTTAAAAAGTTATTTCACTTCAAAAACGCAAAATTCGTGGAAACGCCTTAAAAACTTAAGTATTAGATATCATAATTATACGCTACTTTCAGATATCCTGTAAAGTTGATATTTGGCATGTAGGTATATATAGTACCCAAACTGACGGGAAAACTGCAAATTTGTATCGGAAAAGTGGAAAATTTTACATTTTTTTGTTTTAATTAAACTTAAGACTGTATCATTAGTAAACATCCATGTAGAAAACATAAACAAGATCTATATCGTATATACCTATTAATTTGTTTACCATATAGAAATAGTAGCAATTTGAATACAGCAGTTTGCGTTTATTATTAAAAGTTAAGCACATATGTTTACAATTATTTGTTGGATGGGTGACCCAACACTGTGTGAATTTGTTTTTTTTTATACGCTTTTTATTGTAATTTTGTAAACATTAATTTATATTCTCATTTTATTTTAACTTTTTTATTATATTTTGCATTGATCAATTATTATTTATTACTATCATTACCCGTTGCAGCTTCGTCTGCAAAAATTTTTTAAAGCCCTTATGCTAGAATGATGCAACCCCCCGGAAAATTGGAAAAACCTCCTCCAAAATTACGTTTTTCTGTTCTATAAATGCTATAAAGATGGAATTTTCACTAATCGACCCAAAATAACGTCCAATTAACAGAATATTTTGAAAAATTTCATTACCTACATCGTAACCCCACCGAAAATGGGAAAAACATCCCTAAAACTGACCTTTTCACTTCTATTCAAAGATCTTTTTTTTTCCATTCGACGTGGAACAGGTTCAAAATAACAGAATTATTTGAAGAAAATTTTTCCGTCACAACCCTTCACACTTGGTAAAATCACCCCCAAAACCAACTTTTTTGTTCTATACATGCAACAAGATGCCAAATTAGGAAGTTTATTCGAAAAATTTAAAATTTTTCATTACAACCTCCCGGAAAATCGAAAAACACCCCCCAAAATTACGTTTTTCTGTTCTTTATATGGTGAAATGATGGGATTTTCACTAATCAACCCGAAATAAAGTCAAGTTAACAGAATACTTAAAGTCAAATTAACATATTACTCTGAAAAATTTCATTACCTACACCGAAAATGGGAAAAACACCCCTTAAACTGCCTTTTTCACTTTTATTCATGTTAGAAAGATCAGGTTTTTTCATTCGACGTGGACCGGGTTTAAAATAATAGGATTATTTTAAAACCGTAAATTTTTCCATCGTTACCCTTCGCAAATGGGATAAACACCCCTAAAACTACCCCTTTCCTTGTATACATGCTAGGAAGATGCAGTTTTTTATATTCAACGCTAAACAGCTACAAATTAAGAAGGTGATTCAAGAAACTTCAAAACTTTCATCGCTTCTTCCCAAAAAAAATCTGAAAAGCACCCCCGAAGCTACCCTTTTAAATTCTAATCATGGCAGAAAAATGGGATTTTCACCAATCGACCCAAAATAAAGCGAAATTAACAGAATACCACGAAAATTTCATAACCTACATCGCAATTCCCAAAAAGAGGAAAAACACGCCTAAAACTGCCCTTTTCACTTCTTTTCATGTTAGAAAGAACGGGTTTTTTTATTCAACGTGGAACTGGACTAAATTAACAGGATTATTTTATTAGAGTAAATTTTCCAATCGCAACCATTCACAAATGGAAAAAACACCCCTAAAAGCACCCTTTTTCTTCTATACATGCTAGAAAGATCTGGTTTTTTGCATTCGACGCTTACTAGCTACAAATTAAGAAGGTTATTAGAAAAACTTAAAACTTTTCCTCACCACTCCCTACAAAGATGGGAAAACAACCCCCTAAAGTTCTATTTATGGTAGAAAGATGGGGTTTTTTTGAATTTGGTGGAGAATTTCCAAGACATTTCTATTATACTGTTGGTCAATACCTAACATATATGAGATTCTATACAATAAACATACAAGTGTTACACATTTAATTGTTTTACCTCAGAACTCCGTCATTTATGAACCGATTTTGAATTTTTTGTTTTAAAGGGATTGATTTCTCATTGTCACCATTATTATATAACAACCATACAATATTGATGTTTAAGCCTTTCAAAAAGCGAGCAGAGCCAGTTGACATTATATAACGCGAAGCGGTCTCCTTTGCATATGTGAATCTAAAAAGAGTAAAGTATCGTGAAGCATAAAGAAACGCAAAGCATACGTGAAGAGTAACAAAACGCGTAGCGTTTTGTGCCAAGCCTTCGGCTTCGTATATTTAAGCCTTACAAAAAGGATTGATATCCGACCAAAAACATAAATGTAAGAAAGGGCCGAGTTTTCGGGAAAATCCTTAATGTAATAATTCCTTCTTAAAAAGTGATGATATGAGAGTAAGGGCCGAGCTATTTACAAAGTAAATAGCTCCTGACTTCATATAATAGTTGTTCTTTAAAAAGTGATGATATCCCATTAAAGAGCCGAGCGATTTACAAAGTAAATAGCTCGGTAAACTATTAACTAAAAAAATTAATGAGGGGTAAATTGATTAATTGTCTGAAAAAATTTGGTTGAAATTTATTTCGTAAGTTTTCCCTTAGTATGTTTTTAAAATTTTATATAACGCGACAAGTAATTTTTTCTGATGAGTTCAAATATTTTAAAACTTGCCGCGTTATAAAGTTAAAAAAATATTTTAATTCAAAAATAAAATACCATGATCACGCCCCAAAAACGTTAAGCAAAGGATATATATTCCAGCGGCTATACCAGAGATCTTTTAAAGTTGATATTTGGCATACATGTAGGTCTTGTACCCAAACCGGCAGGAAAACTATGAAAGCCCAAATTTCTATCCCGAAATCCAAAATTTTTGCATGTTTTTTTGTTGATAAATTTAACATAGTAAATGCATATAGTTACACTGCTTTGTAATGGGTTCATACTAAATGCCCATTGGTGGCACATAAATATACAATTCAACTTCAATGATATATCATTTGAATTAAGAATTTGAACGACGCAAGACATAAGATAAATAAATAATACTTTATTTGATCAAAAACGTGAATGAAATAAGCGCCGAGTTTTCGGGGAGGTACATTATATAATATTTGCTTCTTAAAAAGTGATTATATCCCAATTAAAGAGCCGAGCTATTTATAAATTAAATAACGAAAATTAAAATGTAAGAATGTGCAATGTACAATGAAAAAAAAAATTTGGTTAAAAAAATTTATTTCGATAGTTTTCTCTTAGTAAGTTTTTAAAATTTTATAACCCGGCAAGTTTTAATTTAAAATATTTGAATCAAAAGAAAAAAAATTACTTGCCACTTTGTAAAATTTTAAAAACATACTAAGAGAAAACTTTCGAAATAAATATTTTCAACCAAATTTTTTTTAAATTTTACTTTGCACTTACATTCTTACATTTTAACTTTCGCTATTTAATTTATATATAGCTCGGCTCTATAATTGGGATATCATCACTTTTTAAGAAGCAACTATTATATAAAGTACCTCCCCGAAAACTCGGGCCTTTTTGTACATTCATGTTTTTGATCGGATAAAGTATCATTTATTTATCTTATGTCTTGCGTCGTTCAAATTCATGAGTTGCCTTCAATTCCATCTATCCAGGCTTGAAAACTATTTCAAGCTATGGAAAATCAAGATAAATCCCACGAACACTCAGTCCGTTTTGTTTACTAAGAGGAATAAATTTTCCTCCTACCCACTTGAATTGAAGATGTTTAACACTAAAATCCGGCAAACTCAAAGTGTTTGCCGGATTGTGAGTATCTAGGAATAACTCTTCAAAGGCAGTTGAATTGGGCACAAGCCGCCAAAAGGCATCTAGCCCTTGGAAACGCATCCTTTGCAGGCTTTACAAGTCATGTATCCGGCCCGTACTCACGTACGCAGCCCCAATATGGTCAAACGTTGCTCCTTCGCACCTTGCAAAAATGCAACAATTTCAAAATCGTTGTCTTCTCCACGTATAAACTCGACATCCTACTGTCCGTATATTTATCCAAACTACCTCCAATTCCTTTTTCCAATATTCGGGTGTGTTTTACCGAAAAAATATGCAGAAAATAATTCCTTTATAATAACCTATATTTGTCCAGAGAACATAATAATTTAGCTATATTATGAAGCCTTACTTTTCAAATTTTTGTAGTTTTTATATACCGTTTGATGTTTACAGGACCAACTAGTGACGATTTTTAGGCGTCTGTATCTCAGGAACCATAAAAGCTATGAAGCTTAAATTTAAAACCTATCGTGAGACCCACCATCTGACGTTGCGAACTAAGTCTCAACATTAGTTTAAAAAGCTTCGAAGTTATTTCTATTAAGTACTCATTCACTCATCAACAATATTTTAGGTTAATTCCAATTGTCCAAGAAGTTAATATTTGGAAGGAAAATAGATCTTCTATGGTGAAACCACACAGAAAAGTCTGAAACCAGATATTTTTATCTGGAAAATGATAATTTTTACAATTTGAAATTACAATGAAAATAATCTTATTAAGCTACCTGTTTTCTACATGGTAGCCTTAATATTATATATACTTCTGTTTTTGAATAATTACAATAACAAATTGAAAATGTCAGTTATTAACGATGCTTAACCATACCAACAAAAATTTTCCTCTATTATTTAGATTTTTTTCAGTAAAGCAACAATAATTATATCCGATATATAATATTTACCAGGGTATATAAGGTTTAGTTCCGACTTTACGACCTAATTAGTTCATTTCTGAAAAGTTGTCCACCCGTCGGTCCGTAAATAATAACTCAAAAACGATATCAGATACTGAGCTGAAATTTCATATGTGTATTCTAGAGCTAAAGAGTGGCTCAAGTTCGTAATACTGCCTATCTTTGAAACCGTAAAAGATATTTGTATATTTTATATATTTAAAAAAAAAAAATTTGGAAATTTTGTTTTATTTTTGACAAAATGACGTTTTTGGCTGGTCCTAAGAATTTAATTATTTCGGAAACCAATAGAGATATCGAATAAATAATCGAAAATTATTCGGTGATGAATCAAAATAGACCATAGAACTTATATACCAAATCTCATAAAAAGTTGGTGACACCTTGCAAATTTTATGGGCCTGCTATGTTAACGTATAATTTTATATACAAATTTTAATATCGCCGAACGGTGTGTTTTATTGAAATATTAAGCAGCATATAATTCTTTTATACACCACTATATTTGTGCAGAGAACATATTCATTTAGTTTCATTACGGTAGCCCCACTAAGCAAATTTTTCTACAGAAGGTTTGCGTTTAACAGTCTATGTATGTGTTGTTGCGACTGGTATCAACCTTGGGTGAATAAACCATGGGATACTGTTGGCTGTCGCATCACAATCGTCTTTGGTGTAGAGGATGCACACTGGACTAGTTATCCAGAGGCCCGAGGTTCGATTCCTGGTTGACGAGTTAATTTTTTCATATAAGTATTTAATTTAATTAATAAAATTCAATGACAATGAAATTTGTCGGAGTATACGCTTTAGTCTTCTACAGTTTGTCATACGTACTCGAAATGAATTTGGACAAACAACGTTATGTGGACACGAAAATATACACAAACAAACAAATATTAATAAACAAATCACTTCAGAAAGAAGTAAATACTATCTAATAAATAAAATAAAATATTAGAATAATATGAAAAAGTTGGCTGTCACATCACAATCGTCTTTGGTGTAGAGGATGCACACTGGACTAGTTATCCAGAGGCCCGAGGTTCGATTCCTGGTTGACGAGTTAATTTTTTCATATAAGTATTTAATTTAATTAATAAAGATACTGCATTAACAGTATGGAAGAATATTCATATGATCCCGTGTAGCTCCAAAGCTGCTTATCATATTTCGACGAAAGATGCGTCGTTAGGTTAGTCTTAGGGCTCCGCGTGTTGTAATTAAGTGACGTCATAATTAATCCAACATGGTAGATATGAGTTGCATATTACGGAAAAAAATTTCACAAATGTATCGAGTTTGGTCAAAAAGGTTTTAATTCACAGAATCTGAAAATGTTTAATTTATTTTTATCCGACTATGTCCAGTCCATGTATGTATTTTAGTATATTCATATTATATAATTGTATAATTATATAATTATATAATTGTATAACACGAATCTGCTTATAAATGTATATCTATTTAGAAAGAAAAAGTGTTTTGTAACGCGAAGCATTACAAAATGCGTAGCGGTATGTAACGCGAAGCGTTACTTAACTCGAAGCATTTGGCTTTGTAAGGAGAAGTAGTATTAGATGAATCGTATTAATTCGGCAAAAGTATCTAAATATGAAATTATGTTGAGATTTAGTACCGAGTCCACTAAAGCTTTGCATACTTAAGACTAACAAAAAGAAGTGATATCTGAACAAAAACATAAATGTAAAAACGTGCCAAGCTTTCGAGTAAATCCTTAATTTAAAGTTTCTCCTTATAACGTAATGATTTAGAAGTGTGTGTATTTACCAAGTGTGAGAAAATGAATATAAATTTATTATGTAAATTACTTCTAATTATTAATGAGAGATAAATTTATTTAATGTAAGAAAAAATTAGGTTGAAATTTATTTCATAAGTTTTCCTTAGTATGTTTTTAAAATTTTATGTATTGGCAAGTTTCAAAATTTAAAATATTTGAAACAAAAGAAAAAAAACTTGCCAGGATATAAAATTTTAAAAACATACTAAGGGAAAACTTACAAAATAAATTTTTACAAAATTTTTTCTTACATATGATATCCCTCATTAATTTTCTAAGGAGAAATTTATATTAAAATGTATTTATTTTCTCTATTTATCACTTTTTAAAGACAAACTATTATAGAGGGCTAAATTCATAAGCCCTAATTAATTTTCTAAGAAGAAAATTACACAATAAATTTATATTCATTTTCTCACAGTTGGTAAATAACTTAGACCTCTGTTCCATATTATTACTTTTTAAGGAGAAACTATTTAATTAAATATATTCCCGAAAACTTTGTCCGTGTTTACATTTATGTTTTTCTTCAGATTTAAACAATTTTGGAACTTTTAATAAAATTGGCATGTTTCAGAATAATAAAGTTGTATTTAGGATTTTGGAATGAATGTATAGCCTGGTAATAAGGTAACAAAATTATTTCATGTTTTTCGGAGTATGTCAGAATGGAGGATTATTGGTGCGAACAATTAAGGACCATTTTTGTCTCAGGAAATTATAAATAAATACAAACAATATGAACATGAGCAGTATACAACCTAATTAAATCCGCTTATGTTACTTTAGCTAGTCTGTAGAAATACAACCTGACGACGAGCTAGAATAATATTTAAAGATCTACCTTTTACTTTAACTTTTTAACCTTAAACCTATTAAATCTTCGTATTTATTATAGTGTAGGCCACAAAATGTTATTTTTGCTCTTTTCACGCCTTCTCCTTTTAGACGATTTCCAGTCAATCTGCCATTTTGTAGTGGAGATGCCAAAAATGAGTTCTTGACATCGAGACGAGGCAAGAATAATTCAGCATTAATTTAAAGGCTATGAAGATAATCAAAGAGAACTCTAAGTTTTTTGAAATTAAATTTCTAATTTTGCCCAAATTCCTAGAACAATTATTTGTATTTTATAAATACTATTTCGACTACAAAGTAGACATCATCAGTATGAATTAGCTAATCGTAACTATCTCCGGAATACGGAGTCAAAGATATGTTACTCGTTGCTAATTTGTTGCGTGTCTCATAATGATTAAAAAAATGTAATTTATATAATCGGACTGAGGTATTAATTACGGGATTCCCTGAGTTAACTGATGTATTAAAGATGATTAAGTGTGTGATGAACCAATCAGCTGTTGATTTAACCATCTGGTCTTGTTGGAGCAAAATTTGAAATTTAATTTCAGAATTAATCTATAAAAATGTACTAAGCACAAAACAGCAAATCATTTTGGGTGGTAATGATTCAATTTTTTTTTTGTCTTTAGTGTTTGAATTAAAATATAAAAAATTAAATAAATGAGAAAAATATTCACTTTATATAAATAAAAAAACATTTTTAATTAAGTTCTAAAAGTGATTGCATTACTTTTATATTTTCAAGTAAATCTTCAACTGTAAAAACGAGACGAGTCGATATAAAACTTTTACGAGTCAACGCAATATAGGAGATATGCTACTCTTGTTTAGCGACATCACTACCCCTTATAAAGTTTTAATAACAAATTTTAATAATCAATTTACAAAATTGACACTGCTATTAAAAGAGTCGTAAAACTCATTAACAAGGCATTAAGTCATAAATATTAATTTTTGGAGCCGTTATCTCAAGAAGACGGCACGAGTGAAAATTGTTCCAGGTCGTAGTTTTTCATTCACTATATATGAGTGCCTAACTGAATTCAGATCCATCCGAATCTTGGGAAGGTTCTCTTTTGAAGATGTCAAAATTGGGCTAATTATCTAAGTTAAAATTACTTGCTGGCCGTTGGTAATACATACCACTTAATGCAAATTCAACATGCTAACCACCGGGAGTAGATTTCAACGAGAAGGTCTTAAAAATGTTTTGTACGTCTTTTGAATCGTGTCCATCAATTCGACCAGGCACCCTTTGTGTTCTCTAATCTAGAGCACGGTAGCGTGCAAGGCCAACTTTAAGGGACATTTGGCGTTCTCACTTAAAGTGCTATTACTACAGGAAATATTAGAGCCAATCTGGTCCCGAAATATCTTCTGAACGAAACGAACAACAGTGCTGATTTTTCGAATATAGGCTATTTGGGGACTTATAAGAGACTGTTTTTTCAATCACCGTTAAGGAATAAATAGTAAAAAAGTTATTTCGATTCAAAAATGCAAAATTAGCAAAAACGCCTTAAAAACTTAAGTATAAGTGATCATAATTCTACGCTACTTCCAGATATCCTGTAAAGTTAATATTTGGCATACAGGTAGATCTAGTACCCAAACCGACGGGAAAATTCCGAAAACTGAAAATTTATATCGGTTAAAAGGAAATTTTTACAATTTTCGTTTGCACGTTAGGTTGTAATCATTACTTATGAATACTTCTACTTATGAAGGGATAACACTAATTTTCAACAATCGGTTTTTTTGTATTCAACCTGTTTTAACTTGAAATTTATTGAAAAAATTGGAAAACTTTAATTTTTCTAACGAAACTACGCAGAAAATGGGGAAGAACACCAAAAGTTACCTTTTTATTCCCAGTATATAAATATATATGTAAATATACATGATATATTAAGTTTAGTTCAGACTTTGTAACGTTTGAAGATATTAATCCTTTATATAAATGCTTGTTTATAAAACGGCCCATTTTGACTATTTCGGCATGTCCGTCCGTCTGTCTGTGGATTGTATTATGTGTGTTCTAGAACAAAAATGTAAGGTCAAATTCGTTAATGGGCAATTTTTACTTTTAAGCGCAAATCAGATCTACCCTACTTCCATTTCGATGGTGATTTTTTGGCGCCAACTCAAAATTATTTAGATATCTACATTAGCGTAGAATGTCATCATTAATCGAATATGGCAGCCGTCGCAAAATAACGATTTATAATTTTCACGTTAACCCCTATGATATGGGTATCAAATAAAAGGGCTTGATGAGCGAAACACAGTATATAAAGTGACGTTATTCTAAATCCACTATGGCGGCCGCCGCAAATGGCGATTTATAATTTTCACATTAACCCCTATGTTATTGGTATCAAATAAAAGTACTTCATGAGCGAAACACAGTATATAAAGTAACGTTTTTCTAAATCCAATATGGCGGGCGCCGCAAATGGAAATTAACAATATCCACATAAGCCCGTATGATATTGGTATCAAATGAAAGGGCTTGATGAGCGAAACAAAATAATTTAAGTGACGTCATTCTAAATCCAAAATGGCGGCCGCCGCAAATGGCGATTTATAATTTCCACATTAACCCCTATGATATGACTATCAAATAAAAAGGCTTTATGTGCGAAACACAGTATATAAAGTGACGTTATTCTAAATTTAATATGGTGGCCACCGCAAATGGCGATTAATAATTTTCACATTAACCCCTATGATATGGGTATCAAATAAAAGGGCTTGATGAGCGAAACACAGTTTATAAAGTGACGTTATTCTAAACCCCTATGATATGGGTATCAAATGAAAAGGCTTGATGAGCGAAAGAAATAAATTACAGTGACATCATTCTAAATCCAATATGGCGGCCGCCGCAAATGGCGATTTATAATTTCCACATTAACCCCTTTGATATGGGTATCCAATTAATCCCTTGATGGACAAAACACAGTATATAAAGTGACGTTATTCTAAATCCAAAATGGCGGCCGCCGCAAATGGAGATTGTTAATATTCTCATAAACCCCTATGATATGGGGATCAAATGAAAGGGTTTGATGAGCCATATATATATATATATATATATATATATATATATATATATATATATATATATATATATATATATATATATATATATACATATATATAGATATATATATATATATATATATATATATATATCTATAAATCTATATATATATATATACCTTTCAAAAATGTATTAGATGCTCCTTAAAAAGTGATGATATTCCATTAAAGAGCCGAGAAACTATTTACAAAAAATGAGGGGTAAATTGATGAAATGTAAGAAAAAATTTGGGTGAAATTTATTTCGTAAGTTTTCCCTTAGTATGTTTTTAAAATTTTATAACGCGGTAAATTTTCAAATCAGCACTGCTGCACTTTTCGTTCAGAAGGTATGTCGGAGTCAGATCTGCTCTCATTTAACGTGTAGTAATAGTGTAAGCGCGAAGGCAAAAAAACCCCTTAAACTCGGCCTGTCGCACTACCGTGCTCTAGATTTATTCATTGTAGTTCAAATGCTTTTAAACATTTGAAATTATAAACTTGATTACTCAGTTCAAATATTTTATTATGTAATTTGAAACATATTTTTCGCTGTTAATACGAATTTATCTCGAAAATCACTCGTTTCTGAATAATAATACAATTTCTTGATAAATGATGAAATCTTTATATGTGTACTTAAAAATTAGTCAGGTCTCTTAGCAAAATTAATTAACTCATATACTGTAGAGATAACATCAATTTAAAATTTTCTTGGTATTTTGTACAATAGACCGTAAGAGAGTTTTTTCTATATTTTACCGATATTTTAACCTCCATAGAAAATTTTAAACAATAAGCCTCAAGTTTTCTTTTGTTCAAATAAATCTCTTCTGGTATTGTACTTGTGTTGTTTAAAAATGAATTCAATGATTCAGAGAAATGGAATTAAAATCAATAGATTTTGATTTTACAAGATTGAGCGAAAGAAAACTTGAAGCTTATTGTTTAAAATTTACTATGGAGGGTAAAATATCGGTAAACTTAATTTTTACCACTGGAAGGGCACAACATTTATATATTATATAAGGAACGAATGCCGAGAGAGAGGGTCAGACCTTTCAAATAACCTTGAATGGACAAGAAGACCATTAGACGTGCATTCGAATATTATATGACTGTTGTGAGTGAATTTGAATATTCGCATTCATATATAAGTGTATTTTCGGATTCGGTCACACCAAACTATTGCGCCATTAAAATAGTTGAAGAGCCAGAGGTGAACTCCTCAGGTGTGATCGTGTTGAAAGTGTACTGGGATTAATTGGGATATTGTGTTACAGGTGTGGACGATAATTTAGTTGAAATTAATTGTGTCGTGTGTGATAACTAATTTTTATTACAAAATCGTTATATGTCCGTTGATTAAAAAAAAGCAGAGTTTTACTCTATCGTCCGATACGTCGATTTCGGTCGCAGACCCAAATAAAACGATAACCAAAATTTAACCAAAAGCCCTGAAAGGACGCTAACCAAAATTAAATCATTTTGAAAAATATTTAAAAGGGAAAATTTAAATGGTATCGTCTACGGCCTACGTCGACGAATTAACAAAATATTTTAAACAAACAATTAAATTTAATTAGAAAAAAAATTAAATGGATATTAATATTCCTATATGTCACTGAAGGTAACATTGTACAACTAATTGAACAAATACAAAACTATTTGGATTGTTAGAATTCAACTAAAAATAATGACTTAATATTCCATATTCAAATTTTAATATTCAATCCTTTATCATTTGATAATGAATTTTGATTGTAACAAAACATAAATTATCGAGTATATGACTCGTTGGTTACGGATAGCCGTTTAAAAGAGCACACTCAATTGTGAATGTACCCTTGAATTGTTGAAAACAATTGATGCGAAAAATTCGCTTAAAAGGGTATACCCGTTGAGGAATTTACCCAAGGTATTCTCTAGGAATACGAATTAATTATATTGACTGTTCTTTGGAGTGTCGCGGTGTATTGGTGAGATTCGGATGCATAAACGAGATAAAACAGGAAATGTAAACTGACCATTAATCGTGTTATGCGCAAGTGCAATAGTTTGTATAAAATTAAGATTTGAACAAGATGTCCGCTGCTTATGAAAACAGTGGAGTGAATAAGCAAAGATAGAGAGAGAAAACGATACCGGAAACTGGTCGCTAAATATACTGTGCGCAAGAGCATTAATTGTTTGTGCAGTTTAAAATTGGACAAAATGACCACTGTTTATGTAACCGAAATCGCGTCCAAACTTCTTTACGTAGTGTAAGGTAACGGTGAAATGATTCGAAACGATGGATGATGATGATGAGAGATTGCGTTCTGGAATGCTTGCTCGAATTTTCGATTTTTGATAATAAATTGAAACCAACTCATTTAGAGCGGTGTATATAAATTCTCCATGACACTCCAAAAAAAAAAAAAAAACTAGTGAAGTATATGAATTCACTACGAGATTCCAAAGACAAATGCTCGCCACGACATTCCAAAAAACAAGTGGTCACCACGGCATTCCAAAAACCAATGCTCACCACGACATTCCAAAAACCAGTGAGTTATGCTTTTTGGCCTGTCTGCTTATATATTACGTGTTACGCGAGAAAAACGAATCAGTAACTTCGTGCTCTGGCGAATATCACCGACTGATACTACTTTAAGTCGTGATGTGACATCCATTACTCAGTGTCAGAACTATGGGGTGACAATTCAACTTTTTCAAACCGTTCAGTGCGAGAACGATGTGCGACGATTTAATTTTGAAAGATATGCAACTTTATTAACTCAAATGTCATTAATTTGAAAAATTAATTCGTCACATTCCCCCACTTTAGCGGAAAAGAACGCCTCTCGCGTGATGCGATTTTAAATGAGCTATCTATATGCATATGTGTACATATTGGTACCTAACAGTGGTTTATAATTTTTTTACATGTAGGATATTAGCTGTCTTTGGAGTTTTCTTGATTTGGTCGTATAAGATGAATGAGTTTGGTGATTGTTGATGAACGATGGTAAGTGGCCCGTAATATTTGGGGATGAATTTTTTATCTTGATCGTAATTCGGTTTTGTAAAAGATCGAACCATAACACTGTCGCCTATTTTAAATGATGCATTTAGAGGTTTATTTTGGTAATTTTTCCTTATTTTATCACGTGCTTTTTGAAGATAACTGTTGAATTCAGTTAACAGAAGATAATTATTTTTCTCTAAAAAAAATTTAAAACTTTTAGTTTTAAATATTTTTTTTATATTATTATTTTTTCTCGCGTCAAGGTATATAGGGAAGTTGTATGATTGGAAATGAAAATAAATCTCCACCTTTTGGTCCATAGCCACTATAACTGATAAATAAAAAGAAATAACGTGCTGTAGGTTTGTGTTCTATAGCTAAAATGCAAGCATCTGTAATTACTCCTTGCCTGTTTCTTTTGTTTTAATTAAGTAAACAAGTGAACAATGACAGAGGTATGTGTTTTAATGAAAAATTTTTAAAGAAATATTTCTTTCTTTAGATACTTACAGCAGCTGTTGGTGGCGTTTCAGTGAAACCGTTAAAAATTAAAAAAAAGTATTCAAATAAAAAACTTCAGAGAACTTAATCCTGTAATCATCACCTAACGGCTTGTAAATTTAACAATTACAATAACCTTTTTTTAAATTTTAATTATAACTTTTTAGATTGAAAATTATTTATTAAGTATAGAATGACATATTAATTACAAACAATATTTATTAATATGGTGAAAATGGCAGAAAATGGTTTTTTATTTATTTATTTTTTCATATACTGTAGAAACCCTTGTAGCCTTGTAGAAACTATGAAACGAAATACTACACCGAACAAGGCAGTACATTGAACGCGGAATGAATTATCACAATCTGTAGTCTTTTTGCATCATTATTTACAACATTTCTCTGTAATTTTTTTAAATACTAAGAGCAAATACACTACACATTAAGACAATTTTCGATACTGTAAAGTAATATTCTTTTGATTATAATACGTGATAATAATTCGTGTTTTCTTTTTATGTTATAAAAATGATTTGACATCAACACAAGTTAAATACATAATGCATCCTATCTTACAAAAAAGGCTGGTAATGAAAACATAAATAATAAAAAATCGAATAAGTTTTGAACTGAATGATGCTAAAGTGGTTTCGTACTTTCGTTTGTGATGTTAATTTTATTACAAAAATTGGCTTACAAAATTATATGGGAGTATTAGTGGGTTTTATTGGGTTCAAATGCACAGCTATTAGAATTTTTGAATGCTGCTATGCTCACCCAACAGTTCTATCACCCATTGCGTGTACCAATAGTTTTAATCAATATGTACAAAAAAAAACTGTTTGTAATATAAATTTTCATTTACTCCGTAATCCAAATAAACACTAGGAAGAGAGGAAAAAAATCTCTTCAATAAATTAAATATCATATACCCAAATCCCAATAATACACCTATCATATGTAAGCCGTTCGCGAATTTGCAAAAATCCCCACGTATTTTACTATGTTTCGTTTTGATATGAATTTAAGATTTGTTTATAGTTTACATGTAGAGATATAATGTTTTTTCAACTGCACGCAAAGCGCTTACTATTTTTGTATATTCCTAAAAAAAATTTAGAATTCCTTAAGCATTGCAAACGAATTTGAAATTTAATAGAAGAATAATTATGTAATTGTGATTCAAAAAAATTCATTCTCAAAAAAAAAAATGCCCACTTGTTACAAACCAGTTATATTCGAGAACTGATAAACGAACTGATAAAAAGGTTTTTGATAGTAGGTAATCGGTGGCATAAAATTATCCACATAATCCATAGACCTACAAGTTGAGTTGGTTATATCTTGTGGAGGTCTTAAGGTTTTTGGCAGTTGGTGGCCTTAAATTATCGACATAATCCTTAACTATAGGGATTCTAAAATGAATTAAATTGTTTGTCGGTTATGTTTTTGTTCGGTTATTTAGTCGTGACTATTATGTTAGGGAACCATGTTCGCCTGTGTTATATGTTGTTTTTTATTAAATGCATCTAAGCTTTTGTTCCAAAATAACTTGACTATAATAAGATAATGAGAAATACTCCTCAATTATGAACTACTCTATAGAATTGGTAGTTTTAAGATGGAATAATGTCTAGCGAACATGGTATAAAGAGAATTAGTTCCCATTGAAACTCCTACCGTCTAATTAGACATACACAGTGTGTAAGAATTCAATTCACAAAATTTACCAAACTTTTCCAGATAAAAATATGTCAGAACAGAATGAATTTAGATCCACCATATTTATAGGACGCCCATTGAGCTATGTATGATCCAACAACAAATTCGTGTTCCAGAATATTCAGACTCATGTCATTCTAGAATTGTCCTTTACAGTGGTTTATGCTCTTTATCCGCCTTCTTGATTCTGTTTTAACTTTCCTTGTAATTTTCTTTCCATTATGGCCTTTATTATCTAATTAAACATAATATGTCGAATAAAATTTCAAATTCGCCCCTATACCTAGATCAGTTTTTGTATTATAAATACGTATATCGACTACAAAGTAGTCATCATCAGTATAAATTAGCTAGTCGTAATTTACTCTTTGACAATTAAAAATAGATAGAAAATCGAAATCAATAGACAAAAATAAAAATAAAATAAAAATTAAACACACTAAATTAAAATATAATACACTTTATTGAAATTACTCTTGTTAAAATTTCTTTCTTTCAAGTTAACTCTTGTTAATATCACTCTTATATCACACTAAAACTTCGTGAAACTGTCACCAAATTAGCATTGAATAACATATCCTGAGACAATATAAGAGTAATTTTAAAAGAGTGATGTTAATAAGAGTAAATTTGAATGAAAGAAATTTTAACAAGAGTAATTTTAATAAAGTGCAATTAACAATAACTCTTAAGCAATTAACTCTTAGTTGCTATTTTCACTTGTTTTTATAATCAATACACCGTTAATAGTAAAAAAGTGGATTAAACTTCGCTAGATAGATACTACCTACAAACAAATGAATAGCACTGAATCATATACCTATGCGACCTAGTTTAGATTTTATATTATTATTACCGAATTACGAGTTATCAAAACAAATAAATATAATTATATATATAGTGCGTGTAAGTTAGAAAATCATGTATTCAGAGTTAACACTGAAACTAATTGCAAAACTATAATTAATACATTAAATACAACTTTTTCTATTTATTTCAATAATGTTTATTTTGTATTAAATGAGGGAAAATTCTTTTAACTACGCCGCTTGTTTTAGCAAACACACCACATAGTTCAAAGAACTGATTCATTCGGTTCGATGCATTTATACCTGACGTGCAGTTGAATCAACTGTGGTTACTTGCAACTGTGGTTACTTGCAGACTCTTGTTGAGTCATTATTTATGGAACAGCAAAATAATTACACATTTAATAAAATTTTAATTTTGTTTTATGTGAAACGGAACCCTTTCTATTTATATGGATAGGAAACATTTTGAGGATGGATAAAGACCGTAAATAAAGGCACATACATACACACACTTTCTAAACAAAAAACTTTTTCAATTTGTCAAGTTATACGAAGATTGCTTATAAAGTAATCATTTTCTCTTTTATATCAAAATAAAAAACACATTTATATATACTTAAATACAAAGTTTTGTACCCTACTATTCTTAACTAGTGTTATTATTAATATCATTTTGTTTTAACCTATTTTTAATTATCAACATTTTTTTTAACCCGACTTCAAAAAGGAGGATGGTTCCCAGTAAACAATATGACGTCTTTAAAAGTTCTTTAAGAGCTCTTATTAAAGATTTGGACGTCTTAAATTTTTCGTCAAATGGGGTCTTCAGGACTTCATGAGGATGTCCAATGCGCCACCTCAAGAACTACTGAAGACTTCATTATTAAGTCTTTATGAACTTTTTTTTCTGACTTAAAAAATAGATCTTCAGAGTTCTTGTTTCTGACCTCTTCAAGAGCTTCTTTTGAAGAGATCGTAAGAGTTCTTGATTCTGACCTCATCAAGAGCTTTTTTTTAAGAGATTGTTAGAGTTCTTTATTCTGTCCTATTCAAGAGCTCCTTTTTAAGAGATCTTAAGAGTTCTTGATTCTGACCTATTCAAGAGCTCATATTTAAGAGATCTTAAGAGTTCTTGATTCTGGCCTCTTCAAGAGCTCTTTTTTAAGAGTTCTTTAAGACTAAATTAATATTTTAAGATTCCTAAAAATAGAGGCTAAAAAATATAAACAATTTTATATTAAAATTACTAAATATTTATTCATTTAATTTATATTTACATTTAAATTTATATTAATAATCATTACAATCATTTGGTTTGCTAAGGCCATGATATATTCCAACAGCAAAAGGTACAGCGCCTTTTGGGTAAATTTCGACTAGTATTGGATAGAGTTGACTCTTCAAATTCTTTGAAATTGGCAAACTGTCAATTGCACGTTGATTTGAATCAACGATCAGTCCTCTTTTTGTCAATCAATCCTTTTTTAGACCATAATGAAAATATTATCCTGGTCTTAATTTTTTGATATTCTTGGGAATAGGTTCGAAGATGGGATGATCATCACCGTGGCAGACATTTTGGTTTCAAATCTTAATAAAAAATAGAAAATCATGACATTCATTTTTTAAATTCATTTTAATGCGTTAACCTTTAAGATACTTACAGACAAAACCAATTAAAAATAATCCACGTTAAAAATAACGCACTTAAACTGGTTTTAAATACTTGATAACACTAAATAAATAAATTAAATTATAATAATACCTTTACAAGTTCTCCAAATAAAAGCTGAATAAGAATGTTAAATTCTAGGTTATCCAGAAATAAAAACAATAACAAAAATGCGCGTGCGCTAAATTGAGTAAAAATATAAAAAACTTGGGAAAAAGACTTCTTAAAGGGCTCCTATTTCTGACTTCTTGCGAAGTCAGAAAAATAGACTCTTAAAGGGCTCCTATTTCTAACTTTTTACGAAGACAGAAAAAATGTCTACTTAAAGGGCTCCTATTTCTGACTTCTTGCGGAGTCAGAAAGAATAGACTCTTAAAGGGCACCTATTTCTGAAAAAAGAGGCCATTATGACGTCATAATTGTACTTCCTAATGAAGTCTTCAAAAAGACTTCTTTTTGAAGTCTTTTTGACTTGTATGTTTGCTGGGTTCTCAATTCGTCTGTATTTTTTTTTTTTTTAATGTGTGTCACCTCAGAACTCCGTCAGTTATGAACCGATTTTGAATTTTTTTTTTGTTCTAAAGGGTTTGGTTTCCCATTGGTCCCTTTGGCACCAAATCGCATTCTGATTAGGGGATCCCCGGGAAATCGAGGAAAATCCTCATTTTATATGTGATAACCGATTTTTGCGAAATTTTTTTTTTTAAAGGGTATACTCATTCATAATGGGAAAATGAGAAAATTTTTTTAAAAACCGACTTCAAACAAATTTTTTACAAAAAAAAAAACCGACCCCGAGACAAAAAATTAAAAAAACAAAATGCATGTAAAAAAAACTGAAAATCTGTTATAAAAAAATGCACTAAAAATTAAAAAAAAAAAACGGGTAAAAAAAAATGTGTTATAATAAAATGCACTAAAAATTAGTAGGTCGTTTAGTTGGTCTACCCAAATTAAGTCAAATAAAATCAGTTATAGAACTTCAAAGTAACTAAAAAGCGAGAAATAAACCATATTATGACAAAATGGAAACCCGACTTCAAAAATCAAATATTCTATAACAAAAAATGCACTAAAAAGTAAAAAAATAATGCCAATTTTAGTTCACCTAAGCAAAAATAATTAAATATATAAGTACAATTATTGTTATTTTTGGAGGCGGTGTTCAAAAGTTGTGAAAAGATGTGAATTTCTCTATGCTGACACCGCCTCCAAAAATAACAATAATTGTACATATATATTTAATTATTTTTGCTTATTGTATTTTTGCTTATTGTATTGCTCTTTGTTTATTCTATTGATATCAGTGTATATATTACCTTCTTTAATTTTTTATTCATAACAAAATAATTTAGTACAGGTATAATTGGCAGATGAGTATTAAAAACTGTTCTGGCGCCATTTTTTTTTTATCAATCCTTTCTACATGCTACATATGCACTCATTGTGCACATGCTTTTTTCCATGCAGAACTTTGGTTCCAATTTTTTACAGAAAATTTTTTTAAATAATTTCAAAACATTATTGCTATCGAACGGAATAAACTTTTTTCATATTGTTTGGCTACATTAAAATATAAAAGATTTGTGAGTTTTTAAAATAAATTTAATATTTTAGAATGTATAAGTTTTTATATATAAAAAAGTCACAAATTTGACCATTTTCTACCCGTTAAACATCCACCAAAATACGGTTTTAAAATGAAGGGTTTTCAGATTCAACATTATAAAGATGAACCCATAATCCCAAATATTTCTATTGTAAAGAGTATGAAAAAAAATTTTTCCGTTCGAAACCAACTATTTTTGAGAGTATTTAAACAATTGTGCTTTTAAAAAAGGGGTCGAATTTAATTGTGCAAAAATTGTATTTTTACAATCAGTACAATGAAAGAAAAAAAATTGAATAACAAAAATCGTATCAATAGATTTTGATACGATATTAGCCGATACGATATTATGATATGATATAAGCCTATGCTATTATATTATTTAAGTCTGTTTATATACTATTATTATTATTATTATTAATATTAACATCTTTTTATGAGTTAATAAGCGTATAGAAAATATATGTAATGTAAATACGTATAATGTGCTCTATCTTTCTCTTATATATAAAGATTAAATAATATGTAGTATCTGTAAAAATCATTTACTACAAGAAAAACCAAAATTGTGAGAGATTCGGTTCAGGTCGGTTAATTTTTTTTAACGGGAGTGTACACATGGACAAAAAAGTAGCGGTTATTTTTCAAAAGTCTATAATTGATATGTGCCCTCGTTCGTTTATTAAAAAAATGCTTCGGCAAATAATTGTTCGTTATAAATATACTACCAACTTTTATTCGAAACATTTTCACAAAAACCAAAAAACAAGATACAAATCAACTAAAAGCTTTTGAATAATGAGCGCAACTGTTGTGGCCCATAGTACTAACATACTATTTTGTAAATAGTATGTTAGTTGCTTGTTTCATCAAATTTTAATGAAAAAAGTTTGCTCTTTTTATTGTATTTTAAAATTGTTGAACGATCGAATACATTAATAAAAGATACCAAAAAAAAAGTTTTCTTACGGGAGGGTTATACTTAAAATGATTTTTCATTCATCCAAAAAATACACGATAGACCAGATTGGAAGATATTAATTCGACTAGATCGTATACTGAGACATAATTGTATTTCCGAGTATAGTTTGGTCAAAAAATAAATTGTCTAAGAACAAATACAGAGAACTACAGAGAACTCGAGGTAGACATTTTTACCACCCCTCCTGCCTTGCGTCGCAAAATTTCTGGCTTTAAGATTGTTCTAGGTGATTTTAACCGAAGACGTACCTTCCTACCAAAATCAAATTTCTAGAACAACTGGAAGTACCCTAGAATATTTTTGATTAGTCAGCCAGTCAGCCACCAGATGTTGATTTTTAGGGTTAAATATCCTGGAAATTATTAAAGCTATTGTAATGTTGAAATTTGGTGCACTCTGTCAGATGTGTCTCACACTAAGTTTTCAATGTGAGCTTCATAGCTTTTTGGATTCTGAGATACAGAAGCGTAAGAAGTTTCTAATCTTTCGTGTTAAACATAGAAGAGCAGGCATCTATTCTTAAACTTTGTCTGACACACTACTGTGCTATGTGATTTTACTACGCATTTCAAATGTAACGAAGTAACAGAGACCTTTATATTATATAGGTAACCTGAGAGGCGTCGAGTGTGCAATAATTGGTGGCGAAATATGTTTTCTTTTAGGATTATTTGGTATGGTGAGGGGAGCCTGAAACTAAGTTTAGAAAACCCCTAGAAAACCTTGAAAACCTCTGCAATAACTTTAAGTAGGCGAAAAACCTCGAAATTTTGGCACTCATTTCAGTTTTTGGCTTATAACTCAAAAACTACATGTTCTACCGAAAATTTTACTTTTACCAAAATTAAAGTATTTAATATTTGTTTATTTGTGTATACTTTCGCGTCAACATAACGATGTTTGTCTAAATTCCTTTCGGTTACGTATGACAAACTGTAGAAGACTTTAGCGTATACTCCGACAAATTTCATTGTCATTGAATTTTTAATTAAATTAAATACGGATATGAAAAAATTAACTCGTCAACTAGGAATTGAACCTCGGGCCTCTGGATAACTAGTCCAGTATGCTTCCGCTACACCAAAGACGATTGTGACGTGATAGCCAACTTTTTCATATTATTCTAAATATTTTATTTATTTAGACAGTACTACTTCTGTTGAAGTGATTTGTTTATTTAATATTTGTTTATTTGTGTATACTTTCGCGTAAACATAACGATGTTTGTCCAAATTCCTTTCGGTTACGTATGACAAACTGTAGAAGACTTTATATGAAGTCTACTGCTATTTACTTTGTAAATAGCTCGGCTCTTTAATGGGATATCATCACTTTTTATGGGGCAATTATTTATATGATGTCTAGAGCTATTTACTTTGTAAATAGCTCGGTCCTTTCTTCCATATCATCACTTTTTAAGGCATATCATCACTTTATATTATATGAAGACTACAGCTATTTACTTTGTAAATAACTCGGTCCTTTCTCGCATATCATCACTTTTAAGAAGCATCTATTACATTAAGGATTTCTCCGAAAACTCGGCCCTTCCTTACATTTATGTTTTTGATCGGATATATATTTACAGGTTTATTTGAAAATAATTATTATAATATTCCAATGGGGAAACACTAATTGTTAAAACTTTTTAAAAAATTAACTTTTCAATAATTGAAAAAAAAAAAGATAATTTTGTTTCGATCTAATTTATACATAACTCGCTCAGCTCGTAAGGATCCCCGAGGTGGCTTTCGGCCTTGGCTGTAGGCCACTGAAAATAACATTAAATGAATTTTATAAAAACTGGAAAAAAATACTTGCCAAAAAGAGAATTAATTTGGGGGTTGGGGGGGTGGATTTTTTTGGGGGTGGAATTTTGGGGTATTTGAAGAAATTTTTTTTGGGGGGGGCGTGATTTTTTGGGGTGGTGGGTTTAGGGGGGGGAGACTGGAGGACTGCGCATAGATAGGTCTCACATTACCATTTTCGGGAAAGCGATTAAAAAAGTTAGTTTTTCAAAGTAACCTATTAATTTGCACTTTTTCTGCGTTGAATGCAGAAAACCGCATCTTTCTTGCATGTAAAGAAGTAAATGAATGGTTTTTGGGGGGTTTTTTCCATTTTCAAGGTGATGGCGATGAAACAATTAAAGTTCATCGAATAACTACATTACTTTGAAGAAACTCCCCATCAAATGCGAAAAACGCCGTCTTTCTAGCATGAATAGGAGCAGCTTAAGGGATGCTTTTCAGGGTTGCGATGAAAATATTACGTTTTTCAAATGATCCTGCTTTTTTGAACTTGTTCTACGTCGAATGGAAAAAACTAGATCTTTCTAACATGAATAGAAGTTAAAAGGGCAGTTTTAGGAGTGTTTTTCCCATTTTCGAAAGGTTACGATGTAGGTAATGAAATTTTTCAAAGTATTCTCTTAATTTGACTTGATTTCGGGTCGATTGGTGAAAATTTCATCTTTCTAGCATGTATAGAACTGAAAAACGTAATTTTGGGGGTTGTTTTTCCGATTTTACGGAAGGTTGCAATGAAAAAATTGTAGTTTTTGGTTTTTTCCTGTCGGTTTTAAGCAATTTCACGTCGACTGTAAAAAACCGCATCTTTCTATAATGTCTAGAAGTGCCTTCGAATTTGTATACATGAGTCATTCAGTCAGGTAGTGAGTCATCTTCACTTAGGGCTATATATTATCCGATCAAAAATATAAATGAAAAAGGGCCGAATTTTCGGGGTGATACTTCATATAATAGTTGATCCTTAAAAAGTAATGATATCGCATTAAAGAGTCGAGCTATTTACAAAGTAAATAGCTCTGTAAACTATTTACCAAGACAATTAATGAGGGGAAAATTGAATAAATGTAAGAAAAAATTTTATTGAAATTTTTTTCGCATGTTATGTTATTAAATGTTTAAACTTGGCAAGTTATTCTCTCGCGTTATTAAATTTTAAAAACATTCTAAGGGAAAACCTGCAAAATAAATTTCATACAAATTTTTTCTAACATTTAATCAATTTATCCCTCTTGAGCAACTGTTACCAACCCGAATTCTGTCTAGGAGGTAGATATCATCTCTAAAATGGATAGTTTTCAACCAATCTTATTTTACAAAGTTCGTAGATAGATCTTCCACCTATACTTTTCTCGATTTTCTAGAGCCTCTAGATTAAAAATGTGATACACTTAGTTCATTTTTCGATTGGATAAGAAATATTTCGCCTATTTTTATTAGGAAGCCAATGAATGATAAACCAAATCGCAGTGACCAATGTTCAAAATAAGAATCAACAAGTAATGTAACAGCTAGCTGGGTTAATTGTTTGAATACCCAGTATGTACTGAGTTGTATATAATGTTTGAAATGTTAACAATTTTATAATTGTCCCACAATTTAAAAAAAAATCTCTTATCTTTTTAAAGATGGGCATATTTTTTGTTTTCCGAGGAACTTTCGAGAACAAATTATGAGAAAAGTATTGAGTTTATGGAAAAATTGTGCAAACAGAAGTTGTTTATTTTAAAAAGAAAATTTTTCGTTCTTAAATTTTTCTTATATATCGTACGGGTTCAAAGATAGGCAGTTTTGTTCATTTTCCCAAACATGCTCCGATTTTGTCCATTTATGAAGTTGACGTCACTTTTTTGCTCTAGAACACACTCACAGAATTAGAGATCGTTATCTCTTTTCGTTCTTGAGTTATCGGGTTCAAGACAGGCAGGACAGACAGACGGACATGCGGAAATTAACTAATTAGGTAATTTTATAGCAAACAACTATAGCAAGCATCGATGACATCGATGCTGAAATTGATAGTTGCCAGGACGATAAATATGATGATGAATGTGTTATCGATAGCGAAGACGATGAAACTAGCGAATTATTTGCTTCTGCATAATAATCTAGAGCACGGTAATGCACATGGCCGAGTTTAAGGGACATTCGGCCTTCTCACTTACAGTGCTATTAATACAGAAAATATCAGAGCCAATCTGACCCCGAAATATCTTCTGAAACGAGCAACAGTGCTGATTTTTCGAATATAAGCTATTTGGGGAATTATAAGAGACTGTTTTTTCAATGATCGTTAACGAATTAACCGTTGTATCGGAAAAAAAGGAAATTTTTACAATTTTCGTTTTAATTAAATTAACATTATAAACCATATATGCTTTTAATTCGTTGATATTTGTGTAAGTGCTTTCTGATTGGATGAAATATTTAAGACCATATAATGAGTAAACTATCATGTAGAAAACATAAAACATAAATAGTTATTACATAGTTTGGTCACAGTTTTCATTTGATCGGAATGAAATTTGGTATTTGAGATGCTTTTGGTATTCAAAAGGTTGAGGTCGTTAATGGGTAAAATCGGACAAGAGGAAAGGGGGGTTTACAGGTAGGGGTAAACACTAAATTTGACAAATCTCCCTTAACATTCGAAAAATAAAAAAATTTATAAGAATTTAAGTTGTAGATACTAAGTCTTACTATAATTTTGTTTCTTATCATTTTTTCTGTTACACTAATATTAACAGAAATATTGACGGTTTAAGATTGAAAACTAAATTCCTTAATATCTCTGTACACATTAGACTTTGACCAAAATTGATAAGGTGATTTCCTACAACTTTATTCTTTGCGTATATTTCGATTGTTCTAATATTAAGAGATATATTTTATATTTTGTGTTTGTTAAGTTTTATGTTATACATATATAAAAACCGGTTTTACATGACATACAAATGCTGTACGTTGATTGGTTCAGAAAATTTCTGGAATACTATTGGTTAATACCTAACATATGAGATTCTGTACAATAAATACACAAGTGTTACACATTTAATTGTTTCCTTAATAAAAAAACTAAAATTCAAAAATTGCAGGACGTGGTAAACTTCAAATTTTTCTCATCTTTCTAACATGAGAAGAAGTGAAAAGGGCAGTTTTAGGGATGTTTTTCACTTTTCGGAAGATTGCGATGTAGGTAAAGAAATTTTTAAAAATTTTTTGTTAATTTGACTTCATTTTGGGTCGATTGGTGAAAATCCTATCATTCTAGCATGTATAGAACTAAAAAACGTAATTTTGGGGTGTGTTTTTTCGATTTTCCGGGAGGTTGTAATAAAAAATATTAAGTTTTTCGAATTAACTACCTAATTTGTAGCTATTTAGCGTCGATTGCAAAAAACTGAATCTTTCTAGCATGTATAGAAGGAAAGGGGTAGTTTTACGGGTGTTTTTCCCAACTAAGAAGGGTTGTGATGGAAAAATTTACTTTTTTCAAATAATTCTGTTATCTTGAACCTGTTCCACGTCGAATGCAAAAACCGCATCATTCTAGCATGAATAGAAGTGTAAAGGTAAGTTTTCGGGATGTTTTCCCATTTTCGGTGGGGTTGAGATATAGGTAAAGAAATTTTTCAAAATATTCTATAAATTTGACGTTAGATTGGGTCGATTAGTGAAAATCCCATCTTTCTAGCATGTATAGAACAGAAAAACGTAATTTTAGAGAATATTTTTATGATTTTCCGGAGGGGTTGCACTGAAAAAGTTGAAGTTTACCGATTTTTCTCGTCGGTTTGAAGCAATTTCGCGTCGAATACAAAAAACCGCATCTTTCTAGCATGTCTAGAAGTGGGTTAGATTTTATATAGATGAGTGTGTCAGTCAGTCAGTCAGCTTCACTTTTAGCATTATAGTATATTAGATTAGGTAAATATAGTTCCAATTACAAGTTTCAGCTAAGCTGTCGATAACTCGATCGTAAAAGCTGCTATTCTAGCCATCCTTGATAAGATCCGATTTTCCGTACGATCTTTGTATTGTGGAAAAAAGAATCAATAAATGAATTATTATTAATTATTATTATTATTATTATTATTATTAATAGAGAGCAAAGACTCGTATCTATATAATGCATCTCTTAAACAATGTCAAATATCGTGTATTATGATAATCGTCAAAATCGGTTGATTCGTTCAAAAGTTATCGCCGTCTGGGTTATTCCCAAAAATTTCTAAAACAAGTTTTAATTTTTCTGTTTCATTTATAAGTATGTATGAACGATCTACTTTACATGTAGATCGCAAGAGCCGGGCCCTAGGCTACCGTACCTACCGCTTGGCTTGTGGCAAACCTCGCAAGCCAGGCCCGTGGGGGGCCCGCGCATGCTAGGGCCTGGCTGGCAAACGCCACCTCGACTATATGGCCAGTCCGACACTGGCAATATTGATATAGCGCGTGTACGCTGCGTGGAGAGGTAAATTATATAGTTTTGATGATTCATATGTTGATTTCCTTTGTAATTTACTAAACCAGTGACTCCCAACATTCCTCCCAGGGTAAGATGATTGGAACCATAGCGAAGCGAAAGAAGTTTCAATCTAACTCGTTGTTGATCTGTGGATGCACCTTTTTAATTGGCCTTATTCGTTCGGTAGATGCTGTTGATCTTCTGGAACTTATCTTGTTGTTTAGATAGTATGAAGGTGAAGCTGACGGTTCTTGTTCGTCGGCTGTGTATTTTACATCATACAATGTTGTTTGGGGATGATCTTCTTGATTAGAATAGCATTGGTTAAATATTTTGATGCATGGGGACTTTCTGTGATACGAGGAGACTTTGTGCAGCATAGAAATTTTGTTGCTAATTGGATGAAACCACACCATTTGAATATATTGTAAAGGATCGCTGTTAGAATTATACCAGTTGTAATGGATATTGTAGTTGTAAACCATGATGAATGGTTAATTATGAACGGTTTTGATAATTGTTCTTGTAAAACATCATCGAATTGTTGTAGACGGTGTTACTAGGACCTGGATCATTAGGATTGGTAGCAGATGGGTCAGTCCCATCTTGATTGTTATCGCTAATTTCACTATTCGAATCAGAAACAAAAGGTTTCAAGTTGATTAAAATGATAAGTACGGTGTTTTGCACGAGATATTTCAATTATTGCCGTGTTATTGTTGTGAATTTGAATAATTTTTAATGAGGACCACGATATTCGGGGATAAGTTTCTTATTTTGTGCTTTAGCGAGATTATTCTTTACGAGAACCATTTGGTTTTCTAAGAATGGATATGTTCGATTATGACTTTTATCGTAATAGATTTTTGTGTTATTTTTGGTTCGAAAAATTGTACTTTTGCTGTATCGCGAATGATTTTTAATTTGTTTGTTATATCTTGAGCAAGATTAGAATAGGTTGGTTCATTAAATGAGCTAGCAATAGTAGTTATCATCATAGGAGATTTGTTTGGTTTAAAATTTGTTTTATTTGTTTGACAGGTTTTGCATTTTTTTATATAATATTGGATATCCTGCTTGATAGTATCCCACGTATAGTTGTCACTCGATTCGTACATTCGTCGTACATTCGATTGAAGCCTGGATACCCAGCTAAAGGATGATCATGATTTTCTTTTAATACGGTTTCGATATCTATTGAAGTATTTATTTTAATTTTTGTATGTTGAAGTATTCTGACTGTTTTATCATTAAATAAATATTGAAAAGGGAGTTCCTAATTTAATAATTGGATTATTAAATAAAATATTACTTCTTGTTAGGTTATCTAAATTTTTAAGTTGAACAATGCATCGTAGATTGCACATGCAATTGAATAAAGTTTTATACTCTATAATATCGTTGTAAAACTGTTTTACAAATGAGTATAATTTTTTGTTTTTCTTGTTTTGAATTTAGAAAAGCTACATCTCCCGGTCTATGATGAATAAAATTATGAAGGGTTGGACAATTTTATTCTAAATAATATGAATAATGACAAGATTTTTAACATTTTCTAATGAAGATATTTATCTCGGAGGCGCTTGCTATCAAGATTTTCTTGATGAAACCGTTGGAAATTTTCAAAATTTATATCCGTAAGGTTATGAATAGGTCGGCTGAGAGCGTCAGCGTTAGAATTTATTTCTCCCGGCTTGTAGATAATTTTATAATAGTACTCCATAAGTTCCAGTCTCCATCGCAAGTTTAGATGATGGATCTTTGCATGAAAAGAGCCATGTGTAGGCACGATGATCCGGAACGATTATAAATTCTTGTCCGAATAAATAAGGCCTAAAATGCTTCACAGAATCTACAATGGAGAGGAGTTTTTTCTCCGTTGTTGAATAGTTTCGTTCTGCTGCGTTTAATCTTCTAGAATAGTACGATATTGGTAAATCTTTTCCGATTTCTCCTTGAGATAAGATACTACCTCGGGCTTCGTTTGAAGCATCTGTAGTTAATGCAAATGGTTTGTTAAAATTTGGATATTGAAGGGTCGGTTCTGTAGTTAGGATTGTTTTTAGTTTTTCGAAGGCTAATTGACATTTATCGGACCAAATGAAAGGAGTATCCTTTTTAAGAAGAGAACTTAGTGGCTTGGAAATGTTTGCAAAATGAGGATTGAATTTCCGATAGTACCCGACTAACCCGAAAAAGGATTTTATGTCCTTTGGATTTTTTGGTTCTTTGATTTTAGTAATGGCTTCAATTTTTGAAGGATTAGGTTTGACATCATCATTAGTTATAATATAACCAAGATAAACGACTTCTTTTCGTAGAAATTCGCATTTATCTGGTTGTAATTTTAGGTTGTGTTCGCGTCATTTATCGAATACAAGACATAATTTTTCGTTATGGTTTTCTAAAGATGAACCGTAAACTACAATATCGTCGAGATAAACAAAACATTGAATGCCTTGAAGACCGCTTAAAACAGTATTCATTAATTTTTGAAACGTTCCCGGTGCATTTCTTAAACCGTATTAAATTTGTAGTGCCTGGAAGGTATTGTAAATGCTGTTTTTTGTTTATCTTTCTCGGTCATTTGAATTTGGCGGAAGCCCGAAACGAGATATAGGGTTGAGAAATAAACTGATTGTCCTTATTGATCCAGAATATCTTCGATATTGGGGATAGGATAGAGATCAGTGATAGTTACATCATTCAACTTCCGGTAATCAATTACGATTCTCCATTTCTTTTCAGCGGATGCATCTAATTTTTTTGGTACGACCCAAACTGGAGAAGAGTAAGGAGATGATGATGGTTGAATGATTCCCTGCTCAAGCATTTTTTCGACTTGTTTATTGACTTCCTGTTCATGGATTTCTAGATACCGATACGTTTTGGTATATATTGGGGTAGGATTGGATGTGATAATTTCGTGTTCCACCAGGAAGATGAAAAATTTCTTTATAATTTTGACAACTAAGAATCTTTTTCTTCTTTGTTTAAGTGATCAATAATTTTCGAATGCGATCATTTTTGCTTTGTGTAGAATTATTATTATTTTTTTAAATAGAAAATATTTGTTCTAATGGTATGATTGGCATTTCGATTAAATGTATTTGTGGAATTTGGATTTTGATTTCTCCATCAGAAGTATTGATTATGGGGTATAATTTTGTATTTTGGTCGATAAGAAAATTATCTGAAATTATTATCGATTCAGTGAAATTGTTAACTACATTAATTGGTATATTTTGATGAGTGCGAGGTTTAATAATTATTTCCTCTGTAGTATGAGGTAACGTTAAAGTATTTGTTGAATAATCTATATTTGCATTGAATTTTGAAAGAAAATCATGTCCGATTATTCCGTCATATTCTAAATTAATTTTTCCTGCATTAACAAAATAAAAATTATGTTTGCATTCGAAAGTTTTATTTGAAATTAGAGTTAATTGAACTTTACCCAGAGTGTTTATTGAGTTATCGGATGCTCCTATACCGTTTAGTGTAATTTCGTGTCTGGGATCAAATGGAGTTATTTTGATAACGTTAGAGTGTTTTACTAACGAGACTGTAGCGCCTGTATCGAAAAGAAAGAGAAATTCCTTATTTTTCCCGTTTTCTGAGTAGAATTTTAATTTTTTTAATTTAGCATTTGGAGGAACATTTTTTGTGTCGATTTGATTTAGTTGTCCGATTCAACGACACTCAGGTCGGACATTTGGGAGTGTAAAAGACTAACTTTTGGATTTAAAGGATTTGAGGAGTTTCGTCTTTCGTCACTTTGGTTCTCTTTTATGCATTCTGATAATTCATGCCCTTTATGTTTACAATATCGACATAATTTGTCTGAATTTGAATGATTGTCGTGATTATTTGAATGATTTTTTGAATGACAATTTTTAGTATTATGTGTTTTTAATTTGCAATTTTTGCAATACTTTGATTCAGAAGAATTATTAAATGTTTTCTTGTATATTTGAAGAGCTTTTTCTTCTGAGATCGCAATACTATATGCTTCGTTCAAATTATTTAATTTTGTATGGATTCGTAAAACGCGTGAACGGAATCAATTGAATCGAAATCAACAACATAGAAATGTTGCGTTTAACCCCAATCGAGCTGCATTTAAATAAAATGTGGAAATCGATTACAGTTCACAGCAAATCGTTGCTAGTCAATACTGAAAGCCATTTAAGTTTAAAAATGAAGCCTCTGGATTGTATTAATTGTATTGAGCTTTAACTTGTGGAATTCCATAATGATTAATTAGAAAAACACAATTTTTATTTGCTAATTCCACTTGTAATTATTTACTTCAATTAATTGTTGACGATCGTTTCATCTTCTTTGAGACATTTTCAAAACAATTGTTTTGACTTAAGTTTGTGTGTCTAATTGCTGGTATTTTTAAAAACAAAAATTTATTTGAAAAAGAAAATACAAATTCGTTAGGCAGGAACTTAGCGAATTTCCTAAGAATACATAAATCACTCTCTAGCGATCATAATTTTAGTGTGATGTAAATTGAAATATAATATCTGATATGATTTTAGTATTTGCAAAAATTAAATTTATTAACAGCCAAAATATAAAGATATATAACGATTATGGTTTATAGGTACTATGGAAATGACAATCACGATTGACATTTCAAAACTAAAACAAAATTTTAATAAAACAATTTCATAGAATTTCATCCAAATCGGTCTAGCCGTTTAGGACCGGGTCCAATTGTGTTTTCAAACCATCCAGGAACCCACACAAATATACACACAAAATTTCATCCACATTGGTCCATCCGTTTATTAGGAGTTCGGTGACAAACACACGTGCAGAAGAATTATGTATATTAGGATTTATATATATATATATATATATATATATATATATATATATATATATATATATATATATATATATATATATATATATGGGCAGATCCATTACTTTTCGACAAAAACGTGCGCACTCATGTCATCGATTTGGCAGCTGATTTTTTATCAAAAGTGTCTAGAAAAAAAAGACGATTCCCACAATACGAGCTTCATCCGCTAAAATCCGGCGGGTATGGAATTTTTTGAAATTTTGAAAATGCCTGTTTTTTAGTCGTTTTCAGAAGCTCGTAGCTTCGGGTCTTAATAACTTCGAAACTTGAAACAAACGCCATTGTTTTCCTCTCAGTTTGAACTTTCAGAATAGCACACAAACTTGATTTTCAATCAAAATCTTGTTCCACTGTTGTCTTTTACCCGACCCACTGTTTTAGCTAAATTTTGCCCAATTTCGAAACGCTCTCACGTCAACAGTTTTTTATTTAGAAAGCTATATATGCGCTCATATTTTTTGTTTTTACTTACTCTATTGATACCTACCATCAGTTTTACCTATTGACTCTTCCCTTTTGATATATGACCTCGCAAATTCAATCAATTTTTGAAAAAACGCTATTTTCAGATAGCTGTAACTTTTTTCTTCCATTTTTAAATCACTTGAAAATATCTGGGAATATACTTCATCAAGTCCCAAAAACAACCCTGGTAGTTTCAACTTTGGGTTCAAAGTAGTTTACGAGCTATGATTTTTTTAAAATTTCTTGTTTTTCGCTTAATAAATCATTGTTTATGGTGTCAACTGTTTTTATTTAAAGAAAAAAACCGTGAGGTGCTTCAAAACTTCAAAACTAAATATTATTTATTTCAATTTTTAATTATTTGAAATTGTCAGCGATTATACTTCATCAAGTCCCAAAAACAACCCTTTTCATTTCAAGTTTGAGTCGAAGAAGTTTACGAGCTATGATTTATTTTAAATTTCTAGTTGTTCGGTTAATATATCATTTTATATGGTGTCAACTGTTATTTAAAGAAAAAAACTGTTAGGTCCTTCAAAACTAATGGATATATATGAAACTTCGTCTTTCATCTCTAGAATTATTAAGCATACTGGACTAGTTATCCAGAGGCCTGAGGTTCGATTCCTGGTTGACGAGTTAATTTTTTCATATCAGTATTTAATTTAATTAATAAATTCAATGACAATGAAATTTGTCGGAGTATACGCTATAGTCTTCTACAGTTTGTCATGCGTAACCGAAAGGAATTTGGACAAACAAAATTATGTTGACACGAAAGTATACACAAATAAACAAATATTAAATAAATATCACTTCAACAGAAGTTAATACTGTCTAATAAATAAAAATTAGAATAATATGAAAAAGTTGGCTGTTGCATCACAATCGTCTTTGGTGTAGAGGAAAGCATACTGGACTAGTTATCCAGAGGCCCGAGGTTCGATTCCTGGTTGACGAGTTAATTTTTTCATATCAGTATTTAATTTAATTAATAAATTCAATGACAATGAAATTTGTCGGAGTATACGCTATAGTCTTCTACAGTTTGTCATACGTAACCGAAAGGAATTTGGACAAACAAAGTTATGTTGACACGAAAGTATACACAAATAAACAAATATTAAATAAATATCACTTCAACAGAAGTTAATACTGTCTAATAAATAAAAATTAGAATAATATGAAAAAGTTGGCTGTTGCATCACAATCGTCTTTGGTGTAGAGGAAAGCATACTGGACTAGTTATCCAGAGGCCCGAGGTTCGATTCCTGGTTGACGAGTTAATTTTTCATATCAGTATTTAATTTAATTAATACAATTATTGTTATGCTTAATTGTTATGCTATTTTATTATGCTTAATTCTTGAGCGGAGTTTATTGCAAAATTTTTTGTAGATAGCATAAATACGTTCACAGTTTGGATATTTAATTATTATCTCTTATATAATCCTTTTAATGTTGCATATGCTTTCAATTTCATCCGTTATCCAAGGGTTTTTATAAATGACATTTAAACAAGTTTTTTTGACAGGAAAACCAGAATCAAAATAATAAAAATTTGTATAAAAAGCTTCTAGTGCACAATTAGCGTCAGTACTGTCCAGTATATCCACCCACGTCTCTTCTTTTATTAAAAAATTAAAATACGAATAATTAATATCATTAAAACATCTTTTATGCTCAACAACGTTATTCGGAAATAACTTTTCCTTTACGTTAAAAGCATAGGTTTGTGCTGAATGGTCAAAAAGACCGTTGTGTATTATGGTGGAGATACCGTGATTCAAATTGGAAACGAAATTATTTATACAAGTGGCAGATGTACAGAAATTCAAGTCGGTTCATTTATAATTACATAAAATCTAAATTCATTAAAAATTTGAATAAGTCTAACTGTATGAGCGTTGTTGTTTTGAATAAAATTTATATTGAAATCGCCGCACTGAATAATATTGTTTGAGGTGTGTAAGGTTTGTGTTTGTGCATTTAAAACATAATGCCTTTCCAAGGTACTATTATAACACATATCTGTACTAATCCTCCTGGTATATATACTATTATAATATACTATAATAATAATAACAATAATAATAATAATAATGAAAAACTTACAAAATACACCGATATAGCTGTCGACCTGAAGAATCAGTGAAAATTGACACGAGTTGTTATCGTTCCAGTAGTTCTAAGCTCAATAGGCGTCATACCAAGAACACTTCACAACAGTCTACATGGCAGTTATTATTAATACTTGCCGTATAGTGAGAAAGTTTCTCTCTATGGGGCAAAGCACTCTCCAAACACAAACACCAACCACTGCTCTACACACAACAACTAACACAACATGCATTCCGACCAATGCAAACACTCTTGGAAACCAAACATGGAAACTTCACATCAGCAGCCACACAACACACAGCCACACATGCAAAACACAACACAAGAAATATACACGATACAACACAGCATATCTACAACAACACTCACATACGCACCATCACCACATTCTCCAAACCAACACAAAACACTACACAAGAAACAAACCCATCACCATACAACATCGTTACTACAACAGCACTCAAACACTCACCACCCCCGTTACATCGAAACGAAACACATAACACGCCACACATTGCTCGGTTTACAAGCCTCACACACGACCAAATGTCATCACCATCAGATATTTCAAAGCAAACACAAAACACTTCACCCATTATAACACTAACACGACTCACACATGACCAAATAACACACTACTCACAACCGACGGACAACAACCCATTCGCTCATCGAATACGAAAGCGGATACAACACAAAACAACATCACACAAGCCACTCAAAAGGTGATGCCGCAGAACACAATAAACATACATTCATTCATACACACTACAAGAACCCCAACACCCTTACAAATATACACGCACACTCACACACATTCTCCGGTTCACATGACAGACGAAAAAAAAACACAATTTACCGTCACTTGACTATGTCCGTGCGGTACACTAATCGGGCTCAGCCTTGAAAAAAAAAAGAAATAATAATAATAATAATAACCCCTCACGGGGAAACTGACAGCCCCAGTTGTTCGGGAATTGGCACTCCCGGGGCCCGAGCCAACCCATCTTTATAGTGAAAAACAGCTATGAAAGTCTCGAGAAAAAGCCGCTGCCTGGGTGTTATCGCCAGGGCACATCTGGAGCCACCGCTGGATGTGACAGTGTGCGACCCGGATGAAATGAGTTGGTGATCAGGCGGCCATCCGTCACTCAAAAAGTTACAGCCGACGACGAACAAGACACCCGTGATGATTTGTCTGTGGATGTTCCATTACCGCAATCGGAAATGGCCACCACAGACAATACAGGAGGCACATGAAGTGGGCAGATGAAATGAATCAGTTCATACTGCGAACGTACCTGGAAGTGACTCGTCTTGAACAGGACAAAACCGGATACAGACAAACACCATACCAACAATTCACACAAAAATACACAAACCTTACACACATCACATAACAGCGACTCGCCGATCAACGCCGCACAATCATCCCACATACACTCATTCCCCTCACAATACAACACCAAATAAGACAACAAGTACACCACCAATTACACACCATACACAACACAGACATAATACACATGGATACACAGACAACACACGCAGCCGAAAATGACAACAATAATAACACTAGCAACGGCAACACATCCATCACACACATCCAAAATTCCCTCAACAGTGCATTGGCGGAATTCACACATTTCACACTTGTCGCGGTATCTTGGCTCTCTTTTATTCCTCAAAGGAGCGCTGCCCGAGCCTGCAACAGATTCCGATACTCGAAAAAAACAGAAAACATATATTAGTAAAAGGTTTTACTAAATATTTTCTAATTGAAATGACACCCTCGTTTTTTTTAAAGAAAAAAAAAGAAAATTAAATTCAACAAAATTTTTACGAAACAAAAATCTGGTTTTATTGCTTTTAAAAATTATTAGAATTCAATTTCTTTTTCAACAATTTTTTTATACTTTTCAACACAATGTCAAACTTTGAATTACTTGTACAAATGCCAACATTAACTTAATCTGAATCGAACAATAGTTAATTATATACTTTTAACCGAATCAAACAGCAGTCGATTTAAAACTGATTTGATTAGCGCTGATCGTGGTCTTCTATACCCGCCATGGGTCCTTCTAGAATATGATTGCTGTTTTGAAGAAAAAGTTTTTTTTTAATATAATTCTACATGGAGGCTTCTAGAATGATTTAGTTTATCAATAACCATGAGCGCATTCGGATGTTTCGATTATTTATAAAATTAATTAAAAATTATAATACTTCTCCGAGGCTTGAATCCAAATGATACCTGCCTTGCTTGACATTTAAGTGTCCACTCAACGGACACGGCCACCGCTAAGTCAAATTTCTACACAAATTTAATGATACATAGATTATTCATAACAAGCTTGTTCTGTTTACTCAATCTTGTTTATACAAAAATACAACAAAATTTATTTTTGCTAGTATTTGCTTTCGAATAAAATCATACTTGACTTTTTTATTTAAATTATATCTAATAATTTTTTCAATTTTTTATTTAAAAAAAAAAAACTTTAAATCAAAAGCATCTATTAATCTCTTTTCAACTTTTGACTTAAATAAAACTTTGTTCAAGAAAAAAAATAAATCGAACTAAATAATTTTCTTTTCGTACTTAAAAAAAACTCCTTCTTTTTCCAAGGAGAAAAATATTGTTTTGCTAAATATTTTTCGTAATATTTTACTTAATATTTTTCTATTTAATAATTAAAATGTGTGTTGGATCCAGAAAAATTATTCTCAATAATTTTCATTACAACAAAATCTCCCCCTCTAGACTCCAACACACATTTTCTAATTTGCTATTATATTTGGTCGTCCAATTTTTGACTTATGAACTAATTGAACTATTTGAATTGTACTAGTACATTTAGCTAGCTAGCATAACTTAAAGTGTACTTAAAACTTTAAATCAAAAGCATCTATTAATCGCTTTTCAATTTTTGACTTAAAAAAAACTTTGTTCAAGAAAAAAAATAAATCGAACTAAATAATTTTCTTTTCGTACTTAAAAAAAACTCCTCCTTTTTCCAAGGAGAAAAATATTGTTTTGCTAAATATTTTTCGTAATATTTTACTTAATATTTTTCTATTTAATAATTAAAATGTGTGTTGGATCCAGAAAAATTATTCTCAATAATTTTCATTACAACAAAATCTCCCCCTCTAGACCCCAACACACATTTTCTAATTTGCTATTATATTTACACATAACAAGTTCTTCGCTCTTCAATGGTGTTGATTGCCGGTCGTCTGGGCCGCAAGTTGTACCCTGGCTCTATTGCTCTGGCCTCTGGCTCGTCCAAACTTGGTTCATCCCGTCGTCTTCCATCACCTCCATGCCTTTAACCCCCCAATCGATCTGGAAGTAGTTGGCCGAACACCTCGTTCCCCACACTCAATCTTCCCAATTTCCCATTGGCTTCCCAGTTTCCCGTTGGCGGCGGTTCTTGCACTGGCCGGCTTCAAGAGACCTGCATGTATCTTCGTGGGAGGCACTGTTTCCAAAACATGGATTCCAACTGGTAAACTTCTCAGCACCCTGTAAGGTCTTTCCCACTTCGGTGCCAATCCACTATGGACATCCTCCACCTTACTGCTGTGCACTTGGTTGCGCATCCAGCTGGACTCTCCAGGTTGATAAATGAGTCTCGTCTCCATTTGGTCATTTTCTTCGGCATTGGCCAATATTGTTTGCCGAGCTCTTTCAACATTTTCATTGCGTTCTTGGCCTCCCTCGTTGACCCATTCTTGCATGTCTTGAGGCTCTTCTCTGCTTTGTATTTGCCAATCCACAAGCTTCTTCATTTCTGCCCCCGGTAACAATTGGGCAGGCGAAAAACCAGTTGTTTTATATGCACGATTTCTTATCGCAAACAACGACTTGCTTAGTTTCTGGTCCCAGTTTTTGTGTGCTTGATCCAGTAAATGCAGACGCAACAACTTCTTCAACCCTTGGTCTTTCCGTGGGGTTGGCTCATGGATGGTATATTGGCGTTGTTCATATTTCTGTATGCCAATCTCTGTTCACTGCTTTCCATTCTTTTGATCTGAACTGGGGACCATTATCACTCAGTACTACTCTCGGATAACTATATCGACTGAATACTTCGTCTTTTAGTACTTGTGCTATTTTCGAGGTCGCCGTGGCCCCCAATGGAAATGCTTCGATCCATCTTGTGAAAAGATCTGCCACGACCAATATATTCGTTTTCCAACGTGATGTGCGTGGGTATGGACCCATCAAGTTGATGCTGACTACCTCCCATGGTGAAATAGGTGTTCGACTTCTCATTGCTGAACTTGGTTTCTTGTTCAGTGGCTTCACTCTAGCCACGAATCACACCCTTTTACATATCTGCGTATGTCGTCTTGCATCCCACACGAGTAGACGTGGTTACGGATTTGACGATACGTTTCTCTCCATCCAGGGTGTGCTGCTTCATCACTGTCGTGATATCTTCTTAGAAAACCAAGTCCGCGTTCTTCGGGAACCACTGGCACTTCTTGTACCATCTGTTGACTATGGTACCAGAGAATCCCGTCAGCTACGGTGTAGTTAGCTCGTGTTCTGACCACTCGGCAGCGTAGATTACTTCTTAGTGGACTGTTACTCTCAATGATGTATCGTCTGATGGCTTTCACATCCCGATCTTCATCCTGTCATCGTCGAATATCATCGAGTGTGGGTGTTTCCACTTCAATGACGTTGAGGGTTATCGGTGTTTTTGCCCTCTTTTCAATCACCCACTCTGGAATGTCCTCCACTTCTTCATCTTCAGCCTTGCCCTGTGGTTGTCTGAACAAGGAGTCGGCGGCTTGATTATCTTTTCCAGGGACGTGAATTATTTCGTAATCATAGGCTCCCAATACTAATGCCCATCTTGTCAATTTTGCTCGACTACCCTTCATTTTGTTCAGCCATTGGAGCGCAGCATGAACCGTGTATAATTTAAAATGCCTTGCATCCAGATATCCTCGAAACTTCTTCAATGTCCAGATTATCGAGAGATTTTTGCTGGCGTAATTTATTATTCGTTTTGTCTTGCCATCATCTTCCATTTGAAATAGTATAGCACCCAGTCCGTCGTCACTAGCATCCGTATGTATAAAAAATGTCTTCTTAAAATTTGGATGTGCTAGTTCCGATGCTTTAACAATCGATGATTTCAGATTTTCGAACGCTTTCTGATGTAATGTTAGCCAGCGCCACTTTATGTTCTTCTTCAGCATTTCGCTTAGAGGTGCAGCTATATCTTCATAGTTTACGAAGCTCCTGTAGCAACCACATAATCCCAAAAATTTCCGTAGTTGTCGTCGTGTTCTTGGTACAGGTTGTATGCTTATAGCTTGGTTCTTCTCTTCCTCTCTGTCAATGCCGTCTTCGCTCTATATATGTCCCAGGTATTTGACTTTGTTGCTGCCAATGACACATTTGCTTGGTTTACAAGTTAGTCCATGTTGTTCTAGTCTTTCAAGTACAAGATTCAGGTGGTTTAAATGTTCCTTGACTGATCGACTGTAGATTAGTATGTCATCCAGGTAAACTTGGCAGAAATCTTCTATCTATCCAGATAATACTTCGTTCATTAAACTCTGGAACGTAGCTGGAGCATTCTTCAATCCAAACGGCATGACGCGAAATTGATAGAGACCTCTTAGGGTGGTAAATGCTGTGTACTCTTTCGATTGTGGCTCCATCTCAATTTGCCAATAACCAGTCTGAAGATCCAATGTAGAAAATATTTTTGCTTCATTAACTTTTCTCAACATCTCTTGCAGATCTGGAATCGGAAACGCATTGCTCTTTGTAATGTCGTTCAATTTTCTATAATCGACGCACAATCGAAAGGTTCCATCCTTCTTCTTCGGTTATACGATGAGTGTGGCCCAAGGCAATGTGGATGGTTCTATAATGCCATCGCCCTCCATCTGTTCAATCATCTCTTCTAATACCCGTTGTTTTTCTTTGTTGTACGGGTATGGTCGTAATTTTAAGGGGCAATTCTTCGTAATCTCAATTTTATGTGTGATCGTTTCTGTCCTTCCAACTTTGCCGAAAACGCTGGTATGTCGCCGAATGACATCTTTTAACTGCTCTTGGTTCTCAAGGAGTTTAATTTGTAACTCGCCCAATGCATCGTTAATTGCTGCCATGGGCTCCTATGACTCTCTATGGGTTCCATCTGGTTTTCTCCAGGCAATGCGGATTCTCTTATCTCACCCCAAGTAAATTATACCACTCCGGTAATCGATGCTCACACCATTTTTTGTTAAAAATTCATGACCAAGTATTAAGTGTTTCCGTAGGCTAGGTACAACCATAACTTCAATATTGAAACTCATTTTCGATATCGTTGGCTCCACTCCCTGTACTATCTCTGACAAGGTGCCGTTTTCCAATACTTCTTGCCAATTCTTCGCTGATAAAAGTGTGTGATGCCTGACTGTCTATTAGTGCCAATATTGATCTTCCACGCACATTAACTTCATAATTGGCCCATTCTGGTGTTAGTTCTTGGTCTCCATTGTTGTTAAATGAATAGGTAATTGTTGGTGTTCACGCCGATGTTGTGCGTCTTTGTGGAGGTTATTTGGTCTTTGTCTTTGTTTGTCGTAGTAATGCCGTCGCTCTGTCCAAAAAAACTATTGGATCATCAGCCGGTCTACCACTGAATTCCGGCATGATGGACAGAAGCGTCATCTCTCCAGGATCAATACGCATGTCTCGAAGTTTCTGTGTTTGACGCTGTTTGATGTCAAACACATCGTCACATCGTCGTGTGATGTAATCCACGACTTTATTGTATGGTTCGTTCATCGTCGTTTCCATGCCATCAAGTCGTGTGTTTAAGTTGCTCTCTATGCCTTCGATTTGTGTGCGGGTTACAGCGACATTGGCTTTAATGTTCGTGATGTCAGTTTTCGTAGCCTCAACGTCAGTACTTATTTAGCTGATACGTCGTACGCACACTTCTCTTAGGTTCTTCATTCGCTTCGACAAGTCGTCTTTCAGCTCTTGTTGGATTTGCTGCATTATACTTAATGTCTGTTCGCCCACTCTCTATTTATATTCCTGAAGCCGATTTCCGATTCTTCCTTCATGTTGGTTGTTCATCCTCTTTTCAGACTCTTGAAGTTGGTTGGCCAATCTTTCATTAGATTCTTGAAGTCGATCGCCCATTTTCTTGTCCAAGTTGTTGAGTTTAGTCATCAATGCTGCGAGCATCTTCTCCATGGTGGCTGCAGCTGGCTCCTCCGGATCGGCACACTTCTACGTAGTTCTGATGTTGGGTTGGCTGTTCCTTGAGTCCTTGAAGTCGGTGTTCCTTGTTGCTTAGTTTGGCGCTCCTCCCATCTTGCATGTAGGACCTCTCTAGTGCCAGTGCTGACCAGCCCCTCGGCCTCCATCATCTCACGCAGACGTGGCATGAGAATGCTGCGGCTTGCCATTGTGAATCCTTTTCTTCTTCAGCGCGTCTCCTCGTCCTGTCACGGTCACCACTTGTCGCGGTATCTTGGCTCTCTTTTATTCCTCAAAGGAGCGCTGCCCGAACCTGCAACAGATTCCGATACTCGACAAAAAAAATATATTAGTAAAAGGTGTTGTAATTTAAATTAGTGAAATAATTTTTGGGACCTCAGCTTACAATCTACTTACAGAAGGCTTGGATAGTGCGAGGGAATATTAAAAATCAGATTGAAGAATCGAGGAAAGTTATTATTTTGAAACCAAAAATTTGTTGAATATGTTTTCAATAATATTGTTTATCATTTTTATCTGTTGTTAACAACTATAACTTACTCCTATTATCACGGTTGCTTTGAATGTTAACAACTTTGATAATTTACATATTAATACATAATATGTCATAAATATATGTTAAAGATATAATTGATCTTTATTAAATTGATTTATGACATATTATGTATTAATATGTAAATTATCAAAGTTGTTAACATTCAAAGCAACCGTGATAATAGGAGGAAGTTATAGTTGTTAAGCAACAGATAAAAATGATAAACAATATTATTATAATAATTTAATAATGAAGAAGCGATACCGCTACATACTTCCCCCCATCAAGTAATAAAGAAAAACGACTAGAAAAAGGTTGTAACATAAAACAACCTTGTTCACTCGGAAAAAACTTTAATAGTTGATGTACATCTTATAATTAAATACAAAGTAAATTAAGATAAGATTAACATTGAAAAAAGTATGCAGGTTTTAGCCTATCAATTGAAATAGAGGTTATAGGTTTGTTATTGACATCAATAACAAAAAATTTATGAAATCTCTTGATAACAGAGAAAGGACTTCTATAATTACAAGATAGTGGAGGTTTGACATGATCTTCGCGTATAAAAACTTTTTTTGATGAATTTAAATCTTTGGGTAAAAATACATTTTTGTTAGTGAACTGTCTGATAAAGAAAAATTTTGCGTTGATCATTCTATTTTTCAACTCTCGAGTAGATTGTTGAACAGAATGATATGTATCAACGTTTTCTGAAAAGAAATCATATGGTAATCGTAGAGGAATTCCATATAAAATTTCTGCAGAAGAAAGGTTAATATCCTCCTTGACCGAGGAGCGCAAATTTAGAAGTACCCAAGGTAAAATTTTGTACCAGTTATTATTTTTTTGACAGCAATTTAAAGAAATTTTGAGTGACCGGTTAAACCGTTCAATAATACCGTTGCTGTTAGGGTGATAAGCAGTAGTGGAAATATGCTTAATCCCTAGAGAAGACAAAAAATCTTTCCAGATATGTGATTGAAATTGTTTACCTTGATCAGTAGTGATCCTCGTAGGTAAACCAAAACGCGAGAACCAAGAAGCAATCAAATTGTAAATAATTTCTTCCGACGTGATAGTTTTGATTGGAATAGCCTCGACCCAACGCGAAAAACGATCAATGATAGTGAAGATATACCGATATCCTTCACTAGGAGGAAGAGGTCCAACAATATCTAAATGTAAGAAAGAAAATTTGATACTTGGTTCTTCAATTGGCATAAAATCACTTTTCGGATCGGACATGATCGTGTCAAATTTTTGATTCGTGAAATAAGATTAGGGTTAAAAAATAATATGCGTACTTTTTTCAAGGTTTGTCTAATTGATGGATGACCAAGATTATGGACAGCTTTCCATACATCTTCTATATCAATGTCAGGTACGAAGATTCTGGGAATTTTCAAAGAAGTCTCCACGTAAACCTAAAAAAGAGAATTCGGAGGAGTACGTATTTCTAAAGAATATTTTTGATTTTTTAACAAATTAATAAGAAGAGGATCACATTTCTGGTGATCAGAAATCTTCTTAATATCAATCAAATCAATACCTGAAGGTAGTGAAATTGTATTAATTCGAGATAAACAATCAGCCGGAAAGTTTTCACTACCTTTAATGTATCTAAGATCAGTTGTATGTTGACTGACAAAATTTAAGTGACGTATATCACGATTTAATAAATTTTCATTACGAGAATTAATAGCATTTATTAAAGGTTTGTGGTCAGTCTGAATGAAAAAATTTCGATTTGAAATAAAATGACGAAATTTTTTTATGCCAAAAACAATAGTTAATAATTCTCTTGAAAATGTACTATATCGTCTTTCAGTGTCTGTCAGTTTTCTTGATGTGAAAGCGAGTGGCTTCCAGACGTTATGAATTTTTTGTTGCAAAACTGCACCAATGCCAGTACCGGAGGAATCAGTGAGAATGCAAGTTTCAGCGTTCGAAACAGGATGTGCTAATTTAACAACATCAATTAATTTTTGTTTAGCTAAATTAAAAGCTGAAATTGCACGTTCATCAAGAATAACTGACTTCGTTGAAGTTTTACCATGTTCAACAAGTTTATTCAATGGAGCTAAAATGTCACCACAATTCCGAATAAAGCGATAATAAAAATTAATCATCCCAAGAAAATTTCGGAGTGATTTTTGATCGTTCGGAACAGGAAAATTTGAAATAGATTCAACTTTGGAAGGAATAGGTGTGATTCCTTCAGAATCTACGCGATGTCCTAAAAAATCTAATTTTGTTACACCAAAAATAGATTTCGAAGAATTTATTAAAATTCCAGCTTCATTGGGAATGTTGAAAACAGTTTTGAGATCTTGAGTGTGTTTTTCTTCGTTTTCACTCGCGATTAAAAGATCATCAAGATAAGTAAAAACAAAATCTACATTTCTGAATAAATCTGCTATAAATCTAGAAAAGGTTTGAGCTGCATTGCGTAAACCAAAAGGCTTTCTCAAAAATTCAAATAGACCAAAAGGAGTGATAATGGCAGTTTTCGCGACATCATAATCGTGTACAGGAATTTGATAATAAGCTCTTTTTAAATCAACTTTAGAAAAGATCTTTTTATCATTTAATTTCACATTGAAATCATATAAATGAGGAATCGGATATCTGTCAGGGACCGTGATCGAATTCAGTCGACGATAATCACCACATGCACGAAAAGAACCGTCGGGTTTCTTTTTCATGAGAAGAGGTGATGACCATTCAGAATCCGAAGGTCTACAAATACCCAAATCTACAAGTTCCTGAAAATGTTTTTTAGCAGCTGACAACTCTTCAGGACATAGTCTGCGATATTTAGAAAATATCGGATAAGAGTTTGTCACAATGCGATGTCGAGTATTATGTTTAGCATTAAGATTGAATTTTTCTGATTTGGTTAAATTTGGAAAAGAATTTAAGATTTTCGTAAATTGATTTTGAAATGAGATCACTTCAACGCATGAATTAATAGGTTTTAATAATGTTAGATTATTAAAATCGATATTCAAATTGAATTTCTTTAGAAAATCTAAACCTAGAATGCCATGAATTACATCGCCAACAATGAATTCATGACGAAAAACCAAATCATTTCCAAAATTGAGAAAAAGTACCAAAAGTAGTAATTTTAGTATTGTTTGCTGCAATAATTGAAAAAGGTAAATTTGTAAATTTACATGATTTACAATACGACTTTGGAATCACAGATAGTGAACTTCCAGTGTCAACTAAATATCGAGTACCTTCATGTAAGAGATCGTACATGAAGATTAAGTTGTACGATGATGATGTTGTGTTATTGAATTGGGTTTTTTTATTGACAGAGCTATTGACCAACTCAACAGGAGCTCTTAAAATTTTTTTGAAGTTTTATTTGAATTTATACATCGCGTATTTAATTTACAAAAAGAACAAGGAAAAACACACTTACGTGCTTTGGTACCATATTTATTATGATACCAACACACAGATTTCACCTGAACTTTGTGTAAATTGGTTTTTGGAGTATATTGAATCCTTGAAGGTGACTTTTTTGAATTTTCCAGTTCAGTGACTTTATTTTAAGAATATTTAATTCTTTATTTAACATAAAATTATCTGTTTTATGAATTTCTGAAACGGGAAAAGAACTGATATTAGATACAGAATTCAATTTATAAATATCATTAGCGAAATTTACCATAGTTTTCAGATCAACATTATTGTCAACGGTGACAAGTTGAATTTGAATTTGTGTGTCTAATTTACCAATGAATAATTCACGAATGAAATGTGAATCAAGATTTAGACCACTTGATAGGGATATCATTGTATTATATAATAATTGAGGAGTATCGAAATCTTTTTGTGATAAATTTAATAATTTATTTAGACGATCTTTACGAGAAAGTCCAAAAGTTTCCTTTAGAATATTTTTGAGTGCATCAAACTTATTTTCTTGTGGTGGATTTACAATAATATCTCTAACATGAGAAGTGTAATCCTCAGGTATAGCTAAAGAAGCTAGCGCGAATTTAGTTTCATCGTCAATAATATTTTGAATAATGAAGAAACGAGAAACTTGAATTATCCATAATTCAATGTCTGTTACATTAAATTGTGGAAGTTTTTGTAAATTTGGAAGATGTATTGTAGGTGCATCTAAATTCGGTAACTCATTTCGATTTCTAGGCATATTAAAAATTAAATGTCAAAAAAAAAATAATAAAAATATTTTTTAGAAATCGAAATAGTTATAAGCGTAAAGCAAAAATAAGTATTATAACAGAAATGAAAGACTTATCTGTTAAATTTGGTGGGTGGAATGCTATATTTTGTAAGAATTACAATATTAAATAATAATTCATCCAAACCAATCATCCAATAGTCATCTGTTGGAAGATTTTGGAAATTTTTTCTTTAATAATATGTTAATTTACCACCCTCTTCGCTTATTTTTTATCGGGCGTCAAATTGTAGAGGTAAATGATAATTATAATAAATAATTATTATTTAAATAAATAATAAATATATGTTATATATAAGATATAATTGATCTTTATTAAATTGGTTTATGACATATTATGTATTAATATGTAAATTATCAAAGTTGTTAACATTCAAAGCAACCGTGATAATAGGAGGAAGTTATAGTTGTTAAGCAACAGATAAAAATGATAAACAATATTATTATAATAATTTAATAATGAAGAAGCGATACCGCTACAAATCAAAACAAGTATGAATTTTGTTCAAAGACTATATATAAAGGAATATATATACACGTTAAATTTTGTCAATTAAAATAAATTGAAGGAAAGTTTAAACACACAATAATAATAATGTTTTTATTATAAACACGTTGTTGTGCTGACTGTATAAAAAGAGCAGCTTCACTCAAATTAGAGTCAGTTCTTAAATTCAGTCCGAAATAACAGAAGTGCGGTTTGAAGTTACCATTGTTGAATTAATCATTGTTATAAATTAGTATTGTTTGAATATAAATAAAAAAATTGTTGAACAAAATTAAGTATTTTGTTTGTTTTGTTTCGAGTATTACAAACCGTAGTAGATTCAACAGTGCTCTTTTTTTTTAAGTTAAAAAGAGAGCCAAGATACCGCGACAAAGGTTTTACCGAATCAAACAGCAGTCGATTTAAAACTGATTTGATTAGCGCTGATCGTGGTCTTCTATACCCGCCATGGGTCCTTCTAGAATATGATTGCTGTTTTGAAGAAAAAGTTTTTTTTAATATAATTCTACATGGAGGCTTCTAGAATGATTTAGTTTATCAATAACCATGAGCGCATTCGGATGTTTCGATTATTTATAAAATTAATTAAAAATTATAATACTTCTCCGAGGCTTGAACCCGAATGATACCTCTCTTGCGTGACATTTAAGTGTCCACTCAACAGAAATGGCTACCGATAAGTCAAATTTCTACACAAATTTAATGATACATAGATTATTCATAACAAGCTTGTTCTGTTTACTCAATCTTTAAAATTATAAAACAAAGATTATTTTTGCTAATATTTGCTGTTGAACAAAATCATACTTGATTTTTATATTTAAATTATATCTCATAATTTTTTTCAATTTTTGATTTAAAAAAAAGAAAAACTTTAAATCAAAAGCATCAATCTCTTTTCAATCAAATCTCTTTGCAATCAAAAATCAAATCTCTTTTCAATTTTCGACTTAAAAAAAACTTTGTTTAAGAAAAACATAAATCTAACTAAGTAGTTTTCTTTTTGTACTTAAAAAAAAATACTCCTTCTTTTTCCAAGGAGAAAAATATTATTTTCTTAAATATTTTTCGTAATATTTTACTTAATATTTTTCTATTTCATAATTGAAATATGTGTTGGATCCAGAAAAATTATTCTCAATAATTTTTATTACAACAAGACCCTACACAGAAACACAAACTACCTAAACAACACTATTCAAGCAATCTCACCAAGATAGTCACCACACTTAACAAATACATTTTACCAAAATACTTATCACAGGACACAACATTTACAGACTTACATAACATCATTAACTGCGGAGCTGTTGCAGCAGTTAGGTGTAATGGTTTCAAGGTAACATCACCCTTAAACACGCATAACACACGCACTACACAAACACACACACCGGCTTGGGAAAAACGTTTAAATTATCCTATTACGAGTATAAGGCGGAACCTAGGCCGGATCACAGAATACATACAAGGAACACGTACACAAAAACTTACCAAACATATACAAAACATCAAAACAACATACAAAATACACTGTAAATACGATGAACACAACACAGCTCTAGAGGAATTTAGGGATACACTGCACCAAAAACTCACAGTATACTCTACAAGACTCAAACGATACAAAGCTGCACACACACGCAAAGTACACAACACTCAATTCCAACACAACCAAATATTTTTCTACCAATCACTCACACACAACAACACACCACAATACGACACACAACCACCCACAGAACACTCAATTTTTACATATTGGTCCGAGGGAGTGCAGCACACTGATGAAACCTGTTGGATCGAAGACGAGATCCACAAAACAAACAACATTATACACATGAAACAAACAACAATTACTACACAAGACATACACAACACTACACAACATATACACAATTGGACGAGCCCTGGAGTGGATCAAATACACTACCATTGGCAGAAACATTTTACTTGCACACACGAACACCTCGCATGACATTTTACATAATTCATACAACACCCTCACACAACACCTCCTTTCTTAATGAAGGGCATCACTTACTATTTATTGTGTCTTTATTCCGAAGGATAAAGACAAAATAAATCCAACCAAATACAGACCCATCACATGCCTATCTACACTATACAAGTTACTTACTACATGCATCACACAAAAAATTTACACACACACATTACAGACAACAACATCCTCGCTGAGGAGCGAAAGGGCTGTCGGAAACTATCGAGAGGCTGTAAGGAGCAACTCGTTTTAGACTCGGTGGTGACCGAACAGGCCAAACACAACAACCGAAACATGTACACAGCTTGCCTAGATTACAAAAAAGCATTTTATTCCGTGCCGCATTCCTGGTTTCAGAGAATATTGACCTTATACAAAATTGACGAACACATTATACAATTTTTAACACACGCCATATCATTATGGACAACCACACTACATTTAACACACAATAACACGACTATCACCACAGACACCATACACATTAGACGAAGAATCTTCAAGGGAGACTCATTGAGTCCTCTTTGGTTCTGCCTCGCTCTTAATCTACTATCACACACACTCACAGATTCGGCATGCCCTTTCAAGGTGTAGTTCGACAAGGAATTCCATAAAATATCACACCTTTTTTACATGGATGACTTGAAACTGTATGCCCCCACAGAAACACAATTTACACATTTAATACGACTGACTGAAATATTCTCTACGGACATCCGGATGGAATTCGACACTGACAAATATAAAACACAACACATACATGCTGACCCAGGAAGGCCTGTTGAATATAACCTACAAAATGGTGGTCTCATTAGCCCAATGGAGAGGGGAGAATTTTACAGGTATCTTGGTATTCAGTAATCACAAGGCATCCCACACACAGATATAAAACAAACACTTACACAACACTACATACAAAGAATACAAAACATACTCAAAAGTGGTCTTGATGGTACAGTGATGCTACAGTGGACAAATACAGACATTAAAAACATGCAAATTAAAACACGAACACTCATGACCATAGCCAACGGGAGTACTTCCACTCCAAAACACACACCTCACACTTACACAAAGCGATAACATCCGCAGACAAGTCATACACGCCACTTAACATGCACACAATACAACACTCTCCTCCACCAACCAAAGCACAACATACATTCACAAACATGCAGACATGGAAATCGAAGGTTCTACATGGAAGGTATTTGCATGAGATTAGCCACGACTGTGTTGACCGAGAGGCTTCGCAGGCTTGATTGACCAAGTGTAATATCTTTCCAGCAACCGAGGGCTTGTTTGTAATACAAGATCAAATCATTCATACACTGAACTACAAAAAATACATACTCAAAGACACCGCACAACAAACAGACCTCTGTCGACCACGTCGACAGAAACCAGAAACAATACAACACATGCTACTTCTGCATGCTCCGCCTTACCCAAACAGATTACAAACACAGACACGATCAGGTAGCAAAAATAATACACCAAAAACTCACCATAAAACACAAACTCACAACAGACAACACACCATACTACAAATACACTCCATCTACAAATCTCGAAAACAACACACACAAATTATATTGGGATAGAACAATTATCACAGACAAGACGGTACACTATAACAGACCAGACAATACATTTATACACAAACACACACAAACCACATTCCTCATAGACATTGCAGTACCCAACACACACAATCTACAGACTACACACACTGATAAACTAACAAAATTCACCGATATAGCTTTCGACCTGAGGAATCAGTGGAAAATGACACGAGTTGTTATCGTTCCAGTGGTTCTAAGGTCAATAGGCGTCATACCAAGAACACTTCACAACAGTCTACATGCACTTGAACTACACAAAAACACATACATACAATTACAAAAGGCAGTCATTATTAATACTTGCCGAATAGCAAGAAAGTTTCTCTCTATGGGGCAAAGCACTCTCCAAACACAAATACCAACCACTGCTCTACACACAACAACAAACACAACATGCATTCCAACCAATGCAAATACAATTACACCAAACACGGAAACTTCACTTCAGCACCCACACAACACACAGTCACACATGCAAAACACAACACAAGAAATATACACGATACAACACAGCATATCTACAACAACACTCACACGTGCACCATAACCACAGTCTCCAAACCAAACACAAAACACTACACAAGAAACAAACCCATCACCATACAACATCATTACTACAACAGCATTCATACACGTACCACCCCCGTTACATTGAAACGAAACCCATAACACGCCATCCATTGCTCGGTTAACAAGCCTCGCAAAAGACCAAATATCAACACCATCAGATAGCTCAAAGCAAACACAAAACACTACACAAGAAACACAACACAGCATAACTACATTAACCACAACACCCATACGCGTACCACCACCAATAAATCAAAACCTCACACGAAATACTTCACCCATTGTAACACTAACACAACTCACACATGACCAAATAACACACTACTCAAGACCGACGGCAACATCCCATTCGCTCATTGAATATGCAAACGAACACAACACAATACAACCCCACACACACCACCCAAAAGGCGATGTCGCAGAACACAATAAACATACATACATGTATACTCACTTCAAGAACACAAACCACCTTACAAATATACACGCACACTCACACACATTCTCCGGTTCACATGACAGACTAACAGACTAAACAAAAAAAGAAATAAAAGGTACAGTTTACCGTCACTTGAGTATGTATGCGCGGTAAATTCAGCCTTGATTAAATAAAGAAAAAATTATAATCATAATATTTTTATTTTTAAAAACTGCGTACGAAGTACATAGATGTCCTACATCATATCAGTGAGTTATATACAAGGGTATATAAAGGGCTTAATAAACAAGGCTATATTAAGTTTAGTCCCAGCTTTGTAACAGTTGAAAATATTGATCGGGAAAAATAATGGTTGGTATAGGTGTTAAAAAAATGCTTTAATTAGTAGATTTCCGAATGTCCGCTGCCAGCCTGTCAGTTCGTCTGTCCGCCTGTATAGACACCATAGCTTAAAAAGGAAAAGATATAGCCAGCTGAATATTGTGTCTGTGTGTTCTAGGGCCAACATGTAAGGTGAAGTCAGTGAATGGGCATAATCAGTACATGCTACTCCCCCCCGTTGGCATAAAAGGAAGATGAATGACATAAAACCACCCATACTCTTTGGTGAAAGACTACAGATCAAAAGGGAAGCCAAGTTCTTAGGAGTAATGTTGGACTCTAAACTAACATAGAACCCTCATATGAAATACATAACAAATAAGAACAAATCATCTCTCATGCTTTTCAAGAGAACATGTGGAAAAGTCTGGGATCTAAAACCCAAAATGATCCACTGATCCAATTATCCAACTTTATTTAAAAAAATATAAACACTTAAGCGAGTTTTACACCATACAAAGATAGGTAGATAGAAAATAAACACAGCGTTTAGGTTTTAAAAAATCATTACAGGGAGTTCAAATTATATAAAAGGAATGTCAAAAACAACAATAGAACTATCGGCGAAACCTAGCAAAAGAATTTTTCCACTTCTACAAACATTCCTCAATTTTAACATGTTTCACAATGTAGAGTTCCAAAAATAATACAAAATTATAATTATAAATATAGGGGAACCCGGGACACAACGGAGTACTAGAGCGGAATAAATTGTGACGGTTTTCGGTGTCAAGGTTACTACCGAGCGGCAATACGTGAAACTAGACCAGCCTGTGGCTTATAATGTAACCAATTTAAGGCATACATACTTGTTTTCATTACAACCGGTGTTAGTGCATGCTTTAAGTTCGTTTAATTGTCTTTAGTTTGATATAGTTTAAGGTTTGATTCGTGTGTTTCTTTAGTCAACTTAACTCCTTAATCTGAATCGTGTCTCTAGGGCAGAACGAGTGAGGCGGAACGGGTTTACTCAATCAGCCCGATGGGGTTCCCCTTTTTGCCGCAATGTTTTTCAATGTCTTCCAGCAAACACAACTGACATCATACTTGATAGGCCTTCAATTGAAGAGGCTAATTTTACTACCTCTGGGTGCTCTTAGATGACAAAAGTTAGCGATGATGAAGTGGCTGTCCTAGTGTATGAATTTTGTCCATAAACTTATTTTTTCTGCGAGGTGCGTGTCTCACCTCGCACCAAATTAGCAACAAGCAACATATCTCTGAATCCATATCCCAGATATAGTTACGATTAGCTAATTCATACTGATGATGACTACGTAGTCGAAATACGTATTTATAAAATACAAACAAATGTTCTAGGAATAGTCCCAAAATTTGAAATGTAATTTCAAAATACCTAGAGTTCTCTTTGATTATTTTAATAATCTTTATCCAAATTTGAGTTCTTGAGATTTTTGTCGTTACATAAATACTTAAATACTGTAGAAAATATATACAGATTATTTTGTGCGTTATATTGTAGAAAATATGATCGATTGACACAAGGTATTTAGTATTTTTCATAATTTAGTTGAGGTTTCTATGGTAAAGTGGCATTGACTCTACAAATGTATTATATACAGGATGCCACATAATATTTAACCGCAAAGACACAAAATTGAAAGATTAAATAGACTCCTTGATGACCTTGACAACGAATATACTCACTAGACTAAGTCAAATTTGAAACATAGTTGTCACTGACCTCTATATAACTGGACAGAGTGTGCTTATCAGTATAAACGTGAAACAACCGACTTAACTGGCCAAAGTACTAAAACTTTTAACATTTTTATCGCACATGCATGCCAGACAGAAGCGCTAAAGCATAACTTCGTTTTTTGGCTAGTTAATGAGCGTTTTAATTGGGGTTAGTGGCATAACATAGGATAATCTTTCCAGTTATTTAGTCAGTGATAGTAGTGCTTCCTGAATATCGGAGAATTATAATGATGCAACCTGTACATAATATATATATAAATATATATATATATATATATATATATATATATATATATATATATATATATATATATATATATATATATATAAATATATAAATGTATATATATATAGATATTTATATATAGATATATATATATATATATATATATATATATATATATATATACCGTGTGTGTTGGACCGCTTTGCTAATAGAGAATCAATGTTAAATATTATTTACTATAATAACTATACACATATGCTTAATAAAGAAATAAAAATAGTGTAGTGTATGTGATGTGTTGTGTACATAAAGCTGGCTGCTGTGCAAAGTCAGAACTGCAGACACATCTAATGAAAGTGGGTGAAATATATTCATTGGTGTCTTCTTAAGTTTAGCCATTACTTCTAACAATTGAAAATTCTTTTTTGAATATCCCTTATTATTTTTATGTGGAATGTTTGAATATAAATGCTTAATTTCTATTTACGGTATAACATAAAACAACAATCCACACATATTAAAAGAAAAGTAAAACCCCAAAAAATAAAATTAAAATTGAATTCCGACAAAAGAAACAGTTAAACCAACGGTTCGAATAATCCTCCATTATTTGCTAAACAATATCCGAGTCGATTGTACAAATCCATCCGGGTACTTTCTAGCACTTGAGGAGAAGTATTCGCACAAATTTGCAGGTCTATTCCGCGAATAGATCTGCAGATCCGCGAATAGTGGGATTTTGAGAAAACCCCACAAAAATAAGTCGTTAGGAGATAAATCTGGCAATCTGGCTGGCCACTTGAAGGTTCCAAATCCACTCATAAGACGTTCCTGGAAAGTTTGTTCCAGGAACTGCCTTATTATGCTTGCATTATGTGCAGGGCTACCATCTTGTTGGAACCATACATATTCCAGGTCTAAATTAAGATGTATAACAGTTGGCATTATATTATTTCGTAACAAACTCAAATACTTTTGAGAATCTAAAGATCCGTCAATGAAGAATGGTCCTAAAATATGATCACCCAAGATTCTAGTCCAGACATTCAGTTTCTGTGGAAACTGAGTTCGGGTACTGATCTATCAATGCTGATTTGTCTGAGACCAATATCGCATGACAGATGGGTGATGTTATCCATGTAATGGAAAAGATGATTCATCAGTAAATAAAATATTTCTGATGAAATTATCTTCTCGATTCGCCTTTTCCATCACAGCTTCACAAAACTTCATCCTGCGATAAGAGTCCCCAGCCAATATCTCTTGGGTTTCCCATATTTAAAACATTTGAAATTGTTCCGCTTCCAAATATTTGAAACTGTAGAGTTGCTTAGGTCCAACTCTTCACCAACTTCTCTTCTCGATTTTTATAGTCAATAAATAATAAACTACAAACTGCTATATCTCTCTCTTCATTTTTTTGTGGGGCTTCATCATCTTTATCTTTGTGGAAGTCTTTGCAACCAGATTTACAACCCCATTTTTCAAAACTGCTGAGTAACTGTTGCATGCTTGGCGATTGCCTATCCTCAAATGCCACAATAATTAAATTGACACATTCCATTGCCGAATGTCCCTCAAAGTACCATTTAATAATTTGCACTTTGTCTATTATTGTGTGATAGCCCATTGTTGGAATACGTTTATACCATTAAAAAACAACCAAATATTTCCTTTGCATTCACATATGTAATGAATAATAATATTATAAATTCGTGTACATCACTAAAACCCCACTCTTAAATGACATCAAACAAACATGATCCCACAAGCAGCATGTAAGTGTGTGTCAGTATGTGATAGTAAATATTTCATTTATTTATTTCATTGATTTCCTATTGAAAACAGACTGTAAATATATATATATATATATATACATATATACATATATATATATATATATATATTATATATATATATATATATTTATATATATATATATATATATATATATATATATGTATATATATATATATATATATGTAGATATTTACATTTATGTTATGTATATATATATATATCTATATATATATATACATATATATATATATATATATATATATATATATATATATAGAAACAACAATTAAAATTTATACTTTATGTCAATTCTTTTAACAAATTATGATTAGTAAATTTTTATAATTTTCCACTTTTGAATTTGTTTAAAGTGGCTACCATGTTACCGTGTAAAGCGGTTACTAAGGTAAATTGAAGAAATACTTTTCTTTCCATACAACTATATATATATATATATATATATATATATATATATATATATATATATATATATATATATATAAGGTAAATTGAAGAAATACTTTTCTTTCCATATATATATACACATGTATATGGAAAGAAAAGTATTTCTTGAATTAGCTTAGTAACCGCTTTACACGGTAACATGGTAACTTTAAACAAATTCAAAAGTGTAAAGTTATAAAAATTTACTAATCATAATTTGTTAAAAGAATTGACATAAAGTATAAATTTTAATTGTCGTTTCTTTATTTAAGGCAAGGTTTTCTTTGTAAATAGGTTTTAATAAATAAATATACAGACATTATTAAACAACCAGCATTTCAAAAAGTGAAAAACAGTATAAAAAAAAGATATCAATATAGAAAAGTTTGATGATAACATACAGTTTTCTGCTCAGTATCTAGAATTATTAGATCAAGAAGCACAAGCATCAGCAGCAATTAACTCAGAAAATACAAACACTTTTAACAAAATTCTCGAAAAATTAGTAAATAGAGATTCTGAAATAAATGAACAACGAAATTTAAAAAATATATCTGAAAAATTTGTTCTCGAAAAGTTTACTAGTAAAAATAATAACGCAAATCAATGGATAGAAAATTTTGAAATAGAATGCTTACGTTTTAAAATAATATCGGTGGAAACAAAATAGAAATATTAAGACTCTTTATGGATAAATCATGTATGGGCTGGTATAGTTCAATGTTAATTTAACTAACATTGGAATCAGAATGGTTAATATGGAAAATTAAATTTTGTGAGTCTTTTGCAAATAAAGGTTGGAGTCCAGTAACATATGCTTTTACATATAGGTATAAAGAAGGTTCATTACTATACTATGCAATAAAAACAGAAAAACTTTTACTTGATATGAGAAGATCTATTGATACAGGTACCTTATTAGATTTAGTCGCAGCTGAACTACCAGAGTTCATTCTGAACAGAATTGACAGAAAAACAATTAATGATACAGTCGACCTGTTTAATGAAATCAGCAAATAAGAACACATGGTTAAAAAAATAAATTTTGAAAAGTTACGTAAATTTCAAAAATTTAAACAAACAAAATGAAAAAAAACCTTCTCCCATCTGTACAAAACTAGGAAAAGGCACACGATATCATCCAGAAGCATCATGTTATTTTAAAGATACACAAGATAAAAATATCAAACATGTTAATAATTCAGAAATAGAAGTAGAATTAAATGATGATAATCAAAAACGAGTAGATAAACCATTAATAAAAGTCAAACTAGTAAATAATGATAACATAAAATTAAATGGTATTTATGACTCTGGTTAAAATATTTCTTTAATTAATTCAAAATTGATAAAAATAAAAGATGATAATAAATAACAGATGAACACAGACAAATTAATAACAATTAATGGTATAAGTAAAACAACTGGTTTGGCTACTTTGAAAATAAAAATTTTTTAAATTGAAGAAAATGTAGATATGTATACCATTGATGGTAAAAAATTTAAATAGGACTTTCTAATTGGGTTAGATATGATAAAAAAATTTCAATTAATTTAGAATGAAGATTTAAGTGTTACACAAAAAGATAAATTAGAAATTGGTTCAAATAACCATATACATTATGATATACAAATCAATACTTTAAATGAAGAAATCACAAAACTAAAAATCCTAGTTGAAAACATTAATAACAATATAAATAATATTAAGAAAGATATCAGGCCTGAATCACATGATATAAAACATGATGAAGACAGGCATATAAATAAATATGATATAAAAAAACGATCAGCCCTGAATCACATAATGTAAAATATGATGAAGACAGGCAAGTAAATTTCAATGAATATGTTACAGAAAAAAAATTTAAAATAAAAACTGATCATTTAAATTCTTACCAAGAATTAGAGGTAGAAAAATTAATAGAAAAGAATATAACAGTATTTGCAAGAAACAAGTATGATGTAGGTACTGTTAGAGATTACGAAGTTAGAATAGACCTAATGGTTGAAAAATATTGCAGTGAAAGACCTTACAGATGCAGCATGGAAGACGGAACTGAAATAGAAAATCAAGTAACTAAATTATTAGAGAACAAATTAATAAAAGAATCATGTAGACCTTTTGCTGCACCGATCACACTACCTTTTAAAAAAGAAGAAAAAAAAATTAGACTATGTATGAATTTTAGAGATCTAAATAAATTAGTAGTACCTCAAGCACAACCATTTCCGTTGATAGAAGATCTTATGATAAAAGCAAGAAACTGTAAATATTTCTCTACGCTGGATATTAACTCAGCATTTTGGTCAATTCCTCTCAGAATAGAAGATAGAAAGAAGACAGGGTTTTTTACTCAATCAGGGCATTTTCAATCGACTTGCCTTTCGTTTGGCTTAAAAACATCTCCAGCAATATTCCATAGAATATTAAGTAATATATTAAGGAAAAATAAACAAACGGATTTTGCGGTGAATTATATTGATGATATACTTATATTCTCTAAAACATTCGAAGATCATATTCAACATTAAACACTATTATTAGAAGTCATAAAAAATGAAGGTTTTAGATTGAAATTCACAAAATGTACATTTGCAGAGAAAAAAGTAAAGTATTTAGGACATATAATACAGGACAACACGGTCAAACCAATAAAAGATAACATAAGATCAATCAGAGATTTTTCAATACCAAGAATTCAGAAAAATATAAGACAATTTTTAGATTAAATTAATTTCTATCACGAATATTTACCGAGAAGCGCAATCATTTTAGAATCATTGCACAATTTATTCAGGAAAAATCAGAAATTTATATGAACGAACGAGTGTCAAAAAGCATTTGATAAAATCAAACTACTTCTGTGTTCTCAGCCAATCCTGGGAATCTTCGACCAAAAATGAGCAATCAAAATCTACACAGACGCATCGATAGAAGGAATCGGTGCAATATTGAAACAAATACAACCCTCAGGTAAAGAAACACCAGTTGCATATTTCTAAAAGAAGCTTAATGAAACACAGAAGAAAAAAAAGGCTATATATTTAGAATGTTTAGCAATTATAGAAGCTATTAGTATTGGAAATGCTGGTTAATAGGAAAAACATTTACTGTGATCACAAGCGGTTAGAAAATATGAATATAAAATCAATACCTGATGAAGAACTGGGAGAATTAACATACTATTTGTCTCAATATGACTTTGAAATGAAATATAACCCTGGAAAAACTAATATAGAAGCAGATTGTTTAAGTAGAAATCCTATATTAGAAGCAGATGAAACTACGCATGAACATCTAAAAATAGTAAATCTGATTAATATAAATGATATTGTTTCCGACCAAACCAATAACAAAGATATTTACAACAATAATAAATTAACAAAAAAAGAAGAAATTTTGTTCAATAAATTTGGAAAAAAAGAAAAAATAATTTTATCTGAAAAATTTATCATCAAACTAATACGAGATGTTTATGAAGGCTTGTGCCGCATCGGAATTGAATAAATGCAAAAGATGATTAGCTCATATTATACAGTAAACAATATTACGAAAAACATAAAGAAAATTTGCAAAAACTGTGAAATATGCATAAAAAATAAGTCAAGAGGTCAGCATAAATATGGTCTTCTATCTCACTTAGGTCCAGCCACAAAACCTTTTGAAATAGTATCTATAGATACAATAGGTGGTTTTGGTGGTTCAAGGTCAACAAAAAAATACCTACATCTATTAGTTGATCATTTCACGAGATACGCATTTATACTAACTTCTAAAACCCAAAATGCATCTGATTTTATAAAACTTATCTCATTGGTAACAGATAATTATGACATTGGAATGGTGCTCACAGACCAATATCCAGGTATAAACTCAAAAGAGTTTAAAAGCTTCTTAGAAGAAAAATCAATATCACCGGTATTCATGCACCATTCTCAAATGACCTAAATGAAATACTAAACCAGAATCAGATGTAAAATAAACGAAAAAAACAAAAAGATATCCTGGACGACAGTAGCACATGATTGTGTAAAGAAATACACAAAACTGAGCATTCAGTTACAAAATTTGCACCAGAATATTTGTTATATGGTACAAATGTTGCTATTTTACCAGAGGAACTGAAACAAGAAAAACCAAAAACTGATTGGATAACAGATAAACAATGAACACTAGAAAATTCAATACAATCTCATGAATACAACAAAAAATTATTTGATAAAAATATTCCAATTCCAAGTGAGAGACTTCGTTTATGTTGAAAACGGCAATAAACTAAACAGAAAAAAGTAAGACGAATTAAAACTCGGACCATGCAAAATTTTAGAAAAAATCTCAGATTCAATATACAAAATTGATATAGGTCACAGAAAATCAGAATCTAATCTATTCCACATCACTAAACAAATACCAAGTACTTCAAGTGAGAATAATGGATTACGATGACTTCTACTCCTCTAAGAAAATTTGCTTAATTTTCTCTCCCGCGAGGGGAGATGTAAAGAAAAGTATTCGCACGGTAACATGGTAACCACTTCAAACAAATTCAAAAGTGTAAAATTATAAAAATGTACTAATCATAATTTGTTAAAAGAATTGACGTAAAGTATAAACTTTAATTGTCGTTTGTTTATTTTTAGGTAAGGTTGTCTTTGTAAATAGTTTTTGTAAATAGGTTTTAATAAATAAATCTTTATTTTTAGAGGAACTTCAGAGCTTGTATTATTTATTTCAATCATCTTATATATATATATATATATATATATATATATATATATATATATATATATATATATATATATATATATATATAAGATATATGTATGTATATATGTATATGTCTATATCTACGTATATATATATAAGTAAGAAAAAATTTGGTTGAAATTTATTTCGTAAGTTTTCCCTTAGTATGTTTTTAAAATTTTATAACGCGGCAAGTTATTTTTTCTGATGATTTCAAATATTTTAAAACTTGCCGCGTTATAAAATTTTAAAAACATACTAAGTGAAAACTTACGAAATAAATTTCAACCAAATTTTTTCTTACATTTAATCAATTTACCCCTCATTAATTGTTTTAGTTAATAGTTTACCGAGCTATTTACTTTATAAACAGCTCGGCTCGTTAATGAGATATCATCACTTTTTAAACAGCAACTATTATATGAAGTCTAGAGCTAATTACTTTGTAAATAGCTCGGTCCTTTCTTCCATATCATCGCTTTTTAAGAAGCAACTATTATATGAAGTCTAGAGCTATTCACTTTGTAAACAGCTCGGTCCTTACTCTCATATCATCACTATTTAAGAAGCAACTATTACATTAAGGATTTTTCCGAAAACTCGGCCCTTTCTTACATTTATGTTTTTGGTCGGATATCATTCCTTTTTGACAGGCGTAAATATACAAAGCCGAAGGCTTCGCACAAAACGCTACACGTTTTGTTACGCTTTTCGTAACAAAAAAGCATACGCTTTTTTATATTTATTAATAATGATCGATTGACCTTTGAAGATATTTTAGCGAAATTTTGACTTCGGTACGGAACCAAAAATTCTATGTCTTGTCAGGATTTTCGCTAAATGGTATAGTTGTATAATTAATTGATGTATGTAGGTGTATAATTTATCATTGCATCATAACAGTTGGTCGTTGCTTAGGTGCTGTGTGTTATACGTTGTCTGCCAGGAGTGGGGATGAAGACTATCTTGGCTATATCTCCAAGGACGGATGTAGACATCAGTCCTTGACGGGAGAAAATATTATGTTACTTGGTTATAAGGGCGTTACAAAATTTTTGCGGGCGAAGCCGCAACATGTACTGCTAGTTATAAATAAATAAATAAATAAATACGTGTAGCAATGTTCCACGACAATCAGTATCCATGGCGAGAAATAATATTATGTTACTTGGTTATAAGGGTGTTACAAAATTTTTGCGGATGAAGCCGCGACGGGTAATGCTAGGTATAAATAAATAAATAAATGAATACGTGTACCACTGTTTCAAGACAATAAGTATCCTTGGCGGGAAATAATATTATGTTACTTGGTTATAAGGGCTTTACAAAATTTTTGCGGGCGAAGCTGCAACGGGTAATGCTAGTAATAAATAATAATTTATCAATGCAAAATATAATAAAAAAGTTAAAATGAGAATATAAATTAATCTTCACAAAATAACAAAAAGGTTCACCCATCCAAGTATTGACTTTACCCAATGTAGCTTAACTGCATTGACCAGACGAAAACTGGTGTATTCAACATCGTTTCCCCTTGCCATCGGTTAGAGAAATTTTAAAGAATAAATAAAAAAATAAATAAATACGTGTAGCAGTATAAGACAAACAGTATCCTTGACGGGAGAAAATATTATGTTACTTGGTTATAAGGGCGTTAATAAATTTTTGCGGGCGAAGCCGCGACGGGTAAATAAATAAATAAATAAATTAATTAATTAATAAATAAATAAATTCGTTAGCAGTGTTCCAAGACAATCAGTATCCTTGACGAGAGATAATATTATGCTACTTGGTTATAAGGGCTTTAAAAAGTTTTTGCGGTCGAAGCTGCAACGGGTAATGCTAGTAATAAATAATAATTGATCAATGCAAAATATAATAAAAAAGTTAAATTGAGAATATAAATGTAGCTTAAATTCAAACACTAGACGAAAACTGCTGTATCCAGCAAGCTATGGCCATTACCATCGGTTAAAGAAATTTTTAGGAATCATATAGTTCATTATGTTTTATACATGGTTCTTTACTTTGATATGGTCTAATACCAATCAATAGTAATGCTAGTTATAAATAAATAAATAAATTCGTTAGCAGTGTTCCAAGACAATCAGTATCCTTGACGAGAGATAATATTATGCTACTTGGTTATAAGGGCCTTAAAAAATTTTTGCGATCGAAGCTGCAACGGGTAATGCTAGTAATAAATAATAATTGATCAATGCAAAATATAATAAAAAAGTTAAATTGAGAATATAAATGTAGCTTAAATTCAAACACTAGACGAAAACTGCTGTATCCAGCAAGCTATGGCCATTACCATCGGTTAAAGAAATTTTTAGGAATCATATAGTTCATTATGTTTTATACATGGTTCTTTACTTTGATATGGTCTAATACCAATCAATATTTAAATAGCTAGTGTCATCCAATCAGAAAGGACTCTATAAAAATATCAACGAATAAGATGAATATATGCGTTCTAATGCTAATTTGATTAAATCGAAAATTATAAAAATGTTCTTTTTTCCGATACAAATTTCCAGTTTTCGCAACTTTCCCGTCGGTTTGGGTACTAGATCTACCTGTATGCCAAATATCAACTTTACAGGATATCTGGAAGTAGCGTAGAATTATGATATACTATACACGTTTTTTTAAGGCGTAACCGCGAATTTTGCATTTTTGAAGTGAAATAACTTTTTAACGGTTAATTCGTTAACGATCATTGAAAAAACCGGTTTCCTATAATTTCGTAAAGTATCGATAATTTGAAATTTCAACGTTTTCATTTCAAGGTTAGTGAAGTTGGAAAAAAACCGATGATTGTGTTCAAAATTTTCGATTAGGTGAACAATGACATGTCTGCTACCAAGTAACAGCTTGCTATCAGCTAAAGGTATTCGAATGTACTATGAACCACGAGTTGAGGCCATTTTTTAAATTTTATAGTTGATTTGTGCCTTATTCATACGGTTTTTGTTCGGTTTTGTTCGTACATAGTAACAATGAAAGTTGTTACTGCATATATAATGAACAATTTAAATTCGAAATTGTTTTCAAAAACCGAATAAATAAGCCACAAATGAACTATACAATTTAAAAAAAATGGCATTAACTTTTGTGGTCCATAGTACAATGTACAACTAAAGTTGACGTCAGTTTTTTAAATTTTATAGTTGATTTGTGCCTTATTCATTAGGTGTTCGAATAAAAGTTGTTATCATATTTCTATTGAACAACTTTTATCGGACGCATCTTTTCGAAAATCTAATCAATATGGCACAATTCAACTATAAAATTTTTAAAAATTACATCCTCTTTTGACGTCCAATATGTTCATTTAGCATCAATTCCAGTTTAAATTATGAAAATAAGGAATAAACCATGTAGACCATTTTGAAAATCATGTAAGCCTTTTTAAAGTGAATACAGAAAATTTATAAACTGGGTTCTATACCATACGCCACCATTGATCAACAAATTGAGTTAATTGTGATGAAATAATGCTAACGTTATAATATTTATACTATAAAAAATATATTCAAAATTTTATTTTGAATAAAATTTTTAAAATTTTGGCAATCGTAACTAAAAAATGAAAAGGCTATTAACTTGACAAATTTATCGTTTGTGAAATAAAATAGAATATTATTATTATTATTAATAAATTTAACGTACAAATTCTGTAAAATATCAATGATATTATTAAGAAAAACTTGGTTGCAAACTTTTAATAATTATTTTGTGCAAACAAGTATAAAATAATAAAATTATTTGAAAAAGTAAATTTTTCCATCACAACCCTTCGCAATTGGGAAAAATACCCCTAAAACCACCCCCTTTTCTCCTATACATAAAACTACATATTAAGAAGGATATTCGAAAAACACCTCCCAAAATTACATTTTTCAGTTCTATACATGCTAGAAAGATGGGATTTTCACCAACAAGATAAAGTCAAATTAACAGAATACAAAATTTCATTACCTACAATGCACCCCCCCCCCCCCGAAAACACCCCTAAAACTGCCCTTTTCACTTATATTCATGTTAGAAAGATCGGCTTCCATTCAACGTAGAACAGGTTCAAAATGACAGAACTATTTCAAAAACGTAAATTTTTCTATTGCAACTCTGCACAAATGGGGATTACACCCCGAAAACTACCCCTTTTCTTCTATTCATGTTAGAAAGATGCGGTTTTTTACATTCAACGCTAAACAAATACAATTGGTGGTTTATTCGAAAAACCTAATTTTTTTCATCGCTACCCCTCGAAAATAGTAGTGTGAGACTTATTTATTCGCAGTCCCCCAAGCCCTCCCCTTAACCCATCTCCCCAAAAATTCACACTTAAACCCTCCAATTCCTCCTCCCTCCCAAAAATTATCCCAAAAACATAACCCCCAAAAAATTCTCCTTTTCAAGTATTTTTTAACTTTTTTTACAAATCATGTCATGTTATTTTCTGTGACGCGGAGCCAAGGAACCAAGAGGGGATCCCCCCTGTGAGCAGAGCGAGTTATTATATTTACACAATAAACAAACTCCTGAAATTGAGTCAGAAAAATCAACTAAGAAACATGTCATGTTCACACCCGATTTTTATAATCTCATTTGTTATAATCTTAATTGAATGCAGTCAATATGTATGTCAAAGCAAATCAGACGAAGTAATTAATCATATTAACCCGACAATAATCCATTTTCTTGAAAATCATTTATCAAAAACCCACTTTCAAGTATATCTGCAATTTTTACTACATTTATGAATTATTAATTGCCTAATAAAATTTTTTTAAACAAGACTACTTCATACTTTATTTTATGAACATGAAAAGATTTATATTGGATTCTCTATGTGAACAAAAGAAATAATTATTCAGGCGACTATAGGAGACATAAGTCTTCGTTTATGTCTCCTGTTATTGAAAGACAGTTTCTCATATTACAACCATTTTGTTACTTGTATATAACACAACGTGAACCCCTCAGACAGACAACAGCGTATGGAGAAGTAGTAGCTTTCAAAACCAACATGAATAAGTGTATAGAGAACTTTGGTGTCAGTTGCATAAAGCCTTACTCATTTACTATTTAGTTCACAGCTTTCTCTATTATAATTTAAAGGCTTTTATTATTACATTCCTGGCAGATAAGGAGTCATATTCAATGTGTATTGTATTTGTCGTCGTACTCGCTTCATCGTCATATTATATTTATGTATGGTGTTTTTCGTAGTACGCTTGATCGTCATATTATATTTATGTATGGTGTTTTTCGCAGCCACAGGTATGTTTTGAATAGGATAATATATCATTTATAGAAACTTTTGGTTTTCGCACTATGGATAATAAATCTTGACGTTGTAAGTAAAATAATCAGATCGCCAATAGACGCTGACTGAAATATTTAAAATTTGAAATTCTATGAGAGTAAAACATTTCTTACTCAAAACCTTTTGTTTTATGAGAGAATCATTTACGATTGATGTTCACTTTTTACTTAGAAAAAGAGTATATTTAGATAAATTATTTTTTATGATGTTTATATAGATAAACATAAACCCGATAATTTTGCTAAAAAATATGAGTTTATTGCAATACAATTTATTTAATAAAATAGTTCTACTTAGATATTTCCACAGTTTTCTCTGTTACTAAAAATTTATTGAACCATTTGATTCTAAATTTGATTTTGTAAATTGTAAAGTCTATGATTGACTTTATAATTTCGGCTAAATTTGGAACAAATGGTTGGAAAAGTAAGAGAATTAAGTTTAAACAAAAAATAAATAAAAAACATGTTGAACAACTAATACAGATCAAAAACATAAATATAAAAAGGCGTTAAGGAATTTCCTTAGAATACGAAAATCACTCTCTAGCAGACAGAATTTTAGTGTGATCAAAATGAAATATCATAGCTGACATGATTTTAGTATTTAAAAAATTTAATCTAGACCACGGTAGTGCGAGAGGCCGAGTTTAAGGAGTTTTTTGCCTTCGCGCTTACAATACTATTACTTCACGAAATATCAGAGCAGATTTGACCCCGAAATTCTTATCTAAACGAAACGAGCAATAGTGGTGAATTTTCGAATATAACCTATTTTGGAAATGTTACGAGACTGTTTTTTCAATCACCGTTAAGAAATAAACGGTTAAACAGTTATTTCAGTTCAAAAACCGTAAAATAGCGGGAACGCCCACAATTTTTGGGAACATAATCATAATTCCAGGGCCTAGACCATAAGTCCTTAAAAGTTGATATTTAGCATACAGTTAGATATTGTGCCAATACCAAAAGGAAAATTATCAAACCACGAAATTTATATCGGGAAATGGAAAATTTTTTCATTTTGGTTTTGAAAAAATTAACATAGGAAATATTGCTGCTCTATGATTATAGAATAGAATAAGTATATTTTATCATCAATATTTTACATAACTTGTAGTACAAGACATCTTATAAGTATAGTTCCTAGCCTATGCTTTACCTATAATATATCTCCTTATTAAATTATATACATCGAGATTATAAAATCATTTTAACATCGTTTAGAAATGGAAAAAAAATTAATACAAGAACCATTGACATATAACTTAACCTAAATTGGATGGATAAGCCATCCCTAAAACTAAAAATTAGAAATATAGAAGAAACGAAAAGAAAATATATACAATTTAGAATACAACAGTATTAGTTGTAATCGAGATCATGTGGCATGCGTAATCTTTTCCCAAAGAGCAACGTATTCGGGTCAAATTGACCCAGTACGTTGATTTCCGGGAAAGGATTTTCGCGGGATGGTTGGAAAAAGGATTTGGAGGTAGTTTGGATAAATTTACGGATAGTAGGATGTCCAGTTTCTACGTGTAGAGCTTCAGACGGAAATCTAAGTGGTTTTTTCGAAATCGTCCGAAGACAACGATTTTGAAATTTTTGCATTTTCGCTAGGTGCGAAGGAGCAACGTTTGACCATATTGGGACAGCCTACGTGAGTACGGGCCAGAAACATGACTTGTAAAGTCGATGTTTCAGACGTTCGTCCAGCTTACTCTTGGTGTTGAGTAACGGGTACAGCCTTGCAAAGGATGCGTTTGCAAGGGCTAGACGCCTTTTGTCGGCTTGTGCCCAATTCAACTGCCTTTGAAGAGTTATTCCTAGACACTCAACACTTTGAGTTTGCCGGATTTCAGTGTTAAACATCTTCAATTGAAGTGGGTAGAAGGAAAATTTATTCCTCTTAGTAAACAAAACGGACTGAGTCTTCGTGGGATTTATCTTGATTTCCCATTGCTTGAAATAGTTTTCAAGCCTGGATAGATGAGATTGGAGACTCGAAATAGCTTTCGGTTGCCAAGAAGAGCAATATATTGTCGTATCGTCGGCGAAGAGGGCTGTTTCAGTAGCTGGATCCTTCGGGGTATCGTTTATATAATATAAAAAGAGCTGGGGTCCAAGCAAGGATCCTTGAGGTACACCAGCATGAACACGGTATAGGCTCGATTTACTTTGTTGGATATGAATTTGTGATTTTCAGTTTGATAAATATGAAATCAGGAAGTTCAGGATATTGATTGGTATATTGAGTTTGAATAGTTTGTGGATAAGGCCATCGTACCAAACCGTATCGAAGGCTTTTTCGATGTCCAAGAGGACCATGCCTGTGGATTTATTCCAGTTAAATCCGGTAGTAATGTGGTCAGTGAGTCAGTGAACGTTGATGTCGATCAAGGTATCAAACCTGTTGGATACTTATATCGCTGGTTTTTTCGAAGAGGTGCTATCCACCCTCCCACGTCGTCGTTGTTGGTCGTTCTTCACCACCTGGAAGTCTGCTTCCATTGTTTCTATTGCTGGTTGTCGAGGATGGAGCTGCTTGGCGCATCTTCGACGTAGGGACCACCGCCTGCTTGGCGGTGGTAGGCATAACTAAACTTTTCTCCAATCTATATAACAGAAGAAAAACACATTAGTTGATTAAATATAAAAAATATAATATGACTGGGTTATAAAATAAAAAGTATTCAATGATTTTACGAAGATACAATCAGGAAACATATTTTATTTTAAGTAACAGAAAAATTTGTTTTCAATCCTCCTACAAAATACCTAGCAATAAAATCTATTATAAACAGATTCTATTGTCAAGGGTTATTTTATAGAGACTAAAGAACAAAAATTCCTTTCTAGCTAGGTTTATTTTTGAGTTTTTAGAAACTCTTTGAGAGATATTATTAAAGAATACAATGCAGAGCGTAAAAACCCACAATCATGGCAATGGTATTTATATTGTGTGATAGATATATTTGTAAAACCACAGTATATATGAAGTATAAAGTGGTAAAAATTCACTAGGCAGATGTTTCCTGATAAACATCGAGATTGTGATTCGTTGCTCTATGATTGGTCCGTATATTTTATATTTATACTAAAATGTAGAACACACCACTTGTGAGAGAATTTTTGATACCTTAAATAAAAATATGTGGGAAAATTTAATTTTCCCAACGGAACATATAGAAAATCAAAAATTAAATTTATGTGTTTATGATTGAAAATTAAATTCCTTAATATCTCTGTACACATTAGAGCTTGAGCAAAAATGATAAGGTGATGAATTGTAGCAAACATGATTTCCTATAACTTTACTCCTTATGTATTTTTCGATTGTTTTAATATTAAGAGAGATATTTTGTGCTTGTATATTTGTTATATGAAAACCGATCTTATGTGATACACAAATGCTGTACATTGATTGGTTCAGATAACACTAATTGTTAAAATTGTTCAACAAAGAAATTTTTTGAAATTTATCAAAAAAAAATGATTAGGGTCGGTTTTTTTTTGCATTCAACCTGTTTAAACTTGAAATTTATAGGAAACATTGGAAAACTTTAATTTTTCAAACGAAACAACTCAGAAAATGGGGAAGAACACAAAAAATTTCCTTTTCTTTTCCCAGTTTATGTAAATATACATGGTATATTAAGTTTAGTCCCGACTGTGTAACGTTTGAAAATATTAATCCTTGACATAAATGCTTGTTCATAAAATGGCCCAATTCGGCTATTTCCGCATGTCTATCCGCCTATCTATCTGTCTGTGGACTCAATAACCCAAGAACGAAAACAGATATAGAGCTAATTTTTTTTTGTGTGTTCTAGAACAAAAAAATAAGGTCAAATTCGATAATGGACAATTTTTACTTTTAACCGAAAATCAGATTCACTCTTCTTCGCCGCAAAATAATGATTTATAATTTCCACATAAAACCCTATGATATGGGTATCAAATGAAAGGGCTTGATGACCGAAACACAATATATAAAGTGCCGTTATTCTAAATCCAATATGGCGGCCGCCGCAAATGGCGATTTATAATTTCCACATTAACCCCTATGATATGGGTACCAAATAAAAGGCTTGATGAATGAAACAGTATATAAAGTGGCGTTATTCTAAATCCAATATAGCGGCAGCCGCAAATGGCGAATAATAATTTCCACATTAACCCCTATGACATGGGGATCAAATTAAAGGGCTTGATGAGATATATATATGTCGGAGTTACATTGGGATTATGATCGTTTGAACCAGTATATATGTTGTCAGGCATTGTTGTTTTTTTTATAAAATACATACACTTACCAATTTTTCCAATAGCACAGGACACTGCATTTTCACAAACACTCTCTAGTCTCCAATAACTCGAGACACCGCACTTTCACAAACAGTAATTACAAATAGTTGGTTCAATCTACGACACAGTAAGTTGGCTCCAGTTAACAATACAGATACAACACGAATAATACTAACAAATGCCATACCACGGTTATCTCATCCATAAACATAATTAATTATACTAGTCCAAAAGGGCTACCAACAATCCAAACGCTATCTCCATGTGGCCTTTCAGCAGAGTTCAGTTGATACTAATACGCAACTGCACGATACGGTCTGTACTGGGGTGCTGTCCTCTCAGCACTGCTCTTTCTTGATCTCCGTAAAAGTTATTGAAAAAACGATCATTCTACTACTATCCCTACGTTATGGTTATATATGTCGCCTCTCTGGTATAACACCAAAAAAGGTCTCTTTTCATTCGTACCGTACAATTTGCGTCTAAGTAGAGACCACACGTGTCCCGTCCAACCGAACCCTTACTTACTGTGTTAATTGATAACCTTAAAGGAATTATTCATTATTGCACTTATAATAGACAATTTATTTTATTCTAAGAATATATAAGTATCGATAATATCTAATTTCCGGGCCTCTATGTCTGGCGGATCCTTTTATGTCGGACATACTGTAATAAATAAACCCTTTTCTTAAAAAAATAGTTTTATAGCACTTATAAATGTAAGTGTTTAAAATCTCCAAATGTGAATTGGTCCTTTGCACAAATTCAACCTCCGACATATATATATATATATATATATATATATATATATATATATATATATATATATATAAGATGATTGAAATAAATAATACAAGCTCTGAAGTTCCTCTAAAAATAAAGATTTATTTATGAAAACCTATTTACAAAAACTATTTACAAAGACAACCTTACCTAAAAATAAACAAACGACAATTAAAGTTTATACTTTACGTCAATTCTTTTAACAAATTATGATTAGTACATTTTTATAATTTTACACTTTTGAATTTGTTTGAAGTGGTTACCATGTTATATATATATATATATATATATATATATATATTTATATCTATATAAATATATATATATATATATATATATATATATATATATATATATATATATATATATATATATATATATATATATATATATATTTATATATATATATATATATATATATATATATACATCTTTCAAAAAGTAGTGATATCCGATCAAAAACATAATTGTAAAAATGGGCTGAGTTTTCGGGGAGATACTTTATATAATAGTCGCTCCTTAAAAAGTGATGATATCCCAATTAAAGAGCCGAGCTATTTATAAATTAAATAGTGAAAACTGAAATGTAAGAATGGAAGTGCAAAGTAAAATTTAAAAAAAATTGGTTTAAATAATTTGTTTCGTAAGTTCTCTCTTAGTATTTTTTTCAAATTATATAACGCGGCAAGTAAATTCAAAATATTTGAATCAAAAGAAAACAAATTACTCTCATCTCTCATCTTCCCATTTCTCTAACATTAATTAAAGTGAAATGGCAATTTTACGGGTGTTTTTCCTATTTACGGGAGGGGGGAAATGGCGATGTAGTTAATGAAAGTATTCTGTTAACTTGACTTTATTTCGGGTCGATTGATGAAAATCCCATCATTCTAGCATGTAAAGAACAGAGAAATGTAATTTTGGGGGGAGTTTTTCCAATTTTCAGGGGGGTTGCAATGAAAAAAATTTTTCCGATTTTTCTCGTCGGTTTGAAACAATTTTGCGTCGAATGAAAGAAAACCGTCTTTTAACATGTCTAGAAGGGGGTTGGGTTTTGTATAGATCAGTAGGTGTGTCAGTCAGTCAGCTTCACTTTATAGTGTATTAGATTCTTCCTAAGAAAATTAATGAGGGGTAAATTGATAAATGTAAAAAAAAATTGGGTTGTAATTGATTTTGCAAGTTTTCCCTTAGGATGTTTTTTAAAATTTTATAACGCGGCAAGTTTTAAAATATTTGAATCAAAAGAAAAAAAAACATACCGTGTTTTAAAATTTTAAAAACATCCTCAGAAAAAACTTACGCAATAAATTACAACTTAATTTTTTCTTACATTTAATCTACCCTTCATTAATTTTCTTAGGGGGGTCATCACTATGTATTTACATAATCACTAAGTATTTACATAATAAAATTATATTCATTTCACTCACATTTGGTAAAAAGCTCGGTCCTTCATCCCATATCATCTCTTTTTAAGGAGCAACTATTACATTAGGTATAAAATTTCAAATTCGCCCCCTTTACCTAGATTAGTTTTTTTGTATTATAAATACGTATTTCGACTACAATGTAGTCATCATCAGTATAAATTAGCTAGTCGTTATTATCTCTTTGACAATTAGAAATAGATATGAAGTCGAGATCAATAGACAAAAATAAAAATAGATAGAAAATTAACTAAATTAAAATATACTGGATTTAAAATATAATAAATTTTAAATTATATTGATATTACTCATGTTAAAATTTCCTTCATTCACATTTATTCATGTTAATTTTACTCTTATTAAAATTACTCTTATATTGTCGCAGGATATGTTACTTGTTACTAATTTGGTGACAATTTCACAATCTATCTTGGTTTTACGCTACTTATATATGTTCGCCCGACTTTAGATGCTATTCTAAGACCGCACCTGATTGGTGCTGAGTTATGCCTTGTGCAGTGAACCCGTTTTTGTATTTTGACATCTGTAGAGAGAGATATTGGCACTTGATTTTACCGTAAGATTTTGATTAAATATGAATTTGGTACCGGTCCATTGTCTAGATTCATAATATTTCTTTTGAATTTCTGAATGTATATGCTTTCGTATGCATCCAGCTCTGAGGGATTTTGTACAGCCTTAACAAGTTTTAAATTGGATTTGTCGATTTTATGGTCATTCTCTATAATGTGTGCTGCTACACAGGATTTTTCTAATCTGCCGTATTTCGTATGAGCCGTATGTTCTTTGAATCGGGTTCCAATTTGTCTGCGGCTTTGGCCTATGTATGTTTGTGAACATGAAGGACACTCTATGCTATAGATTCCCGATTTCTGTTCGTCTACTATTTTATCTTTTGGGCTCCCGAGGATCTGTTTAATTTTACATTTGCTCACGAGAGCTATTTTTATATTATGATCCTCCATTTCTTTTTTAATTTTGTTCGTACAAGGTGGGAAGTACGTTAGCTTGCACCATTACTTTTGTTCGTTGTCGGCCCGTTCTGGTGTTAGTGTTTATTTTTAGAATTTTAAATTTAATTTTACGGATCATGTTATTTATTAATTTTGGAGTGTAGTCGTTAAATATTGCAATTTTTTTAATATGTTGGGCTTCTTTAAAATAATTTTTTCTCGACATTGGCACTTTTAGTAGTCTATTTATTAGAAAGTTAAATATGACTAGTTTGTATTGAGGTGGACTATTTGAATCGGAAGTGATGTATCTTTCTGTGTGGGTCGGTTTTCTGTATATGTCAAAATCTAATTTATCTGTGCCCTTGTTCCTGCTGATTTTTAAATCTAAGAAGAGGATCGAGCCTTCCTTTTCGACTTCTGTTGTGAACTCTATAGATGGGTACATTTTGTTGAGCTTTTCTAGAAAAGTTTTCGGATTTTCTTTGCCCGTATCAAAAATCGTAAAAATGTCATCAACATACCGGTACCAGTCTGTCGGAAAGTATTCGAAGCTGTTTTTGGCTATTTCTTCTAAGCCGTTCATAAAGAGATTGCTTAGGATAGGTAATAGTGGATTACCCATGCTTGTCCCGAATGTTTGCCTGTAAAATTTTTCTTCAAATGTAAAGACATGTTTCATGCAGACTGTTAGTTTTAGTAGTTCTGTTATTTCCTCTTTGGGTATATCCTGAGTATTAAGCCATTTTTCCAATATCTTTATAGTTTCTGGGATTGGTACACTGGGGTATAAAGCTTTAACGTCGATTGAAATTAGTAGTGCTTTTGGATGTACCGGTTGGTCTTTGATTTTATCGATTAGTGCTATGCTGTTTTTAATTGAGATTGAATATGTTTGGATAAAGGCCTGGAATTTTGCAACTAGCCATTTTGCTATTTTGTATGTCGGAGAGTTGATTCCCGAGACTATCGGTCTCATTGATCCGTCGTTTTTATGAATTTTTGGAAGGCAATATAATCTTGGTGTTACCGGGTTTGAACATTGTAGTTGGTATTTTGTTTGTTTATTTATGGTTTTTGGACATTCGTCTAAAGTATCTTTAACTTCTTTTATGAATGCCGATAATGGGTTGGTCCTTTGAGTTCTGTAAGGCCCTTCGTCTAGCATTTTGTGAACTTTTTGTGAATAATCGGTTTTGTCCATTATTACTGTAGAATTGCCTTTGTCTGCTTTTAAATAGTGAACCTCTTTTTGTTTTAGTGACTTAACAGTTTCTATATCCGTGTTAGCCTTCGTTGTTACCGTTTTCGTAATTATTTTTGCACAATTTTTCGAATTTGATTTTTAGTGGGTTCATCTATAGTTTTTATGCCAGTTTCGATATCTATAGTTAGATTTACGGCCGGACAACTGTTTTGTTTAATTGCAAAATTTAAGCCTTTGTTCGACAAATTCATTTCTGCTTCTGTAAATGATTTTGATGTGAGATTGTGAACTAGTGTTTGTTTATCAAATTTCGATTTTGTTGGCTTTTGTTTGTTGGAACCGCGTTTAAGAGCGCCGAGTTTTTTGTGCAGTTTTGTGGTTTTGGTTTTAAGTTTGTGCTTTATTACTACGTGCATCTGCCTGTACCACGTTGACCAGTTTTCATATTCTACATTGCTTAAGTTTTTCGTTATCATTAGGTGTAGCTTATATGTTTCGAGCTCCATTTGGCTACGTTTCGCGTGTAACGATTTGATTACAAGATTAAGCCATTTTCGTTTTGCAGCGAGTATCGATGTTGTTGCTGCTTTGCTCGTAGTTTTCGTGTTGATGTTAATGATATTGGGAAAAAACCCGTTTTTTCGGCATGTTGTTACAAAGTTGATATCTGCTTCAAAAACCTAGAGTTCTCACTAATTTTCATTCGATAATATAATGTTTATTACATTAGGGATTTCCCCGAAAACTCGGCCCTTTCTTACATTTATGTTTTTGATCGGGTATGACTACTTTTTGCAAGGCTTAAATATACAAAACCGAAGGCTTCGCACAAAACCTTATTGTTACGTTTGGAAAATAAAAGTTTTCCAATTTTTCTTATTAGTTTCAAGTTATTCCGTATCGAATACAAAAACCGTCTCGTTCTAGCGTGTCTAGAATTGGGTTAGAATTTTTTTTAACAAAATTACGTTCTGATATTAAAACCTTTGAATATCTTTTTTTGGAAAAATATACAAAAATTTACAAAGTGGACCTACAGTTTTGAAACTTAAGATTTAGGTTAAGGAATGTTTTTTGCTTATTATTTCGATAAAACACGGAGTAATTTAACTTTTTATGTAAAATTCCTCGTTAAATCAGCATGGTTCTATAATTTACATGACCTGAATTATTTTATATTCAGATGTGGTATATAAGTTCTATGGACTATGTTGTTTGAACACGAAGAATTTGCGATTATTTTTTCGATATCTCTATTGGTTTACGAGATATTTCAATTTTTTTCAGGCACAAATTCTAAATAATTCAACTTAATGAAACCTTAAATGTTTAAATTAATGTACCCTTATTGATACAAACTAAATAATGGATGATAATTTTTATTCCAATTGTTCAACTGAAATCAAATATTCGATTTGCTAAAACTCATTACTTTTTTTGCCTAAGTAATGTTAAACTTCCATATTGAAAACACTATAATTAGATAAAAAATGTAATTTTTGTTTTTTTTCCTATTTTCGGGGATGTTGCGTTAGGAAAATTAAAGTTTTCCCATTTTTCTTATAAATTTCCGGTAAGTCCGGGTTGAAATAAAAAAATGGCACCCTCCTAGCATGTCTAGAAGTGGGTTACATGTTTTTAAACAAAATTACGTATAAATTAGATCTAAACAAATTTTTTTTTTTTCAGTTTGAAAAAGTTGCTTTGTTAAATGAAATTAGTGTTTCAAAATAAAGCTGTTAAAAATATATATTCTTATTGAAATGCTACGCGATTTACGTGTCATCCAATCAGAATGTACTATCAACTAATTATAATGGACTGTATAAGATATATGTTTCACAATGTTAAATTTATCAAAACAAAAATGCAAAATGGGTTATCTGGAACTGGGCTTGAATATTGATGGATAGGTCTACACGATTTGTAGGCGTGTTCTCTATTTTACGATTTTTGAATTAAAATAACTTTTTAATTGTTTATTCCTTAACGCCTTGAAAAGAAAGTCTCTTATAATTCCGTAAAAATTCCGTTTCGTTCAAAATTTATATCGGGATCAAATATCGTCTTAAATAATGGCTAGTAATAGCACGATAACGTATATAGGCAAAAACCTCTTAACCTGGGCCTGTCGCACTACCGTGCTCTAAATATAACTAATATATGTAAAGGATCTTTTTATAGGCTGTCATGTTGTTAAAGTGACATCGGTAAAATTTGTTGTGAATTGTTTAGCAAACCATCATGGAAGGTTAAACCGTTGAGCAACGTGAGCAAATCCATCAAATGTTTTTATTTCAATCAGTGCTTCGTTCGATTATCATGTTTTGCGACAAGAAAAAAATCATAGTCAGAGATGAGGCCAATTTTTGGATGAACGGATGTGTAAATAACAATCTACACGAGATACATCTGCACCAAATACATCTTAAAAAATTTCTGTTTGGTGAGGATGTTGGTTTGGTGGAATCATCATCCAAAACGAAACAGGCGTTGCTATACCATCAACGAGCGCTACAGATTGATGATATGAAATTTCTTGTGGCCTAAACTGGATGTTTCTAATAAAATGTGGTTCCAATAGGACGGCACTAAATGCGGCATATCGCATGCTACGAGAGACGTTCGTCACAAACGGTGTAAGGGTATGGTTATTTTTCCGGTGGCGATGACGTGATGATGTGAACTGGTCTACAAGATCATGCGATTTAACGCTTTTAGATTTCGTTCTTTGGGGATATCTTAAATCGCAGGTCTATGCAAATAAGCCTCAAAAATCGATTCCTTCAAAGTAAACATAACGAACGTCATCCAACAAATTCAACTCCCGAGTACGTACCACCATCAAAGCCACGTCGGATTTTTTAACGACGTTATATTTCACAGTCAATGTCATAAAATATTATTTTAAATAAAATAAAAATTGAGTCGATATCTCAAACACAACAAGGTTTATTGACATTTAAAACTCGAGCGCCCTTATTGAAAGATCCTATATTCATATTTTAAGACAAACTTCTGCCATCTACAAAAATTTTAGATATTTTTAACAAAAAACCCCTTTTTCGGATTAAATTATTTTTAATGTTTAAGCTTTTCTTCAATTTCAGTAAAAAGAGATGGCGGTAAAAAAAAATTATTCTTGTCTAATGTATCGATTTTGAGTATTTACGAACACGAAGTCACTTTTTATCTACAATATACAAAAGTACACTCGTTGTACGGTACCGTTTTTCGAGTTATCATACTTGCGGTTAATATTTCCATACACTATAAACTGAACGTACCAGGCGTCTTGATCCTCAGACAAAATATCCCCGATAAAATATCCCAGGACAAATATCCCAGACAAAATGCCCCAAGCATAAAATATCCTCCGATATATTATCTTTTGATAATAATAAAAAATACCTCGAGTTGATCGGGTTTGCGTGTTTTTGGGCGCTCGCACTATACAGCGTTCTATATCATTCAAACATCGTGGCAAAAATTATTGAAATTAAATAAGGTAACTATTACAATCGAGTACTACAATCGTTCACTTCATCGGTCATGCCCCGAGTTGGTCGGGTTTGCGTGTTTTTGGACCCTGCACTAAAAGGCGTTCTATATATTTTAGATATCGTGGCAAAAACCAGTATTATTATTATTGATATTATTTGGAATTTCAAAGTTTTCGAGATATTTTGTCGGGGATATTTTGTCCTTGGGATATTTAATCTGGACATATTTTGTCTGGGATATTTTGCCCGGGAACAAAGACGCATGTAACCAAACTGAATACTGTAAGCTGAAAACACTTTTGCATATATATTATACTAGCTGACTCGCACGGGTTCATTACAGAAAATATAAAACAGTCTATGTTACTCCAAGGTTACAAACAAAAAATCAATCATCTTTCCTCGTTATACATATTAGCATTACCCGTCGCGGCTTCGACCGCAAAAATTTTATAACGCTCTTATAATCAAGTAACATAATATTTTCTCCCGTCAAGGACTGATAAATTGCGTTTAATTTTTGAAATACATTTGTTGTATGCACTGCCAGTAGATAGGCTATGAGAGTACGAGCGCAAAAAAGGTAATTTTCCCATATTATTTCCCATAAGGAATTCTAAGGTCGATTTTGCACTTTTTGTTCCCTTCTGCACATGTGCAGTTGTTCCTCAGCCTACGCATCTGAGCAGACCATCGCGCATATCTTTTAGCCAACCATCACGCATACTCTTCAGTCAGTGAATTTGGTCGACCATCACACATGTTTTTTAGCCAACCATCAGTCGGTGTACCCCAAGCTGCCAGTAGTTCCCTCTCTGGAAGTTTCTTAGTGGGGGGGATCGAGGGTAGGGGGGGTTATACTAACACTAAATTTATTTTTTCGTATTATCACCAAACATGTCTCCGGACTAACTTCTCACAAACGCATATTATGACTCATCTTCACTGGTTTACACACACTCCTTATTTTTACTACAACGAATTATTTTATTTTAAAAAAAAGTGGGATATGTTGGGGATTTGAACCCGTGTTTATAACAATAATACGTTTGTAATGAACTCATCATGCCTCGGGACCACCATGTAAGTACGAATATGGAAGAAAAAATAGTGAACATATAAAAAAAATGATCAAGGTTATCGAAGCTATCAACTAATATTTTGTAGGAATAAAAAAGTATAGATAAAGACATAAGCAAGGTTAAATTTATTATTAATATAAATTAAAGTTCAACCAACGATTGTGTAGTTAGAGTTTATATCCTTTTTCGCATACCTTTTGCAAACCATTCTAATTGACTCTGAAATGTATGGTGGAGAAAAGAAAAACTCGATTATTTTCATTCTTTTTTGGTTTATTAATTAACAATGAGGTAATGGTAAATACAATAATAAAAACAATATAAAAATGTAACAATAATAATTATGTACTACATCAAAATATAATTGTAATTGATCAGCAGTTTATAATAAAAGTGAAACAAAATTTTTTTACAAGTCATCTGAATCATTCAAAAAGGTTCAAACAATAGTATTATTAAATGGTATAATTTTATTTACAGAAATGTGTGACAACCAGTATCATAAGAACCGGGTATGAGATAGCGCTTGTCATCATAAGGGCTAAGAGCAATTTTCGTTTGAGTTTCAGTATAAAGATTGAGTTTATCAGATTTTATTAGATTTTGGTCAACTGATAACTCCTTAAAGTTCTCTAAACATTCAACATAATCCTCAAATGTTATCTTTGTTTTTAGAACTGATCGCTTCACACTCTTAGCCTTTTTAGTGAGTCCAAAGTTGTTCAATTCCATATCAATTGTATCTTCCATAATTTCTTCATTTCGGAATTTCTGACGAGATTTAGCTATTTCTTCTGGTGTGGTTAAAACTTTCAGTGTATATAATTTTGATCTCAAACCTACAAAAAGTGTCATAGGGGTTCCATTATTCTCATCCTTCATCATACCCAACACTTTTTTATTAACACATGGTATATCATAAACATTTGGTTCAGGATATTCGCTAGTGTCATAATATTTACGACAATCTCTTTTTATTAGTTCATAAGGATCGCAGTTACGAATTTCGTAAATAATTGAATTGGTATCTGTATATAGAGCACTACAATCATTACCCAATTGTGGAACCATATAACCGTAATGAAAATCGTGGATGGTAGTTTTAGCTAAATCCAGATTTGCCGCACCAATATATAGGGGTTTGTTGAAAAATATCTCCATCTTTTTTAGTTCAATAGCAACTAAATTGGAGTTAAAAAATTGTACACGAATGAAATTCTGGTTTAGATATATAAGATTCAGCACCATACCGACCCTCCCATTTGTTAATGAGTTTAACATTTGAATGTATTCGAATATTCTCCATAGTTTTTCCGAAAACGGCATTATTCATCAATTTAAACAAATTATTCTCAAATTCATTTTTAGCATTCGTTCGCAGTCCTGTATTTAAGTCAATATACGATTGAAGCCAAACGGACAGCTCAAATTTTAATACCTTATGAATTTTAGCTATTTTTAATCCATATTTAAGAGCTTGTTTTAGCGCTGTGTAATGAAGTATATACCGCTCTTTATCGTAAACGGTACCCATCAATTGCTTCTGCTTAGAATTCGGTGCTGATCTATGTTCAGGACAAAAAGGCAAATCCTTATGTTTATCATGAAGTTCTTTAGGGTATGTTAGATCTACTTCTAGAAAATATCCATTATCAATATTTGTATCACACCACTGAAAGCCGCCATACGCGAGACACTGACTCATCGCCCACCCATACTGGTTGCTAATATCCTTATAAACTTGATATACATCAGGCTTGTATGGATCATATCCGGGTATATATTTATTATTCGCTGTGGAACGTCGTTTCATGTATTGACTCAACCCACCGCGAATTCCTCGTTCAACAAACATCATCATATCAATGTCTGTTAATAATTCGAGTTCAATATCTGTATGTTTTAGCATACAATCCCATGTGTTACCAGGTAGGGTGTAGTAATGAGCAGGATCCAAACTATAATTATTCATACAACTAGCTCGGAAATATCCGTCAGAAGCATAATATCGGTTTTCATGTACAAATCCACATAATCACCTAAATTGGAACAGTTAAACGCAGACCAAATATTTTGAGCATGATGATAAAGTAGTCTCGAGTACCGTTTCTCTTCTAAGCGATTGTAAAAACCATCTATATCAGGTAGCCGAATTTCATTAAATTTATCAAAAGAATCAATGAAATCATAAGGCATTACACCTTTTCTGGTTAGGAGTTGAAATTCTTGTTCGGAAATATCAGTAAAAATCTTTCTAGTGTTTGGAAATTCAGGTAAATATGATGCCAGCTTATCCAGAGAAGAGTTCATAAATCTGAATGAGTCGATAAAACGAAATTTGATATTCCAATCATCAATGTTTTTTGTGAAGCTGATATACTTTTCTTTTGTAATTGGAAGTAATTCAACTCTCAACTCGCCCATCAATCTTCGTTGCAATATCTTCAACAATTAATATTCCATCATAATTAGATAGATTATGAAATACTACTGGAACCACATGATTATCTTGATAATTAATATTACAACTCTCATGAGAGGCACCTCTAAAATTGCTTCCTTCTCTATATCCCCACTTGCCATACAATCAATTCCACATTCAAATCAACTCTTCTCTGGATAAGCTGGCATCATATTTACCTGAATTTCCAAACACTAGAAAGATTTTTACTGATGTTTCCGAACAAGAATTTCAACTCCTCGAATTATTAACAGACATTGATATGATGATGTTTGTTGAACGAGGAATTCGCGGTGGGTTGAGTCAATGCATGAAACGACGTTCCACAGCGAATAATAAATATATACCCGGATATGATCCATACAAGCCTGATGTATATCAAGTTTATAAGGATATTAACAACCAGTATGGGTGGGCGATGAGTCAGTGTCATCCGTATCGCGGCTTTCAGGGGTGTGATACAAATATTGACGTCACAAACGTTCCTGATAATACCGATAATGGATATTTTCTAGAAGTAGATCTAACATACCCTAAAGAACTTCATGATAAACATAAGGATTTGCCTTTTTGTCCTGAACATAGATCAGCATCGAATTCTAAGCAGAAGAAATTGATGGGTACCGTTTACGATAAAGAGCGGTATATACTTCTTTACAGAGCGCTAAAACAAGCTCTTAAATATGGATTAAAAATAGCTAAAATTCATAAGGTATTAAAATTTGAGCTGTCCGATTGGCTTCAATCGTATATTGACTTAAATACAGGACTGCGAACGAATGCTAAAAATGAATTTGAGAATAATTTGTTTAAATTGATGAATAATGCCGTTTTCGGAAAAACTATGGAGAATATTCGAATACATTCAAATGTTAAACTCATTAACAAATGGGAGGGTCGGTATGGTGCTGAATCTTATATATCTAAACCAGAATTTCATTCGTGTACAATTTTTTAACTCCAATTTAGTTGCTATTGAACTAAAAAAGATGGAGATATTTTTCAACAAACCCCTATATATTGGTGCGGCAAATCTGGATTTAGCTAAAACTACCATCCACGATTTTCATTACGGTTATATGGTTCCACAATTGGGTAATGATTGTAGTGCTCTATATACAGATACCAATTCAATTATTTACGAAATTCGTAACTGCGATCCTTATGAACTAATAAAAAGAGATTGTCGTAAATATTATGACACTAGCGAATATCCTGAACCAAATGTTTATGATATACCATGTGTTAATAAAAAAGTGTTGGGTATGATGAAGGATGAGAATAATGGAACCCCTATGACACTTTTTGTAGGTTTGAGATCAAAATTATATACACTGAAAGTTTTAACCACACCAGAAGAAATAGCTAAATCTCGTCAGAAACTCCGAAATGAAGAAATTATGGAATTGGACTCACTAAAAAGGCTAAGGGTGTGAAGCGATCAGTTCTAAAAACAAAGATAACATTTGAGGATTATGTTGAATGTTTAGAGAACTTTAAGGAGTTATCAGTTGACCAAAATCTAATAAAATCTGATAAACTCAATCTTTTTACTGAAACTGAAACGAAAATTGCTCTTAGCCCTTATGATGACAAGCGCTATCTCATACCGGGTTCTTATGATACTCTACCATGGGGCCATTACTCTTTAAATACCAAACCAAAATGTGAAGATGAAGGCGAAACGTATGCTCAAAAGAGGAAAATCTGATAGTTACTTTATAAACGCTTAATGAGAAGGTCTTTACTTCTGTTATCTAATTTGTTTTGGTTGTCACACATTTCTGTAAATAAAATTATACCATTTAATAATACTATTGTTTGAACCTTTTTGTATGATTCAGATGACTTGTAAAAAAATTTTTTTTCACTTTTATTATAAATTGCTGATCAATTACAATTATACTTTGATGTAGTACATAATTATTATTTTTACATTTTTATATTGTTTTTATTATTGTAATTACCATTACCTCATTGTTAATTAATAAACCAAAAAAGAATGAAAATAACCGAGTTTTTCTTTTCTCCACCATACATTTCAGAGTCAATTAGAATGGTTTGCAAAAGGTATGCGAAAAATGATATAAACTCTAACTACACAGTCGTTGGTTGAACTTTAATTTATACTAATAATAAATTTGACCTTGCTTATGTCTTTATCTATACTTTTTTATTCCTACAAAACATTAGTTGATAGTTTCGATAACCTTGATCATTTTTTTAATATGTTCACTATTTTTTCTTCCATATTACTACTTACATGGTGGTCCCGAGGCAAGATTAGTTCATTATAAACGTTATACACAACCAAGTGTTCGTACTGAACGGTCGTGTTATTGAGAGCTCTCACAACAGAAGCATATATTAATATCACTACAGACCAACACTGAACAACAACATCAAACAGATAATACAACCAGTGATTGTACACAAAATAAAACCAGGTGCGTAGCAAAAATAAAATCTATTGTGTGTGTGGGGGGTTTCAACCCAGCCCACAAACAAAATTACAAACTTAAACAAGTATGAATGGTTAGAATCAGGAGCGTGATCCCAAACCACTCAAAAGGGGACGATCCGACCGTCCTTCAACCAATCATAAAATTTCAAAACTCGAACCAAAAACAGTAAACATTAATAAAACAAGTGACAACCAAAACTCAAACAACTTAAACAGTGAATCAACAAAAACTCAACCTTCCAACATGGACAAAGAAGAACAGACTAACTCAAAATTTGAAACCAGCTTCAACATATCAGAGTTCCTGAGGGATGCCCCTACCTACAAAGTACCAACGAGTAACAGGTTTCAAATCTTAGAACCTCACACGAATCAACAAGATGATGACAATGATGGAGCTATTGCTGACACCGACTCAATCGAAATAAACCAAGCATCAACCGAACGAAAAATAAAATCACCCCCACCAATTGTTCTTCACAGAGTAGTGAAGGATCACAAAAACTTCACTGAAACTCTAGCGCTAACTGCAACAGAAATCACCCAGCCAACTCCACCGAATGCCCTGAGTACATAAGAAAAGTTGAACAAATACAAAACCGACGCACAAATAACACAACGCAACACAGAAACACACAACAAAAACAAACATATATCACTCCACCTCCACCAACAATCAACGCTTGGAGCCAGGGCAACCCCCTGAGAAAACCTAGAAACCCAACATCAACAACAACGCCGCAAACTCCGATCCAAACAACATATGAAACAACTGGAAACAACGACTTCACCGAAATGGTAAGTGAGATGAATGAACTAAACAAACTAATTGACGTAACAAAAATGCTACAAGCTGTAAGAGACCTAAACAATGCTCTTAAAAAGTACACAAGCGAATTACAAAAATTCATTTTCTTCAATGAATTCTGTCAAAAAAACTTCAAATAAACTGGCTAATATAATATCCTGGAACGCAAACGGACTCAGACCCAAACTAACCGAACTAAAGGCATTCATACACCAACACGACATTGACATAATACTACTAAACGAAACAAAAACAACAGACAGTGTCAAAATCAAAATCAAAATAAAAGACTATCAAATCATACGTAAAGATCGAACAGCTCACGGGGGCGGAGTAGCGGTAATAATAGGAAATAACATTCCATTCCAAATAAAAAAAGTTAACCCCCAACTAACAATTGAAGCAATCTGCTTAAAACTATACAATAACACACATCTAATAGCGGCATATAACAGACCCTCAAATAACTTCACCAACCAAGACCTTGATATCCTTTCCTCTGTAGGAAATAAAGTACTAATAGTGGGAGACCTCAACGCACGACACACATCATGGAAAAATCACATCAACAATACAAATGGTCGCACACTATGCAGATACACAACAAATAGTTGCATGATAATACAATATACCAAATATCCAACACACTTCCCCCAAGTCAATCCCAGCACACCCACCTACATAGATATAATAATCAATAAGGACATGAAAAACATTACAAACCCAATCTCAATACCAGCTCTTACCTCAGATCACAATCCTCTCTTTTTCAAAATAAATAACATATACAAAGAAAAACACCTACATACAATAACTTCATTCAAAACCACTGATTGGGGAAAATACAGACAAGACCTTGATCAAAACATCAAAATCAATAAAAATATAAATAAACCTAACGAACTAGAAAACGAAGTCACGAAGTTCACAAAAGCAATAGTAAAAACAAAGAACAAGCACACTAAAAAAATCACAATAAATACTCATAAGGACGAATTGACGGACAAAATAAAAACATTAATCAAACAAAGAAACGAACTTCGAAAATATCAACAAAAAACAAGACTGCCACAAACAAAAAACTTCATCAACCGACTCAACAGGGCAATCAAGAACGAAATACGGACTCTCCTAAATCGCAACTGGTAAGAAAAACTTAAAAAACTCACACCAAAAGACAACTCAATATGGCAGATGACTAAAATTCTAAAGAAGCCAATAAACCCCATCCCTACCCTCTCCCAAAATAACATCACATACTACACCAATAAAGAAAAAGCCAACGCAATAGCCAACAACTTAGAGCTCATACAATCCAACAATGCCACATCCCCAATTGAGAACACAGTCCAAAACACAATCCAAGACTTTCTACACAATCCAATTACAATAGATCCTCAAAGCAAAAATTCATACGTCCCAAAAAGAGATTAAAAAAATAATAAAAACCCTACCCAACAACAAATCCCCTGGACCCGACGAAATAGACTACCGACTTATTAAAAACTTCACGAACAAAACCATCGTACAGCTAATGTACATAATAAACGCTATACTAACTCTCGGGTACTTCCCCGACCAGTGGAAAAAAGCAACAATAATACCTATCCAAAAGCCAAACAAAGATCCCACAAACCCCACAATTTATCGACCAATCAGCCTACTCAGTACTATCTCCAAACTAACCGAAAAAATAATCTTAACCCGACTAAACTCCCATCATCGCCTTAACGAAGTAATAATAGATGAGCAATTTGGATTCCGCCCAGGCCACAGCACAGCAATGCAGGCAGCTCGAATGTGCGAATCAATAAAAAATGAATTTAAAAAACACAAAACAACATCGATGGTACTCCTCGACATAGAGAAAGCCTTTGACACAGTATGGTGTGAGGGTCTTGTCCACAAATTAATAAAGTATAAAATACCACCTAACTTAATAAAACTAATCCACAACTACCTTACTAATCGAAAGTTTGTGGTCAGGATCAATAACACCATATCAGAACTCAAACATCCGAAAGCAGGAGTACCTCAGGGCAGCGTCCTGGGTCCAGTGCTCTTCAACTACTTATGACATTCCAAAATTCCCTAAAACCAAACTTGCAATATACGCAGATGACACAGCAATCATGGCACACTCTTTTAACGCTCAAGTAGCAACAGTCCAAACCCAAATTCATCTCAACCTAATCACTAACTTCACTAAACTCTGGAAAATTAAACTTCACGAATCCAAAACAGAACATATCATCTTCGCACGAAAATATAAGGACACAAAAGTTCACACCCCAATACAAATAAACGTAACCAAAATATTCAACAAAGAACACGTAAAATATCTAGGACTAATCATGGCCAAAATACTTAACTTCCAAAAGCACATAAGCAAAGCCATAGAAAAAATAAACATAGCCATAAGAACCCTTTACCCACTCCTTAACAAAAATAGTCCCATGGAATCTAAAAACAAAAAATTGTTATATGTCACTATGATGAGACCAATAATTACATACGCCGCTCCTGTGTGGGCTATTGATGCGTCTGTAACAACAACACTTAAAATACAGAGGCAACAAAATAGATGCCTACGCCTAGCATACAACAAAGACAGATACACCCGAACGAAAACATTACACCAACTAGCAAACATACCGACAATTTATGAATATATTAATCAACTCATAAACACATTCTATAACAAACAAATAAAAAAAAAAGCAAACTGACAGAAAAATTGAAGAAAAGATGAAATGTTCATTCTTCCCAAAAACCTTCGAAATAATACATTCATAAACTAATTCATAAATTTTTACAACAAGCAAACAAATAATAGTAAACAGACAGAAAACATGAAATGTTCATTCTTCTCACTAACCATTGAAAATCACAAGGAACATAAAACTAAGGAAAAACAAAAACATCATACAAATCAAACATTATACCCTTATATAACTACTCCAATTAACCCAAAAGTAAAACAGGTTTTTTTCCTCATTTTTCCTGTAAACCCTAAACTATCAAATCCCAAATCAAAATGAAATCCACAATAGAGTACCTCTTGCAACATAAATTATTTAAAGCACATCTGTAAAAACAATATAAAATCTAAGGATGAAAGCAATACTTGCTAATAACCTTTAAAATTAAATCATACAGACTGTTCTCATTGGCATATTTATTTATTGTTAAATTCCATGTATATTTCAGTTTATTAAATAAAGATATTTTGTTATTATTATTATTATTACAAACGTTGTATTATTACCAACACGGGCTCAAATCCCCAACGGGTCCCACTTTTTTTTAAAATAAAATAATTCGTTGTAGTAAAAATAAGGTGTGTGTGTAAACCAGTGAAGATGAGTCATAATATGCGTTTGTGAGAAGTTAGTTCGGAGACATGTTTGGTGATACTACGAAAAAATAAATTTAGTGTTAGTATAACCCCCCTACCCTCGATCCCCCCCACTAAGAAACTTCTAGAGAGGGAACTACTGGCAGCTTGGGGTACACTGACTGATGGTTGGTTAAAAAACATGTGTGATGGTCGACCAAATGCACTGACTGAAGAGTATGCGCGATGGTAGGCTAAGAGATATGCGCGATGGTTTGCTCAGATGTGTAGGCTGAGGAACAACTGCGCATGTGCAGAAGGGAACAAAAAGTGCAAAATCGACCCTAGAATTCCTTATTGGAAATAACATGGGAAAATGACCTTTTTTGCGCTCGAACTCTCATAGCCTATCTACTACTGCCACCTATTGGCAAAATTTTTGAAGTACTTATGCTGTGTATACTGCCATCTATAGGCAAATTTTTAAAACGTATTTGTTGTATGCATCGCAATCTATGCTATCTATGCATCGCTATCATATTATTACAAAAATAAACTAACTTAATATTAACTTTAAAATGATTCACTATGTGAATAGAAATCGAAACAAATGAAATCGAACCAAATATGAACAATGGATTGTATTAATATATGATCCACTGTTACATATCAATGCAGACTGCTGTCTATTGTATAAATAACAGTCAAAATGTCAACATCCCCATTTTTGGGACACAATGTATAACACACAGCACCTGGAGAAACGAACATCTGTTACTATGCACTTATAAATTAAACACCTATACATCAATAAAGTATACAAGTTTACATTTTTTAATAATATTTTATGACCAATTTATACGAAAACTTGACAAATTATATACAAAAATCTTCCTCGAGAATCACTCTTTCCATTGGTGAAAACAGCATGGAAATCGGTGGAGTAGTTTTTGAGTAAATCGCGAACAGACAGGCAGACGCGGCTGGGAACTTTATTTCATACTATGTAAAGATTATATACGTATAATATAACTAATATATAGAATTGCTCATTAGAGATTTTTTAATACATTTTCTATGAAATCTTAGAAGACAAATTTTGTGTCGATGTGAAAAAATGTGTTAAACTAAGATAAGTTAAAAATTGAATTATTATAATAAATTTGTAACTATTTTGACAGATAATTTTAATAAATGATTATGGAACCCTGCCCATCTATGGAACCATAGGTGGGCAGGGTTTCACTGCACTCAGCCCTGAGTAAGAGATAGAAAGAGAGATAGAGTAAATACAGGGTACCTATCAATTATTATTATTTTCTTTTTATAATTAAAACATTTTCTGAAAAAATAATAATAACACAAACTCTTTTTTATGGTCTATTATACGAAGTAAATAATACATACAATACATTGAATACATACTCTGGAATTTTGGACTGGTAACTTGGGGCATAAAATGAACCATTTTAATATATTTGTGTATGAATAAAATCTAAATGGTATTTATAAATAAATATATAATATAGAAATTATAAATATAAAATATTAATCTTTTGAACCATTACGTTTACCGCCGGACAGTTATAATAAAAGAGGGGAATTTTTGCAAAGGATTTGAATAGAATTGAAAACTAGTTTAGAAACTTTAGATAGAATTAGATTTTTGGAAATTCCAAATAACTTTTGCCTTAACTTTTTACTATTCGTATCTGAGAACTAATAACCAATTATTTACCTGATTTAATTATTTTTTTCTTCGTATGGAGTATAGTGTCATGGGAATTAGATGACACTAGATACAATAAACATGCTAATGATAAGGCTGGAGAGGGGGGATAATTGGTTACTGATTTCCTAATGGTTAAATTGTACATAAAGTGGGAATTTGAGTTACTTCGAGTTATAAAGATTAATAAAATAATCAAAGGGAACTCTAGCTTTTTTGAAATTATATTTCAAATTTTGCCCCTATTTGTATTTTATAAATACGTATTTCGACTACAATGTAGACATCATCAGTATGAATTAGCAAATCGTAACTATCTCTGGGATATGGATTCAGAGATATGTTGCTTGTAATATCATTGTGAGACACGCACCAAATTAGCGACAAGCAACATATCTCTGAATCAATATCCCAGAGATAGTTACGATTAGCTTATTCATACTGATGATGACTACATTGTAGTCGAAATACGTATTTATAAAATACAAACAAATGTTTTAGGAATAGGGGCAAAATTTTAAATATAATTTCTTCGAGTTAGTCTACTATGAATTGAAAAAATGAAAAGTACTATTCGTGGTAAAACGTTTATTTGTTTAAATACAAGTAATTTCCAATGTCATAATACCGCGAAACATTCTGCCGAGTTTGATAAATTCGAAGTAGGGACAGCAGAACGCGATCGCGTAATTGCTGTTTTTAAAAGTAATTATTTTGAATCATCGTCCGCCAAAATATTATATATTAATAAGGATGAATTCACAAAAACCCCGTTATCTTTCAAAACAGCGTATAGAATCGCGAAAGCCATTTTGTGAATGTGACTTTATGCAGACGGTAGTGAAAGATTATGTGGAGTCAATGTTCGGTGGGACCGAACTTGAAGAAGAATGTAAAAAATTCGTTAAAGAAGTCTCAATATCTCGTCGAACAATAACACGACGAGTAGAAGTAATTGATGATGACATGACAAGTCAATTAAATGAAGACATAAAGTCTTGTTATTGCTATTCATTTCAGTTGGACGAATCGACCGATGTAACAAATACTCCGCAAATGTTAATTTACATTCGTATGGTTTTCGATGATTTATTTGTTAAAGAAGAACTCTTTGCGATGACTTCCCTACATCGCGAAACGACCGCCGAAAATCTCTATGACGGAGTACTTGCACGAATATTATTGTTATTATTATTATTATGTTTTTTGGTGTATCTCTCCATATTGTAAAAGATATTTCTTAAACAATAAATATTTTATAAAACTATTTCTAAATTGATTGAATAAACTATTGGGCAATAATCGGTTGGCAACCTGTATTGAAACATCGTTCCGTCTTATTTTAAAACATACCTTTTTTACTTACTCTCACACAGGTTATGGAGAGCGTCAGCGCCCACCTCTGTAAATGTAGAATCACGTGTTTATATATTTGGGACACCTGATAAACAAATTTTTGATTAAACCAATGTAATTGAAAATGCAGTTAATAATTTTATAAGCAGTATAAATTGTGGAAGAGATTTTAGTTATAAATTTATTAACCAGATTATCGAAGCAGTGAAATAATTATTTTAAAGGTTTGCCGCAGATCTAAATAGATACAAAGGTTTTATACTCGCCATTAATTATAGAATAGTTAGATAACTATTTAATGTACTGAAAAAGGTTGAATAAATATTAAGGTTAAGTATCATTTGGAAACTGGATAATTTGATCAGATGCCATATTTACTACAACAAAATAAATTGAAAAAATGCCATAATAGTTTTTTATTTTTTATTTTAGACATTAAACTTGTGACAAAGAAAATTTACATAAAAAAGGTTTGTAATATATTAAAGGAAATAGAATAAATTTCGTTATGGAACAATCAATTATGATAACCAAAGGGAAAATTGTTACTTTCAAATTAAGAATACCGATATACGAAATAATCACGTGGTGATCTAAACTTGATGTATTCAAATTTGTGAGACAATTTAAAACAAAATACGAAATTACATCGTCACAAAAAATAAAGACAAACATGTGTATATATTTAGAGGTTGGTTTAAAATTTCAAAACCGACCAAACACATGTGGAGAGAAAATGGAAAATGTAATAACTGCGAATGAAAATAACTATCATAATAAAATGTTTGATAACTAATGTTTGAAAATTGGATAAAATATCAATTAGATACATTTACGATGTATCGAATAAAACCGGATACGAAAAGTAACATAATAAATTTGTACCTACGTTTTGTTTACAACACTTACGATTCATAGAATGATCATTATTCGTTAAAATCATTATTTAAAAATATTCGTCAAATAAACCATTTTAATATTGTATAATATAATGCCAATTTTTTAGGCGTATATAAAAATGCACGTCTATCCTGGTTGGGACCGTTTTATATGATTTTATCATATACATATTATATATATATATATATATATATATATATTTAGCAGAAAATAATGGCAAATTGTAATGTATTCATTAGAATAATGATAAAATAATTGCCTGAATTGTCAAAACTTATTGAGATAAAATAAGATAACCTGACGTTTCGGAAACCTTAAGTTTCCATTTTCAAAGGTATAAATAAAGATAAAAGGAATAAAGAAAAGAGAAAAAACTGGGAGCAAATTTTTAACAAAAAATAAAGAAAACAAATACCGAAAAATGTCAAGAAACAACCGAACCACAAAAATCTTTTGAGAGGCAAACAGATCATAATATAAGCAATACAATGAAATGATAGAAATCATTTGCCAAATACAGAAAAATAACAATAGAAAAACTATAAAAAATGAAAATCCATTTAGAATAATGAACATCATAAGTGAACGAATTTGATATTATATATTTATCTAGAGCACGGTAGTACGCAAGGCCGAGTTTAAGGTATATTAATATAGATAAAATTTTAAATTTTAAAGAAATAAGTAGAATGTATATTGCACTGGATTAAAATATGATAATATAACGCAAAGAACAATTAAACTAGATAGTTATGTATAAATTAGTTGAGTTGTTGAAATAAATAATAGTCAGAACAACAAAAATCGCAAGAAATCACAATAAAGAAAATCAGAAATATCACTGTAGAAAATCACAGAAAAAAATATTGAAAAAATCACAGAATTATCACAGTAAAAATGTTAGTAGTGAGATGTATTATACACAAAAGAAATAAAATACAATGACCCAAAAAACCTTTGAAAAATTGTATGAACAAAAATAAACAAATGTCAAGCACAATGAAGTGAATCTCTCGTGGGTAATACAGAATGTGATGCATGTATATATATATATATATATATAACTTAAGTTTCTGATCCCGAAGATTAATTAAAAAAAATTATTTATTTTCAATTTAATAAAAATTTACATGTTAATTAACACAATAATATTTCGATCGACAATAGTTTTAGCTTTACAAAAATTAGAAATCAAATCATGAAAACAGGTGTTGCGTTTGTCATTATATTGGCAATTAATTGCTGACAATGCTCTCCACGTGTTTTGTACAAAGGAAGTTAATTTATTTCAATAAAATAATAATTTGATGATTAAAGAATTTCTGTAAATAAAATAGTTAATAAAATAAAAATATTATATTGATTAGTACAGGTCCGTATCCATAACTCCTCCACCCTCAGTTTGGACAATAGGCGAAGTATTTGACTATTGGACACGTTTAGATGACGGGCCAATGAAACTTGATTGCTGGTTCAGTTGTATTCGCAAAGTGGGCTGATGGTTCTTCTAGATTAGATTTTCGGTTGTTGCAGAATTTTACTGATTTGATTATAACGTAGAATACGATGGTGCAGCAAACCATAAATGTTAGTACACAAAGCCAGTAATTTTTAATTTCGTTGTGGGTATGTAGTAGTTGGATTTCTTGTCTATTTTTAAATTGGAAGTTTTCTAGTTGTTTTAGCGTCGGTTTTCGAATAATATTTGTAGAATTTATTTCATTAAATACTGCTGGTATGATGTGGACTTCGTCCCAATAAACGTTCGGATTACTATTGTAACGGATGTGATTGATTTCCAGTTGGCAATTTTCGTAGTGGATTAATATTGTTCCTTTAATTTCTTGATGACGTTTACCGCATGTACTAGTAACATTAATTGATGGGGAGTTTATAAGTAACATATAGTTTGGTTCAGGTTGACTAATTTCCAGGTATTCTTGATTTTCTATTATAGAGCATTGAGCTGGATAACCACGAATGATATTTGCAATACATTTTGATTCGTTGATTCCTGTTCTATAGGCTCCTTGTGGACAATAGTATGTTCCTTCTATTTTTGGACATTTTTCATCCAGATATTGAATGTAAAACTCACTCATTATTAATCTAGCTGTTCTTATTTTTATGGGGAGTAACCCGTGGCTATTTTCTAGGTCCTGCATCTCCATTTTCTGATTGATTACTATGGGTATCCTGAAATTTACGTGTCTTTTTTAATTTTTGTTTATGAGCTTTGCTATTTTTATTTGTGATAATTACTGCGGTTTTACCACTCTTTATTTTAGTTCTTTTAAATCTTGGTTGTAATTTGCTAAATCGAGCTTGATTATTGGTTTCATAAGCTATATCGTTTGGTTTGTACGTTGGGAGTGGGTCTTTTTTTTCGTTTAATTTTTTGATTGTCTTTTCTTTAGAGAGTTTCATTTTAGTATTAAGATTTTCGTAAAGCGATTTTTGAAAATCATTTAGTTTATTTAAATAATCATGAACATTTTGATAGTTTAAATTTTTATTGAATTTATAAGTTCTGCCGAAAAACAATTCGTATGGGGTGATTTGAGTTAGTGAATGTATTGCGTTATTGTATGTAATTAAGGCTTCTTGGAGGATATCATCTGCTTTTGGTGGTGGTTTCCTACAATAGATTATTCTCCAGATTTCGCTCAAAGTAGAGTGGAGTCTTTCAACAGGAGCATTTCCGGTTGAGCTTTGTGGAGTAACATGGTGTAATTCGATACTATATTGCGCGCAAAAGTCTTTGAAAATACTGGATGTAAATTCCCTGCCTCCATCACAAATTACCTTTTTCGGTATACCATAGTGTGATATAAAGTTTCTTAAAGCTTTAATTATGCAAATACTTGTTCGCGACTCTAGAGTGTAACCGGATGCGAATTTTGAAAAGTTGTCTAAAATAGTTATAAATTTTTCATTTTGTATAAAGAAAATATCGATGTTTACAATATCTAAGGGTTTTTCTGGCGTTTCGGTTTCTTGCAAAACTAAATTTTGAGGCTTTCTATCGTATTTCATTGTTTGACATATTTCACAATTATTCAAGATTTTAGTGATTTTGTTTTTCATGTTCAGAAAATAATACTCTCTTTTCAAATGTATTAGGGTTTCATTAATACCTCTATGATTACTCTTGGAATGGTAGTTTTTAATAATTTCGTCTTGTTGGTCTACGTCAGTAATGTCATTTAAAATCGTTGTACATCGTATTAATTTAAAAGTTTTAGAAGATGAAAATAATGATGAATAGACTGATTGGATTATTGAAAAAGTTTCGTCATTCGAAAGGATAGCGGTTAATCTATTTGGGGGTACATATTGTTTAAGTATATTTATTATGTCTGATTCTTCGAAATGGTGTTTTCTAATGGTACGTCTTTGTCTATGATTAAAGATGGTGTTAAGTGTATTTGTTGGTCTTTTATCAGAAGTTTCTAAAATAAGTTGTAATGTAAATTCGTTGATCAGACGTTCCGATATCGGTATACCATCGTCGATATTTTCGTCAGCTGAATGTATAGTGTTTAATGATTTACCAGATTCACTATCATATTGGTTTTTTAGTGAGATTGAGCTGAATGTTTGGGAATCCTGACTATCTATAGAGATTATAGAATCAGATCCTATACTGACTGAATTTACGTTACACTCTTCTAGTTTGATTCGACTTAGAGCATCAGCGTTAGTATTCGCAGTGCCTTTCTTGTACAGAATTTGATAGTCAAACTCTTCGAGTTTAAGCCGCCAACGAACTAGCTTCGAGTTATGTTCTTTTAAACTAAACAACCACGTTAGAGGTTTATGATCGGTAATTATATTGAATTTGCGTCCGAAAAGGTATGGCCTGAAATACTTTGTGGACCAAACGATCGCTAATAATTCTTTTTCGATGGTCGAGTAATTTTGCTCGGTTTGTGACAGAGTTCTACTGGCATAACAAACGGGTTTGTCAGATCCAATAGGCCCTTGGCTCAGAATTGCACCAATGGCATAATTACTAGCATCCGTTGTCAAATTGAAAGTTTTCGAAAAGTCCGGGTATTGTAAAATGGGATCGTTAGACAATATTTCTTTACAAAGTTCAAAACAATAAACGTATCTGTCATTAAATTGAATTTTTTTATCTTTTCTCAGGCATTCAGTTAGAGGTTTAGTTAATTTAGCAAAATCTTTTATAAATTTCCTATAATAACCTAATAGCCCTAAGAACGATTTAATTTCTTTGGGGGTTTTCGGGATAGGAAAATTTTTTATTGCCTGTATCTTGTCGGGGTTTGGTTTAATGCCCTCCCTTGTGACAATGTGTCCTAAAAAGCTAACTTCTTTATGCAAAAATTCTGACTTATCCAATTGGATTTTAAAATTTGCGTCACGAAGCTTTTGAAATACGGCTTTTAGGTTTTGTATATGTTCAGTGAGTTCTGTGGAGAAAACAATGATGTCGTCCATATAAACTAGACATATTTTTCCTTGAATTTCTTTAAGTACGTTATCCATCACCCTCTGGAAGGTTGATGGGGCGTTTTTGAGTCCAAAAGGCATTCTGACGAACTCATAATGCCCGTTGTCTACGCTAAAAGCGGTTTTCTCGATATCTTTGGGATCCACCTCGATTTGGTGAAATCCAGAAGCGAGATCTAACGTACTGAAGTAAGTACTTTTACCTAATTTATCAAGTATGTCCGTTATATTTGGGATAGGGTAGCGGTCGTCTATAGTTTTTTCGTTTACTTTTCTGTAATCGACTACTAAACGCCATTTTTGTTTTCCACTGGCATCTTTTTTCTTTGGTACGATCCAAATTGGAGATGACCATGGACTATAGCTAGGTCGAATTATTCCCTGTTCTAATAAATTTTGAATTTGGGACTGAACTTCTTCTTTGTGCACATAGGGGTATCTATATGATTTAGTATATATTGGTATAGTGTCTGTTGTAGCAATTTTGTGTTTGATTTGATTTGTAAATGACAAATTTTTACCTTCTTTAAAGAAAATATCATCAAAATTTCTACATAACTTTGAAACAGCTGATTTTTCTTCACTATTAAGATGATCCAATCTAATGTGTGAAGTAGAATCATTTTGTGTTTCATCGATTTGACATGTGATATTGAAATTATTGATTTCTGCGTATTTACTTAAAAGTTCGACTTTAAGTGGTTGGTCAATATAAAATTTACTATTATTTTCACTAATGTTTGTTACTTCAATATTACTGAACAAATTTTCCGATCGATAAACTCCTTCACTAATTAAAAATTTGTCATTTATTCTGATAGGTTTTACGTAAATGTCACCGGATTGAATGTCTACGGGTAATTTAATGAATTTCTTTGTGAGACTGGGGATTTCAAAACACTCTGACATAAAGTTTGGTTTGAATAGTAGAGGAATTTGTGCGTTCACGGTTTCTAAAATTTTATCTTTTAAATTTACTTTGGCTTCTAATTTTTTCATAATGTCTAAGCCGATGAGGCCATCGAAATAGTTGTGAAATTTGAACAAAAGAAAAGTTGAATCACCCTGTATATTGAATTCATAAAAATTTGGAATTGTTATTTCTTCGTTTATTACATGGTCGTTTAAAATTGTTTTAATTAATGCCGGTTCGCGTTTTTTCCTATCTACAGGATCAATAAATTCGGGGTTAATAAAAGATGATGAAGCTCCTGTATCTATTAAAAATTTTAGTGGTTTGCCAAATGGGGATGAGATGTGTATGTATGGGAGACTGTTACCGTGTTTGTTTATATCTAGGTAGCCTGATTGTCTGTAGTGTCGTTCTGAAAAATTTTCGTCAATTTCTGGATCGTCTAAATTTTCATTTGTCACAAAGTCTGTAGGGTAATATTGGTCTAATCGTGGTTCGTAGTTTTGATAGTCTTGAGTGTATGAAGAGTAGTGCTCTTCCTGATAATTTTGATCTTCGTATGTTTCGGGTTGAGTAATTGTATGTAATTCTTGGCTAGTAAAATTTGGAGGTCCGGTAGGTTTGAAATAATTATTATATGGTCTACTAGTTGGTCTGCGTGAATTTCCTGATCCTAAGTCCATTGGTTGTGGATATGATTGTTTGTTGGATTGTTGTGTTTGGAATGGTTGTGAAAATCTGGGTGGTTGTTGTGTATGAAATGGTTGTGCGAATCTAGGTGCTGTATACTGGGGTTGGATAGGTCGTCTAAATGGATTATTTTGGTAATTTATGGGTTTGTTAAATTGATTTTGTTGGTGATTTTGGAAATTAGGTCGGAACGTTTGATATTGTTGATGATTTGGTGGTTTGTAAGTCATTTGTTGGTTTATTTGTGGGCTGTATGTTTGTAATGGTCTATAACTGTGTCCTAAAGGTTTTTTAACTGTTTGATGGGGAACTGATGTGTTATTTTTCATATAATAACAATTTTGTTCCTTTATACAATATGAAAAAGCTTCCATTAAAGTTTTAGGTTGCATAGCTCGTATGGTTGAACCCAAAGGTTCTCGTAGACCAGATAGGAAAACGTTCAAGCACATATCGTTGTAGAGTTTTTGTTTAGATTCGACCACAGGTTTTTCTATTTCGTGAATTTGTATGTGGTTTGTAATATTTGAGAAAATTTCTATAATTTTGCTATAGAATAATTCTACCGTATCGTTATTTTGTCTAAGCGCGTGAAGATCCCTAATTAGAGAAGATTCGTTTCTCTTATCACTATAGTGCATTATTAAATTATCTTTTATTTGGTCCCAGATAATTGGGGTTCCGTACATATTTAATACTTCGTTTGCTTCACCCACAATTTTATTCCTAATAGCACGAAGTAAAATTCTGCCATAAGGGCTGTCCATTACGTTTGAATTAAGTAATGATGTAATTTCTTCGACGTTATTTATAAAATCGTAGAGTAAACGTGGATTTCCATCGAATTGTGGAAGGGAATTTTTAAATTAGCAACAACATCTGCTGGTGTAATCACTTGTGGAATTGGGGGTGTCATTTTTAAATTATTGTTGTAATTATTATTTAACGAAAAATTATTATTAAAAATCAAATTTGTAGAATTATAATTAGTGTTTTCTAAATTTAAATTGTTATTTATGGTTAAATTATTTAGAGAATTTATAATATCGTTTTGTTCTAAATTATTAATTATTCTAATTTGTGATTCCTGATCTGTGTTCAGCAGCGTTTCAGGTTCACTATCGATATCGGTATCAGTTACGTTTTCAGCGTCGCTACTATTACCGGATGTTCAATTTCTGTATTGCAAGCTTGGATCGGGTTTGTTAAAATTAGGATCAGAGGACATAAGAAAATTTTGTTTCTTTTGTTTTTATTTTTTTTTTTTTTTTTTTTTAAGAGTGAGTATTATAATCAATAAATGGACTTACATGAAAAATAGTAGAAAACTGCTATTCATTTCTTGATTACTGTAGGTCCGTTGAACCAAAGGATTGAAATCCACCACAATGATGTTCGTTGATTGTGTGTTCTCGCTCTCGTTGATGGACGTACCACAAGTCGTCTGGTAAACCGCCAGAGATTGTTACAACAATGATAAACCGTCAATGTTTTCACAGGATACGACAACGTTTTCAACGACCGATTACTTTAAAAGGTTGTTGCCGGTTTTTTGAACAAGTCCTAACGACTGCGCCACTTAAGTTTCTGATCCCGAAGATTAATTAAAAAAAATTATTTATTTTCAATTTAATAAAAATTTACAAGTTAATTAACACAATAATATTTCGATCGACAATAGTTTTAGCTTTACAAAAATTAGAAATCAAATCATGAAAACAGGTGTTGCGTTTGTCATTATATTGGCAATTAATTGCTGACAATGCTCTCCACGTGTTTTGTACAAAGGAAGTTAATTTATTTCAATAAAATAATAATTTGATGATTAAAGAATTTCTGTAAATAAAATAGTTAATAAAATAAAAATATTATATTGATTAGTACAGGTCCGTATCCATAACTTATATATATATATATATATATATATATATATATATATATATATATATATATATATATATATATATATCTAGAGCACGGTAGTGCGCAAGGCCGAGATTTAAGGGAGACATTCGGACTTTTCACTACAGTGTTATTACTACACCTTAATTTAGGCTCATTTTTTGGGTGCTGTATCTTTTGAACGGAAAGAGCTACAGGGTTGATATTTCGAATATAGATACTTTACGGAATTATAAGAACCAATGTTTTCAATCAACGTTAACGAATTAACCGTTAAAAAGTTATTTCACTTCAAAAATGCAAAATTCGCGGGAACGCCTTAAAAACTTAAGTATTAGATATCAAAATTATCAGCTACTTCCAGATATGCTGTAAAGTTGATATTTGGCATGTAGATAGCTGTAGTACCCAAACCGACGGGAAAATTGCGAAAACTGGAAATTTGTATCGGAAAAGTGGAAAATTTAACATTTTTTTGTTTTAATTAACTTAAGACTATGTCATTGCAAACTACCATGTAGAAATCGATATATATCATATATACCTATTAATTTTTATACCATATAGAAATAGACATTGCAATTTGAATACAGTATGCATTGCAGTATGCATTGATTTTAAAAGTTTTTAACTTTTTGATTATATTTTACATTGATACATTGATCAATTATTATTTATTACTATCATTGCCCGTTGCAGCTTCGTCTGCAAAAATTTTTTAAAGCTCTTATAACCAAGCCCTTATGCTAGAATGAAGCAGTTTTTTGTATTCGACGTGAAATTGCTTCAATCTGACGAGAAAAATCAGTAAACTTCAATTTTTTCAGTGCAACCCCTCGGAAAATTGGAAAAACATCCTCCAAAATTATGTTTTTCTGTTCTATAAATGCTATAAAGTTTGAATTTTCACTAATCGACCCGAAATAACGTCAAAATTAACAGAATATTTAAAAAAATTTCATTACCTACATCGCAACCACACCGAAAATGGGAAAAACATCCCTAAAACTTACCTTTTTACTTCTATTCATGATAGAAAGATCGGTTTTTTTCCATCACAACCCTTCGAACTTGGTAAAAACACCCCCAACACCAACCTTTTTGTTCTATACATGCAACAAGATGCATTTTTTTGCAATCGACGCTTAATAGCTACAAATTAGGAAGTTATTTCGAAAAACTTAATATTTTTTTTGCAAACTCCCGAAAAATTGAAAAAACACCCCCCAAAATTACGTTTTTCAGTTCTATATATGATGAAATGATGGAATTTTGACCAATCGACCCGAAATAAAGTCAAGTTAACAGAACACTTTGAAAAATTTTTTTACCTATAACGCAAACCTCCGAAAATGGGAAAAACACCCCTTAAACTGCCTTAAGGCATTTTGATCAGACTAAAAATATGACCGCAAGAGAGTGATTTATGTATTCTAAGGAAATTCGCTAAGTTGACGCAGCTCCTGCGTAACGAATTTTTTTTTGTGAAGTGGAGCCAACGGGTCAAGTCATTTCTTCAAAGACTATAACGTTGATAATCAATTATCTGTAATAAAGGATTAGTTTAGAAGTCATAATCGAAACAAATCAAATAACATCTTATATATACTAAATTTTATATAGTTATTTTAATAAAAAATATATCACTCTTATTTCACATTAATTTGTGGCGTTTTAATAAAAGGCCTACGATATATGATCGATGAATATTATTATCAATAATCCAATGTATAAAATTTATGCTTTCTTTTCAGTTTTCTTTGGCAATAACACTGCTTGAATATTTGGTAATATACCGCCTTGAGCAATTGTTACAACAGATAATTTATTTAATTCTTCATCATTACGAATTGCTAATTGAAAATAAACTTGTTTATTTTTAAACAACTTGTTTACTTAAAAAAAGTTTCATTGTAACAATACAATAAAACAATCAATGTTTTCTATTTGGAGTATTAAAACATACTGATATATTAAACTAGCAATTTTTATTTAAATACTAAATGTCTATCTAATCAAAAAGGAGGCGGTAACCTTGTCAACAAATCAGATCGATATATGCTTCATATGTTATTTTAATTACAATTAAAGTTGTAAAATTATCCGTTTGTAAGAAAGGTAAGTTTTCGAAAAAATCTTAATAAAATAGTTGCTTCTTAATAAGTGATGATATGGGATAAAGGACCGAGCTATTTACAAAGTAAATAGATCCAGACTTCATATAATAGTTGCTCCTTAAAAAGTGATGATATACGAGAAAAGACCGAACTATTAACAAAGTAAATAGCTCTAGACTTCAAATAATAGCTGTTCCTTAAAAAGTGATGATATCTAATAAAGTTTCGAGCTATTTACAAGCTAAACAGCTCGGTAAACTATTTATTAAAAAAATAAATGAGGGGTAAATTAATTAAGTATAAGAAAAAATTTGGTTGAAATTTATGTCGTAAGTTTTCCCTTAGTATGTTTTTAAAATTTTATAACACGGCAAGTTTTAAAATATTTGAAATCATCAGAAAAATTAACTTGCCGCGTCATAAAATTTTAATAAAAACATACTGTACAAAATATTGTACAGAATCTCATATATGTTAGGTATACAAGTGTTACACATTTAATTGTTTTATTAATAACAACACAAAAATTGCAGGACAATTTTTAATGCGTGTTACCTCAGAACTCCGTCATTTATGAATCGATTTTGAATTTTTTGTTTTCAAGGGTTTGATTTCCCATTGTCCCCAATATTATACTACAACCATACTATATTGATATTTTAGCCCTTCAAAAAGCGACCAGAGCCAGTTGACGTAATAGAACGCGAAGCGGTCTCCTTTGTAAATGTGAATCTAAAAAGAGTAAAGTATCGCGAAGCGAAAGGAACGCATAGCATACGCGAAGCATATGCGAAGAGTAACAAAACGCTACGCGTTTTGTGCGAAGCCTTTGGCTTCGTATATTTAAGCCTTTCAAAAATTATTGATATCCGACCAAAAACATAAATGTAAGAAAGGGCCGAGTTTTCGGGAAAATCCTTAATGTAATAGTTCCTTCTTAAAAAGTGATGATATGAGAGTAATGACCGAGCTATTTACAAAGTAAATAGCTCTAGACTTCATATAATAGTTGCTTGTTAAAAAGTGATGATATGGAAGAAAGGACCGAGCTATTTACAAAGTAAATAGCTCTAGAGTTCAGATAATAGTTGCTCTTTGAAAAGTGATGATATCCCATTAAAGAGCCGAGCTATTTGCAAAGTAAATAGCTCGGTAAACTATTAACTAAAAAAATAATGAGGAGTAAATTGATTAAATGTAAGAAAAAATTTGGTTTAAAATTATTTCATAAGTTTTCCCTTAGTATGTTTTTAAAATTTTATATAACGCGGCAAGTTATTTTTTCTTATTTCCAATATTTTAAAACTTGCCGCGTTATAAAATTTTAAAAACATACTAAGGGAAAACTTATGAAATAATTTTAAACCAAATTTTTTCTTACATTTAATCAATTTACCCCTCATTATTTTTTTTAGTTAATAGTTTACCGAGCTATTTACTTTGTAAATAGCTCGGCTCTTTAATGGGATATCATCACTTTTCAAAGAGCAACTATTATCTGAACTCTAGAGCTATTTACTTTGTAAATAGCTCGGTCCTTTCTTCCATATCATCACTTTTTAACAAGGAACTATTATATGAAGTCAGCAACTATTATACAAAGTAAATAGCTCGATAAACTTATGAAATAATTTTAAACCAAATTTTTTCTTACATTTAATCAATTTACCCCTCATTATTTTTTTTAGTTAATAGTATATTTAGTTAATATATATATATATATATATATATATATATATATATATATATATATATATATACATATATATATATATATATATATATATATATATATGTATATATATATATATATATATATATATATATATATATATATATGTATATATACATACATCACATACATTATGTATGTGAGTCATTTTGAGGAAGGCCAAAGCCGTAAAAATCTCTCGGAATTCACAAAGATAAAAAATGTCTTGGTTTATTTTCAGTAGAAATATCGACACAACTGACAATAAATAATGATGTTTTGTGTCGAATGTTGTTTTGATATGAAAGAAGTTATTTTGATATTTAACATAAACATCATGGAGTTCTTCCCGAAATGAACTCTTAACTAACTTTTTTCATCAAAATTAATGAATCTTCATCGCTATGATAGATCGATAATATATAAATTATAGTTAATACTAATTTCGATGAATTTGAAGAGTGTCGAATGAAAGTAATTTGATACTCATACCATGAGATGTTCTCATAATTTTTTCATGAACGAAAAAAAAGATGTACAATAAATTTTGCATAAATCGAATGTATATTACGAATAGTAAATTTAAATTTTGTTGAAAAATTCAGAAATTTGAGTTTCTTGTGAAATTCAACTTTTTCGACAATTATGCAAAATCTTAAAAATTTTTCAAAATTTGTTGACTTTTATGTTTTTTTTTTTTTGATTTGAAAATATTAATTTTTTGGATGATTCAAAATTTTTTTTTTCAACATCAAAATTCTTATTTTTTAGAAACATTTTAAAATTAGAGTTCACAAAAATTACCAGAATTTCAAGTTTTTCAAAAATTTGTGAATTTCGAAATTTTTTTAAATTATAAATATTGTCAGTACCTATCTCGAAAAATTTGAAAAAGTGGAGTTTCTACAATGGTTTGAAAACTTCAAGTTATGGAAAATAATGAAATTTTGACTTGTTTAAGAAATTTTTTGTCGCCCCAAAAGAGCAACGAGAAAACGTTGCCAAAATTTCGCCTTCAACTGGCTAGTATAGAAATCCTACATTTATATTTTCAAAATCTAACAATAATTGTCAATTTTCTAATTTTTTGAACTTGTAAAATGATTGCAACCTGCAGCTGTTTCCTTTTCTTCGAAAATGGTGGGCACCTTATCAGTTTTCAATACTCCAAATGGGCGAAAACATTTTTTTTCAAAATCGTCTGAGTATGCTGCTTCTAGTTGGTTCAAAATTTGATTTATTCATCGCTGTCTTCCATCTTCCAAGTAATTTAGGTTCTATCATTGGAAACCTTAAAATTGATCATACTTTTCTCAGATTATCTCATTGTAGGAGGTCGTAAACGTGAAGAAATGTTCGCCGATTTCAGTAGTTTAAGATTCGATTAGTAAATTTTTTTTTTAATTGACAAATCGAATCTAAAACTACTGAAATCGGTAAAAAACCCCAAAGAATTAGATGCATACGAAAGTATCTACATATACAAATTGAGAAAACAGATAAAGAATTTAGACAATTACCCAATTCCAAATTGTGATTTAATAAAATTAAACCATTTTCAAAAAAATCTAGTACCTGAATACCAAGGTTAGCTTCAATATCCTCACTTTAGTGACAAAAACAACACCGCATCACAAAAGGATACCGTCAATAAATAGGTGGGGCTCTTCAAACACCTAATCCGTTAGTCAGTCAATTCAAATAATCCTCAGGTCAGATCATAACCTCAGTCAAATCGTATAAAAGAAAGAACGTTTTTAATATTATTGTGAGAGACGCACCAAATTAGCAACAAGCAACATATGTCTGAATTAATATCTCAAAGATAGTTACGATTAGCTAATTCATACTGATGATGACTACATTGTAGTCGAAATAAGTATTTATATAATGCAAACAAATGTTCTAGGAATTGGAGCAAAATTTGAAATGTTACAATATTCTATCATTATATGACACACGTTGTGAGAAACATCGGAAATGACGTTTGTATACTCGCGGTTTCGAAGACCGTAGTGGAAACAATTCAGAGTTTATTTTCATTTGTTTCTTACCTCCTGAAAAACAAAAACATATATAAATTTAAAACTTTTAATAGCACGTGAAAATTATAACTGTATGCATTACTGAAATACTCGTATACTCCTATAATTACAGATGTTTGAGCAGAATTTTTACCGAAACTATTCAGTGTTTGAAAAAGAGTTTCAAACAAAAATTATTCATTTTAAAAACGGAACATTTTTCGTATTGTTCTTCTATTTATTACGATTTTAGATGAAACTTGTGCCCTAACGTAACTGTGTGGGGTATTGTTGAAAAGAGTTCAATATAAAGAAGAGCTGTGTATATACCCATCTGCTTTTTAAGTATTATCAAGGAACTTCCCCAGGCACATAAATATTATACTGCAGGCCAAAAGACATATTGACCTGTGGTGTCCAGCCAAATTATAAAAAATGCCAGTGTATTTACAATTAAAGATTCATGTGTACGGGATAGCAGTGAGTGACTTCTTAATTTTTTGCCGTTTATATAAATCAGTAAAACCGGAAAACTTAAATTGTTCCTTTTGGGAACTTTGGAAGTGTTTGGAAGTGTTTAACGTAGACAAAAATATTCAAAGATAATACTGTATATATTTATTGCCAAACATATACCAGGATTTAAGTTATGGCAGTCGGAATTGTTAATATGGATGTCCAACTCCCGTTTTCAAAATATCAGTTATTAATTTTTAATTATTCTTTACGAAAAATTATTTGTAGTTATCTGATTAAACTCTATGTTTAATGATTGTAATCCATCAATCTATCTACGCTATCGATATCTATGTGTAGATACAATTCTTTTGTGTAATTTATATATGTCGGGTTAGTTCTAAAACCATGACTTGATGCATTAAAAGCCATTTTCAGAGAGGCCAATGCCGTACATAATCATAACAACCAATTACATTGACAGTACGGAGAAGTTTGTTTTTCTGTTCATTTTTATTCATTTATTGTAATATTTGATACATTGAATAGCGAAATTCACATAATTTGATGATTTTCGTGCGTGTCCTTATACGAAATAAACGTCATAATGGTATAGAAGTGTTCATACTGCAGGCGTAAGTCTACATGCAACAGCAACTCACGTAAGTAAATATAAATAATTTAGTTACCTATTGCAATAACTTCGCTTTTTTGATCGATGTCGACAATTTTGTTTTTGTTGGATTTTATTGCATGCATAATATATAATGTAATAGTTAACAAGAAATAAAAATTATTAATAATTATGTATTATCAATTATTAATAAACTTTATATGGTGTGTTTTTGATCGGGTCTACCGGTTGACCTTAAATGATGCTCTAACCGCGCGCTCTCCGTCTTCTATCTCGAAAACGATTCAACGAATAAAAAAATTTTTGCAACAAAAGTTGTTGGGAGTTCAATTTTCTACAATATTGATAATAAATACTCATAGCGAAAACGAGATAGGAAACGAGATATTTGCAAAAAATGTAAAAAAAATTGATTTTTGTCACCTTTGACCTTAGATTTTAATCGACGCGGCCACCCTACCATACGTAGGATTTGAGACAACTTTCAGGATGCCAAAATACAAATTATACGAGTTTATAGCTGGGTATCTCAAATTCCGAGATACTTACCTAATTTTGACTAAGATGACTGGAGTAGTGAATCACTCACGATTCAATAGTTAATATAATTTTATCATTTATTATTACATAGTCAATTTAAGTGGCTGAACTTTTATTTATTCGAGTAGAATCATTTATAATATTATAGCAGTTATAAGAATGTCTTTTAACTTGCGTGAGACAATGTTATTTTCTATTTGATTAATTTGATTAATAAAATAAAGGAATTTTTTTCCGCATGTATGTAATTCATAAAATTATCCAATAAAGACAAAAAACTTCAATATTCCCACAAGGTGCCCTATAAATCACACTAATAAAAAACTTTTCACATTCAACTTCAAATTTTATACTGGCATATTCAAAATTTTTATCTTCGCATTTAATACTAGAAACAGTTAGTACACTACATTTTTCTGTTAAGTCGCTTTTAACCCAAACTCCTACATCACCATGTTTATAGGTATTTCTACAGTAATGACTTATCCGATCAAAAACATAAATGTAAAATAGGCCCGAGGTACTTCATGTAATAGCTGCTCCTTAAAAAGTGATGATATCCCATTAAAGAGCAGAGCTATTTACAAAGTAAATAGCAGGGTAAACTATTGACCAAAAAAATTAACGATAGGTAAACTATTTACCAAAAAACTTAATTAGAGGTAAATTGATCAAACGTAAGAAAAAATTTGGTTGAAATTTATTTTGCAAGTTTTCCCTTTTTCTGATTTTTATTATCAGTTTAGTAGTATTTCGCGTCGATTGCAAAAAACCGCATCATTCTAGCATGTCTAAAAAAGTAATTTTTTGGGATTTCCCATTTTTGGGAATGTTGTGTTAGGAAAATTAAAATTTTCCGACGTTTGTTATAGATTTCGAGGTATCCCAAGTGGAATGCAAAAAACTGCATCCTTCTATCGTTTGTACCCCTGGTTATCATTTTTCAACATCGAAACTTACGTTAAGGAATAGTTGGGTGGGCATGAAGTTTTACATGCTTCTAATGAGAGAGAGTGAGACAGAATGATGGTGAAATGACGGCAAAAATAGAAACGATAAACTGTATTACATGATAAACTGTTACATAATATGAAATCTGTGGTGATGAAATCGACTTAGGGTGTGAAATCCACGATGAAAAATTGTACTGAAAGCCCGTTCTTATTTGATGCCAGGCACATGAAAATTTATATTAATAAATAAACAAATAAATACGTGAAACAATATTTTAAGCCCTCCCGTGGGTCCACCTTGTCATGGTGGGAGGGCCTAGTACCTAGCCTGCAAGCCAGTAGGAGGGGAAACTAACGGACCCAAACTTCTCAACGTTGGGATCAGTGTGCGGATGTCGCGCGCTGTGATCATCGTCATCGTTGGTTTCGGTGTGCGGTGTTCGTGCACTGTCACAACATTACTTGTCGGCCACGTCATCTGGCCGACATTGTCTTCGTTGAAGACGTTTAACTGGCAGTCTCGTGCATCCCTGCTGGGAGTGGTCAAGTGGAGCTGAGGAAAGGGCCTCAGTTTCTCCGAGATCTGATGTGAGCTTGCTCTGCCGAGCCAGGGTGGGTGGGACTTAGCCACCAGCCACGTCGGTCCTTGGTGCAATGGATGCAGAGATCGGAATCTGCATTTCTTCGGGTGAGTTCCAGCCCATCCGTGTATTCCGGGACTGGTAAAGTGGAAGTCGGCCTCAGAGTACTGGGGTAGGACTATTTAAGTCCGAGGGTAAACCCGTTCCCGGCTATTCCAGCCCGCGCTTTGCACACGATGGCTGGTATTTTTAAAATTTTATTGAAATCACAAACACCCAAAAACTAAGGGAATTGCCACCTTCCGTAAAAGGAGGCCCGGGCGGCGTCCCGGTTATAACCGAAACGTCGGGGGGACCAAACTTCCCTAACGATAAAAGGAAATTCCGCGGGAACTTCGCATTGCTTCCAGGTTCCCAAAGGCAAAGTATTGTTAGGTATTTTTTGATTAAGAGAAAGGATGATTCAAGCGACTTTAAGTCGGTAAGCCCTTTTTTAATAGCGAAGAGATTGTAAGAGGCTTTGGGACGTCTTAAAGACGTCAAAAAAGTTAACAACGGGTTGTTGGTCGAGACTTTCGGCGACAAAGCTATAAATGAAAAGCTTCTATGTCTGTAGATGTTAGGCGATCATGAGGTGGAGGTGTCGCCCCATGGAACTTTAAACAGTTCCCAGGTGGTGATCCTTTGCAGAGACCTCATGATTTGCTCCATCGAAGACAAAGTCGAGAATTTGTCCGACCAGGGAGTAATTAAGGCCCGAAGGATTAAGTGGAGGCAGGATGGTGAGTTGAAAAACTCACCTCTCCTCCAAATTACCTTCAGCAAAATTGATTTGCCCAGCAACCATCGACGCTGGCATTCACAAGAAAATCCCGCGCTAAAGGGGTCAAAAGATACATCACCTGGCCCCGATACAATACATTATGCCATGATCTAGAATCTGCCTTATCCTGGTAAGTGCTGACTACTGGATCTATACAACAATATTTTTCGGCAGAGCAATTATCCTCAGCAATGGCGGGAAACCATTATTATCTCGCTGCTTAAAGAGGGTAAAGATTCATCGCAACCATCAAGCTACCGTCCAATATATTTGACTTGCTTGCAATGTCTGTATGTATGTTCAGCAAAATATTGGAAAAAATGGTGAACAGACGTCTCGTCTGGTGGCTGGAAACTAATAATCTGATGAGTAAATATCAGACAGGTTTCCGCCAATACCATTTGACGACAGATCAACTTGATCGCCTTGAGAATGCCATTCACAACAACTTTCTCCGAGGATATCACTTTGTGGGAGTGTTCTTCGACCTGGAGAATGCATATGATAAGACTTGGAGGTAAGACATTCTCAGGAAGCTGCATGACTGGGGTGTAAGAGGATTCAAAGTATTATGTGTGACCGAAAATTTTGTGTCCGGCTGGGTGGCACTGACTCAGAGATCCATTCCCAGGAGAATGGTGTTCCCCAGAGCTCGACGCTTAGTGTCACCCTTTTTGCTATAGCGGTCTATCACATCGCAGCTTCAGCCCCGATTCGTCAATGTCTGTATGTTGATGACCTTGCAATTTTCTATGGAGCTCCATCAAAGCATTCAATTGAAACGAGACTCCAGCAGGGCATCAACGAAGTGGTGCACAATTAAAACTAAAGTGGTCCATTTCTGTAAAAAATGCAACGCACATCCAGATCCGATCCTTTACTTAAAGGGTACCCGCCTTGGATGTGCCGACTCTATTAGGTTTCTGGGACTGGTCTTTGACATGAAATTATCGTGGCGTACACACCTCCAATCCCTGGCAGCGAGTTGTCGCAAGGCAATGAATGTGCTTAAGAGATTGGCTGGTACATCGTGGGGTGCGGACCGGGAGATACTACTGCAGCTCTATTCATCGTTGGTTCTGCCCAGGATGGATTATGGCTGTGTAGTATTCTCCTCCGCCCAGATGTTATCGCTCAAAATCCTAGATCCTATTCACCACGCAGGCATTAGACTTGCTACAGAAGCCTTTCGATAAGTCCCTCTATGGGTCTATGTGTAGAGTCGGGATTGCCCCCATTGAGGTTGAGGCCTGAGCACCTGCTCCTCAATTATGTCGCGGGGGTATGGGCTAAGCCCAATCATGTCAACTTTCCGGCTCTCTTCAGAAACTCCAGATTTCTGAGGAGACTCTATGAGAGACGTGTCACAGTCACCAGACCTTTAGCCGTTCGAACGCAGGAGCTTTTAGAGAGTCTTAATTTCGAATTCGCTCAGGTACTTCCCTATAGTTTTCATGAAGTACTTCCTTGGCTGATCCCAAAGGTAAGGTGCCGCTTTGACCTGGCTGGTCTCCGTAAAGAAGAGACTAGTGCCCAGTTCTATCGGACCTGCTCTCTGTGCATGTATACGGATGGATCTTAAACCGTTTCTGATGTGGGGAGCGCTATTGCCATTGGCAATAGCTCACACACTTGGTCGCTCTCCCCACAGGCATCCGTATACACTGCTAAATTATATGCAATTTTGCAAGCCCTGCGATATTGTGAAGAGTTTTCGAACCTTCACAATACATTCCTCATTTGTTCCGACTCGTTGAGCGCGTTACAGGCACTAATGTGCACGCTTTCAAGGGACCCTTTGGTGTACATGGGAATGAGGTTGTTGACGGGTGATTCAGACCACCTGGATCTAATTCCCATGCGCCCAGAGGACCTGAAAGTGTGCATACGTTTCAAAATTCATGAAAAATGGCAGCGTGAGTGAAACAACCTCACGGAAAAGCTCAAACAGGTCAAGCCAAGCATCAATACGATGCCGGCACCTGTAAATCTGAGCCGCAGAGAGAGAGTGTGGCCCTTACACGTTTGCGAATAGGTCATACTCAAATCTCGCATGTACATCTTCTCTGCGGTGAGGAACAGCCAAGGTGCACTGTTTGCAGGACAGTGCAAACTGTGAGGCATATTGTTGAGGAATGTGTAGTCTTTGAACCTTTACGGCAAAGACTACGACTTCGAAAAAATGTAGCACGAGCATTATCATATAATGCGAGCTCCGTGAAGAGGATGATTACATTTTTTAATGAATCTCTCGTTCTACTCTTGAGACTCTTGGGGAAACATCTCTTTTTTTTTTCAAAAGTCGTCTCTTTTATTTGTTTTTATTTACAGCCTCGTAGAATTTTATCTTCTTTTTAAATGTTTTGTGTTTTTAAATTATTTATTGATTTTATCTGTGATATTGCGGGCCCTTTACACCCACAATATCATATTTTATTACACATAGTTTTTAAGTTTTATTGTTTTTACTGTAATAGTGTGGACTCTTTACTCCCACACTGTTACACGTTGTTATATTTTTTAGTTTTTAAAACTTTTTATTATTATCTAGTTTTTAAGTTTTAAATTCTTTTTTAAATTGTTATGTAGTTTTTTAAGTATTTTTATTTTTTGTAGGAAGGCCTTTTACACCTTTACTGCAACGTTGTTATTTTGTTGTTGTTGTTGTTTATATTTTGTTGTTATTTTTTGTATAAACTTTATATTTGGTTTTTTTTTCCTACCTAGTCAATTCATTTGACTAGGTAGTGTTGTGATATTTTGTGATTTGTTATGTTTTGTTTTTGTTATTTTTTAACATGCGGGGTCTAATGAGCACGTTCTCGAAGCCCCAAAAAGGAGGGTGGGTTTTATTGAGTAGTCTGGCTAGCCAGGAGTCCCACACTCTGTGCGTCAATGCATTTCCCACCTCCCTGCCACAAAAAAAAAAAAAATTAAGAAAGTTGGTTCTCGGTGGGTAGTTGCATACTATTCCATCACTGAAAATTTGTTAAGTTTTATTATGCGTGGTGACAAATATGAAATGCAATTCATCGCTTTTTAACTACTTTGATAGAAATTATGGCGATATTCATCTGGTAAATGAAATAAAGAAATTAGTTGAAGTAAGTGATAGTTAAAAATTCGCAAAATAATTACATAACAATAAAAAACAAAATAATTATAAAACATCGAATAATTAAATAGTAACCTGTCAAGTTGGAATTGTAAAAATGAAAAGAAATTGTGTAAAAATAAATTATATTAAAATTTTTTAAATCAATTTAAAGATTATTGAATCAGATATTAAATTAAACTTTTATTTATTAATAATAAATTTAGCAAAATGAAAAATATATGCTTCGCTTCTATTTATTATACTATATGCACTTCGGTACGGATGAACATCTAGCGACGCTAGTGGCACCAAAAGTAAATATAACTTCTACCATTACTTGTGAATATGGAATTCCACAAAGTAAATCTCAACACAATGAATAATTCAAAGCAAGCAAGCTTGCGAGAACAGTTAAAGGTATATAAAAATTTACGGTTTAAGTCAAGATTATATTCACAAGACATATGGTTCATCCAACAATGCTTAAAGAAGAAATTATTTCCTAAATTTGTAAATATAGAATGTAAAATAAATAATCCAACAACAAAGAAAGCGATTTCAACTGCAAAATTGGTGTGGTTAAAGGAAGAATCGTGGTTCAAAAAACGTAACTGCATATACATATATTTAAAAATTGCACACATTGAATTGACAGGTAAACTTCATGCTTTGGAATTTGATCAGTTTGATGATGATATTAGGAACAATATAAGCAAATATATACATAAAAAATCCATTAAACAAACCAATAAATTATTGAATTTAGAAAAACCTGTAGCTTTTATAACATATCGACATAGAAAAACAAACAACCAATACTGTTCGAAAAAAGAACAGTTAATTTATCCAATGTACCATTAAACCAACATGAGTTAAACATATTGGACAAAGGCTTAAAATTTGCTCCAAAATTACAACAAAACAAAGTAAAAGAAAATCTAATTGTGGAATGTGAGTTGGCACTAAAACGTACAACAGAAAACACTATGGCAAAAGAGCGGATAAAAAGAATTTGGAAACCCGAACTTATTATCCCTACTGATCAATACCAATGGAAAAATATCAAGTCAATAATAGAGAAACTTGTGGAAAAGAATTTAATTGTGACAAAGGCGGACAAAGGTGGATCCACCGTAATACTTAACAAACAAGATTACATTAACAAAGTAGGAGATTATTTATGCGAAGAAAGATCACAAAATATTAAAAAAGACCCGACAAATGAATTCCAAAATAAAATTAGAAAATGTTTGAAGAACTCCAGTGTCATTTTTAACGATTATGAAAAATATTCCTTGATCGAAATGAATCCAAGAGCTCCAATACTGTATTGTTTAATTAAATTACATAAAGAGGGAGCTCCCATAAGACCAGTGGTCTCATACATTGGTAGTCCAGTATACAAAATCTGCAAAAAACTTAACACATGGCTAAGATCTGAACTAAATTTTGTTAGTGAACACAACTTAAAAAATTCTTTAGAATTAACCAAAAAATTATCCAACTTTCACATACAAGACGGTTATAAATTGGAATCTTTGGAATATGTTCGGTAACATTTCGGCCAAGGACACCATCAACATTATCACTAATATATGTGAAAGAAGGTATATAAACCCGGTTATACAAAATGAAATAGTTAATGTATTGTACACTATCACCAAGATGAACTACTTCACATTCAATAACAAGATTTATAAGTCAACAAAGGGACTCCCAATGGGAAACCCGTTGAGTCCGATATTAGCCGAAATATTTATGGACCATTTCGAAACTGATCTCATTAACCATTATGTGTGGAAACATCGGATCAAGTTCTGGTATCGATATGTCGACGACATTATCATTTGTTTTGACGGCTCCAATAGACAGCTGGAAAGTTTCGTAAACTATGCCAATACATTGAATCCCAACACTCAATTTACATTGGAACAGGAATTAGACCAAAAAATTTCCTTTTTGGATGTTAGCATTACAAGGAATAATGGAACATTAGAATTTGATATCTATCGAAAGCTCAAACATACAGACATTACAATACCAGCAGACTCACTACACCCCGTCAGCCAAAAAATAGCTGCGTACAATTCAATGGCCCATCGTGCCCTTAACTTACCCTTATCAAAGGAAAACTTTGAGAAGGAAGTTATTACAATTAAGCATATTGCTGTATCAAATGGTTTTGGAATTGAATTAATTGACCACCTCATAAAGAAAAAACAACGAAAAATGGCACTCTTATCGGCATGTCCTGGTACAACAAAAGAACCTACAACATTTGAAACAATCACGTATTACGGTGACGTGTCAGAACAAGTGGCAAGAGTTTTAAGGAACGAAGGTATAAATGTCGCTTTTCGCCCATCTTCAACTCTGAGCAACCAAATCCTTAACAACAAGACCAAGTTTGATATTATGAAGAAATCTGGTGTATACAAAATAATCTGTGGTGATTACAATGCCTTATATATCGGTCAAACTGGGAGATCCTTTTCTATAAGAAAAAACGAACACCTATCCTCATATAAATTAAAAAAAAAACACTAAAATTTTGCAAATCACCTACGAGAACAGGACCATACACCAAAAAACATAACTTCGAAATCATGTATATCACTGAAAAAGGACAAAAACTCAACCTGCTAGAGTCACTGGAGGTGTTTAGACACAAAGATGGTCCTGACATATTGTTAACCGACCAAACTGACCTAATCTCATCTTCTTTGTTTCAGCTATTGAAATAAAGAAGAAATTAACATTTCAATATCAGGGCATTGGAAGTTTAACTTTTCACATACGACTTATATATTACATGTATTTTAATTAATCTGACAATATTTACTTATAATAGCTATTTTTATACAAAAAAAAAAAACATTTTAAACTGTTACACCTGAATCGATATATTTACAAAGAAAAATTTTTGAAAAACAAAAAACAAATTTATTAAATAATTAGAATAATTTTTATCCACTTGACCTTCTATGTAAATAGAAATAATTTTAGTAAAAAAATAATATGTATTTGTAACAAACATTAAACAAGTTGTTAACTTGTTATATTACCTGTAATTACATAACAAGCAAACAGTATATAAACCTGTAAATTTTTAACTTTATGTTCTGAAGATGATCAAATAGATCGAATACATGTAAAACAATTAATTTTTCTTCTGAAAAATTTAAAAGTGGATTATGCAAAATAAATATTAGTAATACAAATATAACATTTGTTGTTTTAATATTAAATTAAACTTTTATTTATTAATAATAAATCTAGCAAAATGAGAAATATATGCTTCGCTTCTATTTATTATACTATATTCACTTCGGTACGGATGCACATCTAGCGACGCTAGTGGCACCAAAAGTAAATATCACTTCTACCATTACGTTGCTATATTTTGTCAACTCTCCCGTTTGAGCTCGGTGTCCTTGTGCAGTCTCCATGGCTAGAATATTCGGCACGGCATCTCTTTTCGATTTTGAGTTATTGTGTTGACAGTATGGGAACTTGATACAATACTTAAATCTAAGCAAAATTTATTCGATGGGACTTTAAATTATGGTAAACTTTTACGTTGGTGGAAACGGGCATAGATGTTTAAGCAATAAATGCATTATAACATACGCCTTATTTATGCTCCTTATTTAAAATCCAAACGTACAAAACTAAAATGACACAATATTCAAAATCAAATACCGTTATTATATTAAAATATATTTATATATTACAATACGTTATTATATTTAAATATTAAAACGGTTAAAATTGTAATTGTTTATTTAACAATAAATCGATATACAAGCACACATATACAACCACATTATATTAAATAAGTTATGTTCCTATTTATTACAAAAGTTTACATTGTTTCCACTCTTGTTACTATAACAACGGTTTTATTTTTCTACATACTCCTTCTACCGTTGAATTTATTCGAATTTGGACTGTGGGTGTTTTTTTCAATGTTGTTGTGTTTGAAAACCTTCGAATTGAATATTTACTGTGAGGAGTTTAGCGATCAAAATGTCCAACCGTCTACATATATTCTAATTTACTCGGTTTGATCGTTAAGAAGCATACGCCATTTTGTTAAATTCCAGAAATTATAGTGAACATACATCTAACTGACAATTTGGCCTGCTACACATCGTATTTCAAAATGTACTTTCGACATTTTAACCAGCAAAATTTATGTGCTGGTGATTGGAAAACTTTCCGCGCCTCTACTTTTCCAGTTCAAACCTAGTTTCTTGTACTCAAAAATTGTAGGTAGGATACATAATTAAACATAAATTTTTACATAGGATACATTTTTACATAATTAAACTGAGTTACTGAGGTACTCACGGATCGTTAAGATTGTTTACATACAGGACCTGATGTTACGGGAATCATTATGTAATAGAAATATACAATTGTTTTGAAATGATACAAAACGATATAAAATGCACAGCCTACCTATCGGTTACGCTGAAGATGACAAAATCGTCTATTTCAATGATCTTTCTTAATTACCAACCGATCTTATGTGCACAATTGTTTAACAAATCTAAGAAAACAAATATTTGATGTTTGCACAAATATTTGAAAAGCTAACATAAACTTCAGAAGTACTAGATGAATTGTAACTTATATTACCAATATTAATCATATTTTTTTAATTAATAGAACAAGTCGGTCTGAATTTTGTAGGTTCAGAGAATATTCACGAATGACATTATGCGTTCCATACACTGATAGAAGGAATTCCTTGAACCAAGTAAATATGTTTTCTTCAAAATATGATTATCTGAGAAAGAAATCCTAATTATAGTCGAAAATCAACTTGTGAACGTATAAAAAATTTACGTAATCAATAAATTATAGATATACATATACACCTAATTAAAAATGAAAAGGCTAATTTTGATATTCCATTTGCAATAATTCCCACAATGATTTTTTAATTCGACTAGCAGTACTTTACCATTTGCCAAAATTTCTTCGTTACAAAATCGTTGTAATAAAATTGTATTAACATTAAATTTACACATTTTATAGATATTTACCCTGGAACCAACTTAGTTCTTGTTTCATTGTAATATCAAAAACGAAAAATTTTTCGCTTTTCTTTCCTCTACGGTTCAAACGTAGATATTATTAATCCATCCGTGCGTAATTAATGCGCTTTAGCTAGTTACTACAAATTATTTTGCACTGGAATAAATATTTACCTGATTTTACCTATGGTATTGAACATTTTTGGTACCAGTGACGCATAATTTTTCCTAAATGAATTTTTATTTTTTATTATATATTTGTTCAATAATTATAAAGCGAGCACACATTTTTGAATTAATATGTATGCTTTACTATTTCAAATTAACATTTAATTTATTTTTGTTTTCAGGTGAGTGATTTGCTGAAATTTCAAATCAGTATATAATTAAAGTTTGGAAACTGGTAAGTTTAAAATTTCAACTTCTCAGGCATATTACAGTGTGTATGATTTTGTGGCGCGAGCCTATGATATCTATTTATTTATCTTCAATCTGTAGTAATGATTATAAGATTGCATGTTTGCCATAGGGACCAATTAATTACCTAAACACTTTTTCTAAAATGTGTACAGAGATATTTTGGATTTTAATTTCCAATCTTAAATCATAACTATTTCTGCAAATATTAAAGAAAATAATGTATTCTGAATAAAGAAATTACCTTTAGACACCTTGATTAGATAATACGATCAGTTTGAATATAAAAATCAAAAATTGATAACTTTATTTACTCATTATGAACGTACGTCCTTTTACGTAAACTTTTTTTAACATAACAAAATAATCTCTTGAGTTCGAATGCAAATGAAAGGGTTACAATGTTTTCCACCTTTCCAGAGTCAGTATGAATCCCAGATGAGAAGTTAGTTCTCGAGAATATATAGTTTAAATGTTATTTTTGACTCAGATTATTATATAGGGTATATTTCAAAATAAATATATATTTATATATATATATATATTTTTTTTTTTTTATTTTTTTTTTTTCTTTAATATTTGCAGAAATATTTACGATTTAAGATTGGAAATTAAAATCCAAAATGTGTACTGAGATATTTTGGATTTCAATTTAATAGATATCATAGGCTTATATATATATATATATATATATATATTTAATATATATATAAATACATATATATAAATTATTGTTTTTGCTGGGATAAAATCTATCTCAGCTGGTTTTGTTTAACTTGCTTTTTGCAACACGAATACTATTATAGATAAAAGTTCGTAAAATTTGCACGTCTATAAATCGTAATATAATTTTTTTAAATATAGAATATATGTTTCTTGTTAAAATAGAATAGAACTTTGTTTTTTCTCTTTACTTATTATGAAGAAAAGTTGTCTTATGGATTAAATATCTCCATGACTCATGAGATATTTAAACTATACGGTATACGGTATTGGTAATTTTCATTTCTTTTTTCATACATATCTAGAGCACGGTAGTGCGTGGCCGAGATTTAAGGGAGACATTCGGACTTTTCACTACAGTGCTATTACTACACCTTAATTTAGCGTCATTTTTTAGGTGCTGTATCTTTTGAACGAAAAGAGCTACAGTGTTGATATTTCAAATATAGATACTTTACGGAATTATAAGAAACAGTTTTTTCAATCAACGTTAACGAATTAACCGTTAAAAAGTTATTTCACTTCAAAAACGCAAAATTCGCGGGAACGCCCTCAATTCTTGGTAACTAATAGATCTATATTCTACGATACTTCCAGATATGCTGTAAAGTTGATATTTGGCATGTAGATAGCTGTAGTACCCAAACCGACGGGAAAATTGCGAAAACTGGAAATTTGTATCGGAAAAGTGGAAAATTTAACATTTTTTTGTTTTAATTAACTTAAGACTATGTCATCGCAAACTACCATGTAGAAATCGATATATATCATATATACCTATTAATTTTTATACCATATAGAAATAGACATTGCAATTTGAATACAGCAGTATGCATTGATTTTAAAAGTTTTTAACTTTTTGATTATATTTTACATTGATACATTGATCAATTATTATTTATTACTATCATTGCCTGTTGCAGCTTCGTCTGCAAAAATTTTTTAAAGCTCTTATAACCAAGCCCTTATGCTAGAATGATGCAGTTTTTTGTATTCGACGTGAAATTGCTTCAATCTGACGAGAAAAATCAGTAAACTTCAATTTTTTCAGTGCAACCCCTCGGAAAATTGGAAAAACATCCTCCAAAATTATGTTTTTCTGTTCTATAAATGCTATAAAGTTTGAATTTTCAATAATCGACCCGAAATAACGTCAAAATTAACAGAATATTTTGAAAAATTTCATTACCTACATCGCAACCACACCGAAAATGGGAAAAACATCCCTAAAACTTACCTTTTTACTTCTATTCATGATAGAAAGATCGGTTTTTTTCCATCACAACCCTTCGAACTTGGTAAAAACACCCCCAAAACCAACCTTTTTGTTCTATAAATGCAACAAGATGCATTTTTTTGCAATCGACGCTTAATAGCTACAAATTAGGAAGTTATTTCGAAAAACTTAATATTTTTTATTGCAAACTCCCGAAAAATCGAAAAAACACCCCCCAAAATTACGTTTTTCAGTTCTATATATGATGAAATGATCGAATTTCCACCAATCGACCCGAAATAAAGTCAAGTTAACAGAACACTTTGAAAAATTTCTTTACCTATAACGCAAACCTCCGAAAATGGGAAAAACACCCCTTAAACTGCCTTAAGGCATTTTGATCAGACTAAAAATATGACCGCAAGAGAGTGATTTATGTATTCTAAGGAAATTCGCTAAGTTGACGCAGCTCCTGCGTAACGAATTTTTTTTTGTGAAGTGGAGCCAACGGGTCAAGTCATTTCTTCAAAGACTATAACGTTGATAATCAATTATCTGTAATAAAGGATTAGTTTAGAAGTCATAATCGAAACAAATCAAATAACATCTTATATATACTAAATTTTATATAGTTATTTTAATAAAAAATATATCACTCTTATTTCACATTAATTTGTGGCGTTTTAATAAAAGGCCTACGATATATGATCGATGAATATTATTATCAATAATCCAATGTATAAAATTTATGCTTTCTTTTCAGTTTTCTTTGGCAATAACACTGCTTGAATATTTGGTAATATACCGCCTTGAGCAATTGTTACAACAGATAATTTATTTAATTCTTCATCATTACGAATTGCTAATTGAAAATAAACTTGTTTATTTTTAAACAACTTGTTTACTTAAAAAAAGTTACATTGTAACAATACAATAAAACAATCAATGTTTTCTATTTGGAGTATTAAAACATACTGATATATTAAACTAGCAATTTTTATTTAAATACTAAATGTCTATCTAATCAAAAAGGAGGCGGTAACCTTGTCAACAAATCAGATCGATATATGCTTCATATGTTATTTTAATTACAATTAAAGTTGTAAAATTTTCCGTTTGTAAGAAAGGTAAGTTTTCGAAAAAATCTTAATAAAATAGTTGCTTCTTAATAAGTGATGATATGGGATAAAGGACCGAGCTATTTACAAAGTAAATAGATCCAGACTTCATATAATAGTTGCTCCTTAAAAAGTGATGATATACGAGAAAGGACCGTGCTATTAACATAGTAAATAGCTCTAGACTTCAAATAATAGCTGTTCCTTAAAAAGTGATGATATCCCATAATGTTTCGAGCTATTTACAAGCTAAACAGCTCGGTAAACTATTTATTAAAAAAATAAATGAGGGGTAAATTAATTAAGTGTAAGAAAAAATTTGGTTGAAATTTATGTCGTAAGTTTTCCCTTAGTATGTTTTTAAAATTTTATAACGCGGCAAGTTTTAAAATATTTGAAATCATCAGAAAAATTAACTTGCCGCGTCATAAAATTTTAATAAAAACATACTGTACAAAATATAGTACAGAATCTCATATATGTTAGGTATACAAGTGTTACACATTTAATTGTTTTATTAATAAAAACACAAAAATTGCAGGACAATTTTTAATGCGTGTTACCTCAGCACTCCGTCATTTATGAATCGATTTTGAATTTTTTGTTTTAAAGGGTTTGATTTCCCATTGTCCCCAATATTATACTAAAACCATACTATATTGATGTCTTAGCCCTTCAAAAAGCGAGCAGAGCCAGTTGACGTAAAATAACGCGAAGCGGTCTCCTTTGTAAATGTGAATCTAAAATGAGTAAAGTATCGCGAAGCGAAAGGAACGCATAGCATACGCGAAGCATATGCGAAGAGAAACAAAACGCTACGCATTTTGTGCGAAGCCTTCGGCTTCGTATATTTAAGCCTTTCAAAAATGATTGATATCCGACCAAAAACATAAATGTAAGAAAGGGCCGAGTTTTCGGGAAAATCCTTAATGTAATAGTTCCTTCTTAAAAAGTGATGATATGAGAGTAAGGACCGAGCTATTTACAAAGTAAATAGCTCTAGACTTCATATAATAGTTGCTTCTTAAAAAGTGATGATTTGGAAGAAAGGACCGAGCTATTTACAAAGTAAATAGCTCTAGACTTCAGATAATAGTTGCTCTTAGAAAAGTGATGATATCCCATTAAAGAGCCGAGCTATTTACAAAGTAAATAGCTCGGTAAACTATTAACTAAAAAAAATAATGAGGGGTAAATTGATTAAATGTAAGAAAAAATTTGGTTTAAATTTATTTCATAAGTTTTCCCTTAGTATGTTTTTAAAATTTTATAACGCGGCAAGTTTTAAAATATTTTTTTAAAAACATACTAAGGGAAAACTTATGAAATAAATTTAAACCAAATTTTTTCTTACATTTAATCAATTTACCCCTCATTATTTTTTTTAGTTAATAGTTTACCGAGCTATTTACTTTGTAAATAGCTCGGCTCTTTAATGGGATATCATCACTATACCGAGCTATTTACTTTGTAAATAGCTCGGCTCTTTAATGGGATATCATCACTTTTCAAAGAGCAACTATTATCTGAAGTCTAGAGCTATTTACTTTGTAAATAGCTCGGTCCTTTCTTCCATATCATCACTTTTTAAGAAGCAACTATTATATGAAGTCTAGAGCTATTTACTTTGTAAATAGCTCGGTCCTTACTCTCATATCATCACTTTTTAAGAAGGAACTATTACATTAAGGATTTTCCCGAAAACTCGGCCCTTTCTTACATTTATGTTTTTGGTCGGATATATTATATAAAATATTTTTACTGCAAAAATGAATGTAGGATTAATTAGTTTTTACATAATTCTGCTCTCGCAAGCATGTCGTTGTAAAGCTCGTAAATCTTTTAAATAAGAAATATATAGTTTTGAAATATATCCTACGGTTTCACCAAAAGCGATTTTTAAACATTTGGCTCCTTTCCTCGCACAACATTCCTTACATCCAAAGTTTTTCCTTACGCAATGAACTGCAGTATAATCGATATCAATACTGATCACAATAAAAATATACCATGCACATAAGAAAGTTTAAAATAGCATTCAAATACATCCATACTTATATATAAATGTGAAAGTAGCTCCTACCTTTTCACGACTAAACAGCTGAACGAATCGTAATGAAATTTAACAAGGAAATAGACTATATCCTGGGGAAGAACAGAGGCACTCTTTTGTCTTAAAAAAACTTCTTCACCTTGAAGAACATTAAAACCATTATGAATTATTAAAGTTGTCTTTTATATGATCTGACTGAGCACGGCGATTATAATAATATTATTCAAAGCCATTAAACGAGTAGGAGTCGACATAAGGACCATTAATATTTTTATACCCAGTATAATGTAAATATACAAGGTATATGTGTACACAGTATTTAAGTTTAGTTCCGACTTTAGTAACGGTTGAAAATATTGATCGCAGAAACAAATTTTTGTTATAGATTTTCATAAAATAACCGAATTGGTTCATTGGTTTATAACAAGAAACATATATTCTATATTAAAAAAAATTATATTACGATTTATGGATGTGCAAATTTTACGAACTTTCATCTATAATAGTATTCGTGTTGCAAAATGCAAGTTAAACAAAACCGGATGTGATAGATTTTATCCCAGCAAAAACAAAAATGTTCGCCTACAAAAGTAGTGAAATTTTTCAGCCAAGTAAAATATAAAATACCCTGCACTTGAGAAAGTTACACAATAAATATATACCAATCATTTTCTCACTTTTGTTAAAAAACTTGACCCTAACATAGATTTCACTACTTTTGTTGGCGTTTTTATTTTTGCTGGTTTTTCAACACTTTTTTTCGCGAAAAATTTACCCTCCCACATTTTTTTTTGGTCAGGTATCATTACTTTTTATAAAGGTTTTTTTACCTATGCCACAAAAGTTTATTAAATGAAGTAGTTTCATAAATTTTTTTTTTTACTATTTTATTTTGTTTGGTTGAATATCGTTTAAAATGAGAATATGATAAAGTATCCAATCACAGATTATATCATTATAAAAATATATTAAATTAAAACTACCTGTAGATAACTGTTTCCACAAGATTAACATTGTAATTTTAATTGTAAAATTATCATTTTCCAGATAAAAATATCTGGTTTTCAGACTTTTTAAGTGGTTTCAGCCTAAGACCTATCTTCCTACCAAATATAAAATTTCTAGCACAACTGTGAGTTTGTCCCAAAAATGTTGATTTTTTGGATTAAATATCTTGGAAACTATTAAAACTGTAATGTTGAAACTTGTTACATACCGTCAGCCTACTTTCATTCTAACTATATATGAATTTAACAGCTACCATTGTTTGTCTCTATATGCTAAATTATTTTTATAGTTCACTGGTATCAATAGGTTCTATGTTGGATTAGTTCTTTAAAGTCAATATATTTGTGTGTTAAAAATAATGTTAACAAAAAAGATTGGGTTAGATAGATATACACATCTTGAGGTCCAAACAGTACTGCACTTCGACCTTATGGTCCATTGTTCTCCCGTTTATACTTCAGTCCAATGAGATTCGCTTCTCCCATATGTTGGCAATAGGCAGGAGCTTGCTTATCAGGTCTTCCTGAAGGTTCATATATTCGGGGTGAGATACTCCGAATATCCTGTATTTGCTGCAACCTAGCGGTTCACAGTAAATGATAATGTGGCTGGATGATTCTTCCTCCTCGCCACACAATCTGCACGCAATGGCCCGTTATGGAGTCTTGTTGTGTACAGATGCTTCCGCAGGGGATATTGTCCGGTAATGAATCCGGCAACCTCACGCAGTTGCATCCTTTTCAGCCTCAGTGCATCTCTCGATGCAAAAGGTTGTGTGCTGCCTCTTGGTTGCACTCTAGAACAGTATTTCCCGAGCTCCTGCCGCGGAACTTTTTCCCAGCGATCACGGTGTTTAGCATTTCACGACTCGTTGATCACCTGTTAACATGTAGTCCTTGGAATTCCGAAAATAGGCTCTGAGCCAATGAAAGGTACTCCGACTCTCTCTTTGCTAAAGTATCTGCTTTTTTGTTTCATTTGAAACCACTGTGAGCACCCAGATCAATTTACTACTGTTCCGTTTTGCCAGCGCCAGCAGTTCCTCCAGACATTTCTTGACTAAAATATCTCTGCGTGTATTTTCATTTTTGGTTGAGGTTCGTCTATAAGCAGTTCACTGTCAGGCTCCACAGGAGTGTGACCTCTTTTTGGCTCTCACAGACTCTCCTCTCCAAGAAGGGAAGCTTGTATTCTTCTACCTATCAGCATATAGTTTAACCACCTGCAAAAGGTGTCTTCTACTCCGACTTGCAGAATCAACCATGAAATTGTACGAAGCATTGTCAAATGCCCTCTCTATGTTAAAAAAAATCGCTCAAGGTGGTTTGTTTCCTTGCGAATGCCTCTGCAATCCTGTATAGTAGGTTGTGGAGGGCTGATTCATAGGATTTTCCCACCTGATATGCCTGCTGGTTGGCATAAAACGGATTTCTCGACAATGTCCCCTGAGCCAAATGAAATTCTATTTGTCTTACCATTGTTTTCAATAGAAACGACGACAGACTTATTGGTAGAGTCCTTTCCCATGGAGTGGTTAAGCCTCCCAGGTTTTGGCAAGAAAGTCACCTTTACTGGCTTCCATAATGTGGGGATATAACCCGTAGCTTGGCATTCCCTGAATATATGACCAAGCAGAGTTAAAAGATGCTCTGCTCCTTTTTGTAAAACCACTGGGCATATCCCATCTGGTCCTGGTGCTTTATAGAAGTTGAATGAGTATATTGCCCATTCGATCTTTGGGCGGTCATCTTCAGTCCTCGCTTGTTGGTAGGAGGCCTTGGTTAAACTGCTCTTGAAAAGGATTTTCACAGTACTCAGCCACCGAATCCGGTTCAGTGTTTCGAGCGTAACCTTCTCGAAGCTAGTATACTCACCATTGGGTTCACGCAGTGTCTCGATGGTGTCAGCGGGTTCCGTTGCTAGGATACGATGGAGTCTTGCCCCCTCAGATGTGTTTTCAACATCTATTCAGAGCTTCCTCCATGAGTTTCTTTTGGCTTTCCTCAGAGACCTATTGTATACAGTAAGGGCTTCATGGTAGTTATCCCAGTTCCCTACCCGTTTTGTTCTGATAATTAGTTGACGAATCTTTTGTCTTTGAATCCTTAGGCCCTCATTCCACCAACAAATTGGCTTGCTGATGTCTTTTGAGACCTCCGGGCAGTTTTCTTGGAAGGAGTTAATTATTGCATGCTGCAGCTCTGTTGCAGTAAGCTAAATGTCCAATATTATTTAAACTTTTTTTGGGATTGTGGCGAGTTTGAACTTCAGTGTTGAATTATATTCGTCCCAATTTGTTCTCCTCGTATATTACATTGGTCCGTTCTCACCTCCACATTGAAATAGATTTGTCTGTGTCATTGTACTATATCCGATGCAGAAGGATCATTGGATGCTAGCCATTTCTTGATTTTTCCACTGATTTCATAAGTATTCAGTGTTGCATCAATGACTTCCATCCGAACTTTGTCAATAAAAGTCGCCTTGTTGCCTTGATTAACTATATCTAAGTTGTTAGCTATAATATAATCAAAGAGTTACTCAACTCTTGTATTTGTGTTAGTATTCCCCCCTGCAGTGTGATGAGCGTTTGCATCGCATCCCATGATCAATTGGTGGTTTTTTGGAGTAATCATAGGGTAGGTAGACCGAAGCGATGAATACCATTCAAGTTTCGTTTCTCATGTTGTATTTTACTTTTACCGTAAGATCTGTCAGTAAGATCTCTCTGACAAAACTGATGCTCTGTTTTGTATAAATGCAAGTTCTGGGTCTCTCTGGGATTTTATTGTAAATAATTTGCCCTTCAGCATCCCCTAGTCCAAGAGTCTTATGGTTCACAGCCCAAGATTCATGGACCAGAGCTATGCAAATTCCCCCTTTCAGCACATTTTAACAGAAGACAGCGGAGGTCGCCTTGCTGTGTTGGAGGTTTACCTGAAGCACCCGAAGATCTTTTTTCCCTCTGATGTTTTCAGTGGACTAAGGTTGACTTGACCAAACCCGAGGTATAGTTAAAACCCTCGGTGTTGAATTAACCCCATATCCGGTGTACAACTTTCAGCATGATGGTGTATCCCGTATCGGCCTTCGCGTTGTTGATAATTCGCCCCTCTTCAGCGCACAGATTTGTATTCTCCGCTCCTAGTGTTTTAATTATTTTGCCCGTTTCAACAGAGTTATATATCTGGGGAGCATACAGCAGAACTTTTGATGTGTTCATCAAGGCTTTGGCATCCCCGATGATAAGGTCTGCTCCCTCTCATGGCCTGATGTTCGGGATGTTCTCAATGAGCCAGTTTAAGGCTGTTGTGATTATGCACTGTACAGCAAGGGTCCCTCTATCCAGGTAGCAACCCCGATACTGTGGGCCCTTAACGAGGCTAGTGAGGATTAGTAGCATTGAGAGTTGGCCCCTTTCGGATTGTTCCGGAGTCATTTTGACCTCATGATATCCTGGCAGTGCAATGCCCATCTTTGTTGTTGAGGCGGTTTCAGCAAAGGAATTTATAACCCTTGTCTGTTCTTCCTCTCTACGTTTTTTCGATATTTTTTTCGGGCATGGAGTCCCATCTTCAAATCCCGGCCTGTTTTCCTGTGCGTTTTCCAAGGATTGACTCCCTGGATCGAACCCCGCAGGTATCACTGTTTCTGAAAACGGGGCTGCAGGTCTCTTTGTCCGGATTTTCTTTATCGGAGTATTTGGTTTCCCTCAGCCTTGGCTTTCTCTACTACTGCTTTTCAGGAAAGTATTCTGGAGTTTATCGCCCAGGTTTTCTGCTGGGCTGGTTGCACCTGCAGTTTTTTTTGTCTCGGCGAGGTTACCTTGTGCTGCCTTGGTTTATTCATTTTTTTAAAGGATTTGACCTCCAGAGTTATGATTTTTTTACTTTGTTTTATCATCTTTGGCCCCACGAATAAATCGGGTGGTTACTACCCTATCGATCACTTGATGGGGAAAGCATTTATACAGCGTTGTTCACCAGTTGTTCCAAGGGTATTGTTTGATTTTTTATGACAGCATTTGACCCTGCTGCCCTAATCTTTGGCCAGTTCTCTAGGCACAATGTCTCGCACCGTAGCTTTGGTCCAATCCTATTTTCTCAAACGGGGTTGGGACTGGCTATGGCAGAGTTCAGTCGATGTTAACGAATGGTTCAATTGAGTCACCAGTAGAAGAAGATATGGAATTAAACGGTATTTCATATTAATTTACTAATATGAATGTACAGTCTGTGCCGTTCCGCCACAATTGACGAGGATTATTCTGATGATTTCAAAATTTGAATTATTATTAGATTATGATTAGCCCCGAGTAGAGAAATTAGTGTTAATTAAGTGACTACATAATTGACTAAAACAATATAATAATTAAAATATCGGTAAAATATCATAAAATAAATTAAACTTATATCGGTGAAAACAAACTCAATATAAATAAATAAATAGATTTTTTTTTTAAATAGTTAAAACGTACCTATGAGCTATTCTCCCGCACAATGTACCGGTCAACCAAAACAACAAAAAACCAAGATGAATCCCGCCAGATTCAAAGAAGTGATTCACACCAGCAAAGGTGTTCATCACAACTATACTAACTACTTTTATTCGAAACATTTTTCCGAAATATGGAACAAATCAATTATAAAATTTTTAAATGTTAACATGATTTTTGGCATTGACTGTACATACAAATGAATTGGTTAATTAAATATATTTTAAACCGTCTTAAAACATATATAATAAATATTTATTTACTTAATTGAAATTTCATCAATCGTTTCTAAGTTTCGTTTTTCAATTACTCCAAAGTATTATAACTTCTCACGCGCTTACATAAATACACACACTAATTTTTATACTTGCTTTTATTTACCGCTGTTTCGAGAAAACAAAATTACATGCAAATTTGGTTTTCTCCACAGAAATAAGTTGTTTGAGAAAAATTCGATATGGAGAAACATTTTCTTCGATTGAGTATCTTAAAATGATTCTAAAACCATTTATTGAAGAAAAAAAAAACGGTTTTTTGTATCATATATTAAGTATCACATATTAAGGTATTTGGTGTAACTGAGGGATGTAAACTAAGTAGATTATGACCTTTGGATATCTTATTCTTATAAGATATTTTGGAAATATAATATTTAATGTATAAAAAATGTATATTTTAACCCAGTCTCATTTAAAATTAGCTCTGTAAGATCATTTATATCATTTATAGTATTATTTCTATTTTAATTTACTCCAATTGAAAACACTGGTCATCTGGATAATATTCATATTGTTTGTGTAATTAATTAGAAAATTGCCAGCATGGTTGTTTAACGTATGCTTCATAAAACCTTCGAACCAAAAGTAAATGTCCAGGTTACCATTATACAATCATATAAAATAACATTTGAAATATCTCGTCAAGTGTGTTAATAAACTAATTAAACGATCCTTGGTTTAAACGTAGTACCTTTAATAAATATAGCTAAACATATGGGTCAAATTAATTAAAAAGTTTTTTACCTATAATTTAAACTTGAAATGTATATTTCATGTATGGATAAGACCCCATGAATCACATAATGTTTTCATTAAATGTAAAGTTTTGTTCATCTATAAACAAATTTTCAAGTACCTAAAACATGCATAAATCAATATTATCCGAATTAAAACACTTTTTAAATGCAATAATAACATGAAACTCACAAAAATAATTTTAATGAAACTTTTTTTGTATCGTTCATATCTATCTTGTAGAATGTAAACAAATATAAAGTGAAGGGATTTTAACAAATAGTTATATGAACCATAAAATGATTGTTTTCTTACCTGTATTATATATAATTGTAGTTTTTTTTGTGTCAAGTCTGTTAAAAGACAACGTTATGTATAATGCTTGGTCTGATTATGGTTGATTGTGTGCAAACCCAGTTTTTCATGGAAACTTCGTTACAATGTTAAGTGATCTCAAAAAATATTATTTGCATATAGGAATATGGATTGGAAATTTCTTTTATTATTTCTAGGGATGTTAAATAATTTTAATGACCTTTTCATTTCGAAATTCGTATTCGTTGTGATGGGGTCGGTTATATAGCTTCTTGTTTATTTTTATTGGTTCCGTGAAATTTATAGCAATGTTAGTGAAAGTTGGGAAATTAATATTATTTGAAGGACATAGAGGTTTTAATTTCAATGTCCAATTATACGGAGCTTTGTTAGTTATTGATTCTGAATTGAATTGTTTTAATAATAAGTATATGATTCGCGGCTTATGTTGTTTTGAATTAATCATTTTATATCTCCGAGTTTGTGAGTAGTTTAAGGAACAGCTTTTGTTGACATATGTAGAAAGTTCATTATTATTGGATAGTTCGCAGAAATATGGTATAACTAGGTTGTTGATATTTTCCAAGGGTGAAGTATTTATAGAAGGGTCTTTAATTTATGAGGTTTTTTGATGGTAAGATTGGAATTGAGAAAATGAGCGTTTGGACGGTTGAATAATATCTTCATTCGGATTGGGAGGTTTTTAATTATCTTTTAAAATTATTTTGGAATTTTTATCTGATTCGATTTTAATTTGTTTTTTGTTAATTGTATTAGGATTTTCGTTTGGGTTCATTACAGTTATTTTGTTTATAGTTTCAGGAATTAAGTTTCAAAATGAAATGTCTGTTTTTGGAAGGGGAATATGTTTGTCTTCTATTACATCTTTTACACTATGCATTTGAATCTGAGAATCTTGATGAGGTATTAAATTTTCATCTTTGTCTTTATTGAAGATTATTTTAATATTGCTGTCATTAATAGTCAGTCATTTTTAAATAAATTTTTAGTTTTATTAAATTGTCGAGTATAGTTCGAATTAATGTAGTGTAGAAGAGGATTAAGATTTATTAGATCTTATAGTATATATAGATTTATATATATAAATTTTTACGAAATTCCAACACTGGTACAAAAACAATAGCTGTATTTCTTTTGGAGGAAATTTGCTAAAATGACTAGAAAATGAATTGTAGCAAACCTGATTTTGTACAACCTACTCTTGATACAATTTTGGATTGTTCAAATATTAAGAGAGACATTTTATATTTTGTGTTTTTTTCTTTCCTATGCTATATATATATATATATATATATATATATATATATATATATATATATATATATATATATATATATATGTATATATATATATATATATATATATATATACATGTATATATATATATATATATATATATATATATATATATAAATATATATATATATATATATATATATATATAAATATATATATATATTATATATATATATATATATTATATTATATCTAATATATAAAATTCTCGTGTCACAGTTTTCGTTGCCATACTCCTCCGAAACGGCTTGATCTACGTTTATGAAATTTTATATGTATATTCGGTAGGTCTGAGAATAGGTCGTAATCTATTTTTCATACCCCTAAATGTTAGGGGTAGTCCACCCCTAAATTTTTTTATTTATTTTTTGTTACGTGTATATAATTTTATATCCTCTCACAAGTGGTGTGTTGAAGTCGTTTGTATAAGAAGTAAATTAAACTGAAGTATAATTAAGATAGGTTTTATAGCTTAATCTACGTTTATGAAATGTAATACGTATATTCGATAGGTCTGAGAATCGGCCGTAATCTATTTTTCATACCCCTAAGTAATAAGGGTGGTCCACCCCAAACTATTTTTTGGGGTGGACCTATTTTTTGAAAATTTTTTGTGTGTGAAATATGTGGCATTAAAAAATACATACAACCCTAAATTTTCACCCATCTATCAAAAACCCCTATTTTTTTATAGCTAGATATCTATTTTTTTTAAAGATAAATAGATAGATAGATTTTAAAGATATCTAGATAAATAGCGAGATAGATAGATAGATGCATAGATAGATAGATGCATAGATAGATAGAAGACTCGGCTAATTACTAAACACAATATTTATTAATTATTAGGCGGTACGAAGTTCGCCGGGTCAGCTAGTATATATATATATAAATATATATATATATTTATTTATTTATTTTATATTTACATCCGACCAAAAACATTAATGTAAAAAAGGGCCGAGTTTTCGGGAAAATCCTTAATGTAATAGTTCCTTCTTAAAAAGAGATGATATGAGAGTAAGGACCTAGCTATTTACAAAGTAAATAGCTCTAGACGTCATATAATAGTTGCTTCTTTAAAAGTGATGATATGGAAGAAAGGACCGAGCTATTTACAAAGTAAATAGCTCTAGACTTCATATAATAGTTGCTCTTTAAAAAGTGATGGTATCCCATTAAAGAGCCGAGCTATTTACAAAGTAAATAGCTCGACTCTTTAGAAATTTATTTCGTAAGTGTTCCTTTAGTATGTTTTTAAAATTTTACATAACGCGGCAAGGTATTTTTTCTAATGATTTCAAATATTTTAAAACTTGCCGCGTTATAAAATTTTAAAAACATACTAAGGGAAAACTTACGAAATAAATTTCATCGCTTTTTAAGAAGGAACTATTACATTAAGGATTTTCCCGAAAACTCGGACGTTTTTTACATTTTTGAAAGGCTTAAATATTCGAAGCCGAAGGTTTCGCACAAAACGTTACGCGTTTTGTTACGCTTTGCGTATGCTTTTTTAATTGTAAATATTTCTGTAAATATTAGTGTAACAGATAAATGATAAGAATCAAAATTATAGTGAAACAAAGTACTTACAGCTTTACTTCTTATAAATTTTTTAATTTTTTAAATATTAAGGGAGATATGCCAAATTTTGTGTTCCACCCTACCTCTAAACCCCCTTTCCCCTTGTTCGGTTTGACCCATTAACGAACTTGACCTTTTGAATACCAAAAGCGGAATAAAACTGTAGAATTTCATTCCAATCGGAATAAAACTGTGAACGCTAAAGAGACACAGACACATAAACTTGCAAATCACTTATCAGCATCAAATAATTAGGGTGAGAAATTTAGCCCCAACCTAACTATTATTTAAACTATTATTTAAACTATTATAAATAAACACTAAAAATTATGAGGTCATACTCGTAGTACATTCTAGTTTTATATAGCAGCTAAAAAATGTAGGAAACACACCAGTTGTAATAATTGCATTTCTAGACAAAAAAATTCAAAAATATATCAAGAAATGAAACATTTTAAGTGAAAATTAAACTAATTTACGATTACACTGAAAAGCTAATATTACAAAATGTTTTCATTTGTTTTTGTCATATGTTTTTTTTTTTTTTTTTAATTAAATTTTTATTCTAAATTATTGTTAGACTGGCTTGAATACTACGCTGCTACATAAAACATGGTGGCCAGTCACTTCATTTTTACTTCTCCTTACTTATAAAATGCATAAATTTCGAGTACCATACTTGTCGACATGGTTTGGACTATATGTGTCTGTTTTAAATATTATATAGTCAGCGAGTAGTTCTTCATCCGACCAAAACCATAAATGTAAAAACGGAGCCAAGTTATTGTGTAAGTATTTCTTTAGTTCGTATTTATTATTTATTTTTATTTATTTTTTTATACTTCTTATCAAACTTTGAGGCTGTATATATTCCTGTGAAGCAATATAAATTGCACATTTGCACATTTAATTGGCAGTTTATTTATACCTAGTGCATGGACTTTCCTAGTTCAAATTCAAATATAATTTATATTGGATTATCGCATATGACCTATCATATTTCGCATCATTGTAAAAACATATTAGAGATAAGAACCATATCATTCGCCAATTTTTTATGGAAGACGTAAATATTTGTATTTTAAGGTTTTTCTCTCTATTTTCCCCTCCCTTACTAATAATAATAAATCTCTATTAATAAAATTTGGTATGGTTTGCTCTTTCAGGGCATCTATGCGTAAGGCGAGGTTAGTACATAGCGGCTGCATGGATGGGAAAAACTGAGAGCCTAAGGGCCATTGTGTTAGCTTTACTATAAGGATGTAGCTATGCCGATATTCGTCTGGAGTTTGTGAAAGGAAACTACACCGCAAGCATAGGCGGTTAGATAGATAGATAGATACATCTTGGGGTCTAAGAAGTATTGCACTTTGGCCTTATGGTCCATTGTGCTCCGCCTTCTACTTCAGTCCGACGATTCGTTTCTCCCAAATGTTGGCAATGGAAAGGAGCTTGCCTATCAGGTCTTCATGAAGGTTCATATACTCGGGGTTAGATGCACCGAATATCCTGTATCTGCTGTAACCTAGAGGTTCGCAGTAAATGATAATGTGGCTGGATGTTACATTTTCCTCGCCGCACAATCTGCACACAATAGACGCGTTATGGAGCCGCATTGCGTGCAGATGCTTCCGCTGTTCCGCTGGGAATAATGTCCAGTAATGAATCCAGTAACCCTTCGCAGTTGAATGCAGTTCAGTTTCAGTGCACGACCTCTTGGTTGCACTCTGAAGCAGTATTTTCCCGAACTCCTGCCCAGGTACTTTTTCCTAGTGATCACGGTCTTTCTGTTTTGCCAGATTCAGCAGTTCCTCCAGACAATCCTTGACTACCCCTGTGGTGACCTCAGTTACAGGCAAGGCTTTTATAGCAGCTTGACTGTCCGAGTGAATACATACGTTCTGGGTTATGTAGTCTCTGCGAAGGTTCCCACGGACGCAAGTATGGCGTAGACATCTGCTTGAAAAGCCGTGGCATATTTCCACAAGTTGAGGCTTATGTTTGCTTTAGGTCTCTCACCGTAGATTCCCGCCCGTTCCCTTCTTCAGTTTGGGATCCGTCTGTATATTAGACTATTCCTTTCTTGAGATGGGGTGGTTCTCCTCCCGTCCATATGTCCCTATCACAAGCTATAGTGGGAAGTTTTGAGTGTATATATTTTGGGAAGCATATCTGTGTCCATTTCAAAAATGGGCTCTGCAATGATTGATGTTCCCACGATCCTTCCATGTCCAACCTGATTTTTTTAAATCCAGTTATTATTGCAAGGCGGTCTATAGGCGCTGGATTTCGTTTTAGCTCTTATTACCTTCTGTATTTAGTTTTGCTCTTTTAAATAGTTTGATTTCTTAGGCTTTTATTCCACCAACAAGTTGAGTGCTGATGTATTTTGAGACGTCCGGGCAGTTCGTCAGGGCTTTTGCGTCCCCGGCGATAAATTTTGCTCCCTCCCATGGTCTGATGTTCGGGACGTTCTCCATGAGCCAGTTAATGGCTGATGTGTCTATGCACTGCACAACGAGGGCCCCCTGTCCAGGTAGCAAACCCAATACTATGGACCCTCAACGAGCTTTTGGCTAGTGAAGGTTAGTTGCACCGAGAGTTGTACCTTTTCGCGTTGCTCCTGAGTCATTTTGACCTCAGGGTACTCACACAGTGAGTATCTTAGTATTAGCACAACTATGTTGTTGAGACGGTTTCAGCAAAGGTATTTATAGCCCTTGCCTATTCCCCACCTCTACGTTTTTTCGAGATCTGTTTCGAGCATGGAGTCCCGTCTTCAGATCTCAACCTCTTTTCCTGTGAGTTTTTCAAGGGTCGATTCCCTGAATCGGACCCCATAGGTATCGCTGTTTCTGAAAACAGGGCTGTAGGGTTTTTGTCCGAATTTTCCTATTTATCGGAGGAATCGATTCCCCCTCAGCCCTGACTTTCTTTACTGCTGCTTTTCTTACGAAAGTTTTTTCTTTCCACCTTCAGGAAAGGATTCTGGAGTTTATCGTCCAGATTTTCTGCTGGGCTGGATGCACCCGCGGTTTTTTATGTATCGGTGAGGTTTTCTTGTGTAATCTCGATTAATTCACTTTCTGAGGGGATTTTAGCCCTAGATTTATTTTTTTTATACTATATTTCACCCATTTTGGTCCCACGAGTAAATCGGATCGTGTACTTCCTCATCGGCTACTTAATGGAGAGGGCATTTATACAGAGGAGTTTGCCAGTTGCTACAACGGGATTGTTTATGACAGCATTTTAACTTGTTGCCCTAGCCTTCGGCTAGTTCTCTAGGCACAATGCCTCGCTCCGTAGCATGGGTTTCCTCCTCTTTTCTCAACCGGGCTTGGGACCGGCTATGGCAGAGTTGGCAGGGCATAGCTTTTTGCTTTCGTTCTTGTCAATACGCCGACAGTTTAGTTAACCGATCCATTCATTTTTTTTTAATTATATTTTTTTAGTTTAATTGACAAACTGCCACCATTGATAATCGAACCAGCAACCTCCCAGTTTCAAGCAGAGACTCTTTAACAGTTCGGCCACTCGAACATGGTCCTCGATTTCTTATAAATGAATTTTATAATGTTAACCTCGGTATTTCCATAAATTACTGAGAACCAGTAATTCATCGATTCATCGAATGTATGATTCGCGTTAATGTATGAGCATTAAGCCGATAGTGCTCGAAACTGACCCACTACCACCGGTACGAGTAAAAATTAAAATAGTAAATAAAATAGTACATATATAAAATAGTACATATATAAAATTATATGTTGTAATGTAACATACATAAAATTACATTTTTAACATATAAAATATAAATATAAAAAGCACTGTACATTGTATTATAGTACTTAATATTTCATTCAGTAATTTTAAGTACATTTCCCATTATTTATTTAAAGGATGAATCTTATTTTAATGTATAATATGAGAAGAAATATATGTTGAAAAATCAATGTGTACATACCCTAAATATAACAAATAACCTGTTACCTATTGTATGCATCCATGCAAATGTCCTTACCCCCACCACGATTCTATTACTCAGTTGTCGCTTGCATCAGCTTCAACAAGTGCTTAGGGACATGTATGTTCATGTGAAATTAATTTTTTGTTTTTGGTTTTAAATAGTACTAATCCTGTATATATATGACCTAAGATTGCCAAACTTACAGCAATGGACCGATTTTGTACATTCGTCGAGTGATCGTGTTAATCAACAAGTGGATAGATAGACATGCAAAAATGGTGTAATTACAACATTTCCTGAAAGTTTGTACCAAAATTTTTTCCAAGATATATGCTTCTGGCCTTTATAATTAATACCTTTATACATATAATATGCATACTGTATAAAAATATTTTCGTTTAGAAAACATTTTTGGGGCAGCGGAATCTAAAAACAAGACACCTGATTTAGTATGAATTTCAAGAAATAAATAAAAAAAATCGAATATCTTTACAACTCTTTAGAATCTCTAAAACCTCTATGTTCATAATATAAGAATCTCTATGTTCATAATATAATAAATAAGTAATTATTATTGTTATTATTATTATTATTATTATATGTTTAATGGCGTCCACATATGCGTACTGCGCGGTATGCGCGCCGCACGTGCGTATCAAATTCGTCATGCAGTGCGCGTGAACTATGCATCCCATATAAGTAAAAAATACAAATATTTGAATCATTCATATCATAAAGTAATAAACCCTTGAAAATGATTCATAATATAATTGTTGAACTACATTATGGTTTATGAGTCATAACCATCCCTTGTCAGATATATAATGTTCGTCATGAACATGATTCATATTGTTCGTTTACATACATGATCTATTAATCATGCATGCATAACCGTACGCTTATAACGATCACTTATCAAATATAATATATTCATTATCACCATCAACAGTCCAAAGTATCATCTTTAATATATATTAGTCACTTCAGACGTCACAACTAACACAGTATATAATAGGTCAACTCTAGGATGGAAAACAACATTAATTCAGAAGATTTTGACCTGTGCTCGTCTTGTTGGATTTTATGTTCATTTGTTACAAAATAATTATATTCAATTTTATTTTAATTTTATTTTATATAGTGCTTTGTGAAATTAAATTGTTATTTAACTATTGTAATAAAAGTGTTTGTAAAGTTTAGAAAATAAATTAATTTTTTTTCTAAACCTTCAGGACGACGGACATAAATGGCGCAGCCGGTAGGATTTTTCTAAAGAATTATAAAAAATTTTTTTTTTAAGAAATAACGCGTTAATTAGTGAATCTACCAAAACATAGGAGAAATTCGCTAAGTGGCTATCAAGTCATTGTAATGCACATCGCAACCTACTAAACAAATAAATTATTTTATGTCAACAACACTATCTGGTAACTGGACAAAAATTGCTGGTCACTGGAGCATATTACTGGCAAAATTGGTAACTGGAAGCAACTCAATTTGAAAACTGGTTTTCGGCGGTTATTATTATTACTTGGAGGTTATTAATCACTGCGAACAATATAATCTATTGTGACCCCCTACTACTGCTCTGTTAAGGCTTGCCTCAGAGCTCCTCAACCAGTCTCAATTCTCGGAGGAATTTGAGGATCTGGGTGGGGTGCAGGGATGGTAAGTCATCCTCCTGGAGTAGGTACTGGTCGAAACAAGCAGCCCGTCTTCGTGCCACGGCTTCACATTCAAGTAGGAGATGAATTGGAGTTTCTTCTTCCAGCTCACAGAACCTGCATGAGCCGTCATTGATGATTCCCATCTTTCGGAGGTGCCCATTCAGCCGGCAATGCCCGGTGAGAAAGCCTGTTAGGATTCGTAGCTCATTTTTTGTGAGCTTAATGCAGGTTTCGAATCTCTTTCGGTTATACTGCCCGAGAAGGATCTTGGCCTACCGCAGCCCTGGGGAATCTTCCCAAAGCTAGTTTCTTTCTGCTTCCTCTGCCTTTCAGAGGGCTGTGTTGAGGTAGGCCTCACCTATTCCTTGCCAGTTCATCTGCAGTCTCATTCCCTTCAATGCCTGCATGGCCTGGCACCCATTTCAGAGAAACGTCATTCTCCTTCCTAGCCTGTTTAGCATGGAGTTGATGCTCCATGCACTTAGTGCTTTGATGGCAGCTTGGCTGTCAGAGAGGATCACTATGTCCCGCTTCCTGTAGTTCCTGCTCAGGTTGAACTCAGCACACCTGGTTAATGCACGAACTTCCGCCTGGAAAACACTGGGAAACCTCCCCATGGGTTCAGGGTATCTGGTTCTAGATCTGGTTCTACACTGACGGGTCAAAGACCTGTCAGTGTACCATTTTATGGTATGTGGCTTGAGGAAGTACATGTCCTCCCCATTCCACTCCTGCTTACTGCTCAGCTCCGTAGTGAAGTTCCTATTGAAGCTGAACTTCCTACTTGCTTTATCTCGGGGTAGGTCTAACAAAGAGGTTAGGGGCTTGTTACCCGTAATAGCCCTCCTATAGGCCTTTTCGCCTCCCGTTATTCTTAGCAACGCTTTCTGTGCTGCACCCTCCACTGCTAGATGCAGGGGAGAGAGGTCCAGTATGACCTCCATCGCAGCCGTTGGACATGATCTCATGGCACCTGTAATACACAGGCATGCCAGACGCTGTACTCTAGCGAGTCCTTGCCTTGATCTAGCGATTTCGGTTTTCTTTGACCAGACCACCGCTCCATAGGTGATAACTGGTCTTACCATCATGGTGTACATCTATCGCAGGATTCTTGGTGTACATCCCCAGGACTTGCCAGCGATTCGTCTGCACGCCATGAGGGCTCTAGTTGCCTTGGAGGTAACTTCCTCCAAGTGTCGGTTCCACCGTAGCTTAGAATCTAGGGTAATGCCTAGGTACTTAACTTCCTGCTTCCATTCCAACTCCTCGCCACCAAGGTGTAGTGCTTGGAATCTCGGGAGTTTTCTTATCTTGGTGAATGTCATCACAGTGGTCTTGCCTGGGTTGACGCTCAGCCCCACTGACTGGCACCACTTCCTTGTAGCGTTTAGCCCTCTTTGAATGAGGTCACGCACCGTGCTATCAAACTTCCCTGTTGCCAGGATCACGATATCATCGGCATATCCTATGCAGGTAATGCCTTGATCCATGAGCCCGTGCAACAGGTCATCTACTACAAGACTCCACAGTACAGGGGATAGGACCCCACCCTGTGGGCAGCCTCGCGTTGTACCAACCCGGATGGTTCTCTTTTCGGTGGTTTACTGGAAATTAGTGGTATCAACAATTGGTTTTGATATTCGCAGTTTGAAAAATATGATGTGGATCAACATTCTGTTATGCATGTAAGTCAAGTTTATTGTATGCAAAAGTAATCCTAAATGCCTAAAGTTCCATCATATATATCCCTTAAAAGAAAGAATATTCTACCCAAAAATCGGAGAATTTTTCGTAGTGGTTCTGAAAGCTCAATATCAGAATCAGAAAGTACAATCGAAATCACATCGCACGATTCAGAAATCGAAAATTTAACACAAATTATAGAAAATATTAAAATACCAGACGACAATCAACTATTGCCAAGTGCACCTCTCGCTTCATCGAGTATATTAAATTTAATTACACCTAATAATTTAAAAACTAACATGACTTTACCAACTGTAATAACTCCAATGGAGATTATCAGAAATATGGCCACCTATGATGGGTGTGCTGGAAAATTAAATTCCTTTATTCTAATGGGAGACCACGTACTCAGTGGCCCTATTGAAAATCATCCAGTCCTCATAGGATTTATTAAAGAAAAATTAATAGGAGACGCTAGTCATGCGATTATAGCTGCAGGTAACCCTGATACCTGGCAAGAGATTAAAACTTGCTTAAAAATAAATTTTTCAGACAAATGAACGAAAGCACACATTACTTCGGTTATAAACACATTAAGACAAGAAAACAGGGACATAACACAATATTAATCATACGCTTATGAATACCAAAATTTATTGCTAAACACAATAGAAAAATAAGGTCGTTCAGCTGATTACATCAGAAGACAAATTGATTCCTATTTAAGTACTGTACTTGAATCATTTATAGTGGGACTTAAACCCGAATAAAGTGCTACTATACGTGCTGCTAAACCTAATACATTAAAAGAAGCCTATGACTTATGTATTAATGAATTAGCCATGCAAAGATCATGCTACGAAAGAAATAGAGGAAATTTATACATATCTGAAACTAGACCAATACATAAAACTAGTCTATACAAACCGCTTCATAAAGTAGAATTATCTAGACGTAATTTTGCTTCACCGGTATACAACACCCCAAACAATTAACAGGTCAGACCAAATTTCGAAAATAAAAATTTACCTGTACATAGAGCTAATCTACAACCAGCTAAATTTTTACAAAACCAACCAAATCCATTTTATACACCTCAACATTTTCGACCACAAACATATAACCGGAACGTGTGGACTAGACCGCAACTTTCACAATATTTACAACCAACAAATACCCAAAATACTCATATGAACCATAGACTAATAAATAATACTAATAATTATAAACCAACACCCATGGATATATCTAGTGGTAATACACGTCAAATATTACATCACAACAATTTAGATACCGACATTTCATTTAACGAACCATTACTAGAATATAGTAACGACTATAATTATGAATACCCCTCTGAATATTACGACCAATATATAGCTCAGGATATCGAACCCACGGACGATCATAATAATGATAGTTTGGGATATCAAGTAGAAAATCCAGAAGATGAAAATTTTCAGTTAGAATCCACAAAACGACCGGTTTCGTAGAATTTAATAATATTAATGAAAGCACTCTCCCATATATAACTATTAACAACTTAAAAATTTTAATTGATACGGGAGCCGATGCGAATTTTATATTACCAAAACACTGCATAAATAGTTTCAAATATCCAGTTAAGGCAAAAGTTACTACAGCCTTACAAACCCATTTAATTACCGAAAAAATAATTGTAGATTACATTGCAGAATTTAATAATACACAACCGATAGAATTTTTAGTTTTTGATTTCCATAGTTATTTTGACGCCATAATAGGTAGTAATACCCTTAAATCGGTCAATGTTATAATCGATTGTCAAAACGACATAATTTCTTTCAACCAAAATAGGATCAAATTAAAAAAGAAAAAAAATCACAAATTCGTAACAATCAATCTTTTAGCAAATGAACAAAAAGAAGTAATACTTCCGGTAACTATAAAAAACGGTGACATATTCATTCAACAAATCCTTTTGAATAGAAATGTTTCAGTAATTGACGATTTAGATAAAGCGAAAAATAATAATGCATCAGTAATGATTCAAAATAATTCTTACCAACCGCAAACCGTAATAGTTAATCAACCCCTCCTCGCAGAAAAACTACATAATTATAAAGTTTTAAATAACATAAATAATGTCTCAGATGACACTTACGATTTCGAATTCGCCAAAAACAATTTACGAATAAATCATCTAAATAGAGAAGAAAAAAATAACTTAATAAATTTGTGTGCTAGATATAGAGACATATTCTACGATCCGAGTAATATAGGACCAATAACCTTCACCTCGGACGTTTAACATGAAATTAAACTAACAGACGACATACCGGTATATGTAAAAGGTTACCGATTACCATTTACACAGAAATTAGAAATACAAAAACAAACAGACTAACTATTAGATAAAAATATCATTAGACACTCAAACTCCCCGTGGAGTGCACCCTGTTTTATTATTAATAAAAAAGTAGACGCCTCAGGAAAACAGAAATTTCGCTTAGTCACAGACTATCGTAAATTGAACGAAAAAGCAATTGATGATAGATACCCTATGCCGAACATAACGGATATCCTTGATAAACTTGGTAAGTGTAATTATTTTTCTACACTGGACTTAGCATCAGGATTTCACCAAATTGAAATGAAACCTGAGGATATAGCTAAAACGGCATTTTCGGTGGAACAAGGTCACTATGAATTTACACGATTGACCTTTGGCCTAAAGAACACACCCGCTACCTTCCAGAGAGTTATGGATAATATGCTGCGTGAATACATAAGTAAAAATGTACTAGTTTTTTATGGACGACATTATTATATACAGTTCCTCTCTCCAAGAACATATAGATGTTCTTACCAAAATCTTTAACAAATTAAGAAAACCCAATTTCAAAACTCAACTTGATAAATGTGAGTTTCTCAGAAAAGAAATAGAATTTCTTGGACATATTGTAACAACCGATGGGATAAGACCGAACCCAAAAAAAAATAGAAGCAATCGACAAATTCCCTATACCTAAAACAATCACGGAAATGAAATCTTTTCTCGGACTAATAGGATACTATAGGAAATTTATCAAAGATTTTGCTAAAATCACCAAACCGATGACAATGCAACTAAAAAAGGACAAAATTGTGAATTATAACGACCCACAATATATCCAAGCAATTGAAAAGTGTAAGACGTTGTTAAAGGGAGAGCCCATCTTACAGTACCCTGATTTCGAACAGTCATTTATATTAACTACAGATGCTAGTAATTATGCTATAGGGGCTGTGTTATCACAAGGAAAAATTGGATCAGATAAACCAATATCATATGCCTCACGAACTTTAAACAAATCAGAGTGCAATTACTCTACCATAGAAAAGGAATTTCTTGCAATTGTATGGGCCTGTAAACAGTTTCGACCATATTTGTATGGTCAAAAATTTAATATCCTTACAGACCACAAACCATTGAAATGGGTATTCTCTCTCAAGGAGCCAAATTCTAAATTAATCCGTTGGAAAATCAATTTATTAGATTTCAACTTCCAAATAGACCATAAACCCGGTAAGCAAAACACTAATGCTGACGCTCTATCTCGTGTTCAAATCATGAATATTGATTCTATTTCAACACAACATTGCACTGATGAAAATCTACAAACAGGTATACCCATATCAGAATGCCCCTTGAATGAATTCAACCGACAAATAATTACTAAGTTAGGTGAAATGAGCACTAGTTAAAATAGTCTCTTGTTTAAAACGAAATATCGAATAACGATTACTTAACGAGGATGAATCCACCCTCCTCAAAATACTAAAAGACGAATTAACAAATTCAAAAATCAATGCCGTGTATTGTTCGGATGATATATTCATCAAACTTCAAGAATGTTACGTCAAAAATTTTAATACAACTATGAAATTAATCAGATACGTAAAAATATTAAAAGATGTAGAAACTGAATTGGAACAAACCGAACTCATGACAAAATATCATGAAAAACCATTGCATCGAGGCATAGAAGAAAGTTTCCAACATTTAAAACGCGAATTCTATTTTGATAGTATGAAAAGTAAAATACAGATGTTTATTAACAATTGTGAAATTTGTAAAACTAACAAATACGATAGAAACCCACCTGAGATAAAATACACCCCGGCAGAACAATCTACCAGACCAATCGAAATTTTACACATAGATCTTTTTCATTTAGACAAAAAACACACATTAACTGCCATAGACAAATTTAGTAAATACGCCTTCGTTAAAATCCTACAAGATAGAAACACGAAAAGCGTATTAGACGCCTTAGCCAGGAAAACATTTCCTCGACTCACATTAAATACTCAAATACAGCTAGTGGTCACTGCATATAATAACGCCATTCACAGTTCTATTAAATTAACCCCTACAGAGGTAATACGAGGAGTCCGTGATGAAAAATTGATATCATTAAAAACAAATAATGCAAATGCTATAACTGAATACAATCGTATTCATTTAGAGGAATTGCAATTTATCAAAAACTTCATCAAAATCCAAAATGAAAAACAAGCAGAACTATTGAATAAGAAAAATATAAAAGAGAAACGTATAGACCCACCCGACATTTCAATAAAGCAATCTGTTTTTGTAAAAGAAAATCGACGAAATAAATTAAGTCCAAAATACTCGAGGGAGTTATGTCTAGAATATCACAATAAACATATTAAAGCAAAGAACAGACAAAAAATCCAAAAATATCTTAAAGAAAAATAAAAATTAAAAAGAATTAATTTTATTTCAGATTAACCTTGACGAACGGACAACGAATAGAAATAACTGACGTTTCTAATAATCACGGTTTATTCGCATTAACATTAGGAATCCCAAAAGTAACTTCCCATTATAATAACTTAATACATATAGTAGAAATCGAACCTTTATTAAATACCGCCTTGAATATCTCTAACATTCTCCGTCACCTCATAACTAATAGCACGTCTTTACACAACATGCATATAACACAGTTAAGCACACAAGCTAAAGAATTGTATCATAAAACTAGTAGTCTGCGCCCTTTTATACGTATCAAAACAGGCCTTGCTAATTTCTTAGGATCCGGAATCAAATTCATTACCGGTAATATGGATAGCGAAGATGCTAAAGAAATAAACAAACAAATCGAAATTCTCCAAAATAATAATAACATATTACAAAAAAACAGTAAACAACAACATTCATTGAACTACCAAATGATCGATAGATTTAAAACCCTTACAACTGAAATAGCTAATCAGCATATGGATATTACTAGACTAATAGCAATTACAAAAAGCTTAGACTCATAAGAACTAGATAATATAATTAAGTTAAATATTATTCAAACCCAAATTGCTCGTTTAGATAACCATTTGAATAATATCATAGAATCCGTTCAATTAGCCAAATTACATATCATACCCAGATATATTTTAAATATTCAAGAAATACAAACTATCACGCTAACTTTAGAAAAACATATAAAATTATACAATGTCGAACATGTCTACGAATTGTTGCAACTCAAATCATATTTTAATGAATCTAAAATCATATTTGCAATACAAATACCGGTATTCTCCGATTTAGAATTTAAATTAATACGAATCCATCCTCTTGTCGAAAACGGTAAAATGATCACCATCAACTCAAACCACATCCTTTACAATCCTTCTTATTTTGCATTCATAACAAGTACAGACTTTCAATTAATAGAACATGATTACATTATAAAACCTATTCTGCTCAAACCAATTGAAAATAATACCTGCGAAATCAACATATTGGAAAATAAGCTAAGCCATTGCCAATATAAGAGAGTAAAACAACATAGTATATTAACAGAATTAATTGATAATAATTTCCTCATCAACGCCGATTCTCCAATAAACATTTCAACTACCTGTAATAAAAACCTAACTAATGTACATGGAAAACTCTACATCAATTTGGAATTTTGCACATTGAATTTATTCGGTATTACGTATGGGACAGTGAGAAAATATACTGAAGCAGAAATGGAATTATATTTGTTTAATAAAATAAACTACACCAATAATCATACTAAATGGTATTCACATGGATTCAATGATACTACATTGAAAAATACAGAAGACATCGAATCAGAAAATAATTTAACATATCTATATTATATGAACTGGAAATATTATTTAGTCACTATCATTATAATACTATTAATAACAATTCTTGTTTTATGGAAAATACATGGATGTACCAACAGCAACAGAGTTATCGTACAAATGGACCAACAATCAAATAATCTTGCAACTACGATAGAACTTCTAGAAGCTAAGAACTTGATAAAACCATCTAACCCATTCATCAAATATAATCGAAATTTCCTATTAAAAGGATAATTTCAATCTGCGTCGGGAGGAATTATGTATCCCATATAAGTAAAAAATAAAAATATTTGAATCATTCATATCATAAAGTAATAAACCTTTGAACATGATTCATAATATAATTGTTGATCTACATTATGGTTTATGAGTCATAACCATCCCTTGTCAGATATATAATATTCATCATGAACATGATTCATATTGTTCGTTTACATACATGATCTATGAATCATGCATAACCATACGCTTATAACCATCACTTATCAAATATAATATATTCATTATCACCATCAACAGTCCAAAGCATCATCTTTAATATATATTAGTCACTTCAGACGTCACAACCAACACAGTATATAATGGGTCAACTCTAGGATGTAAAACAACATTAATTCAGAAGATTTTGACCTGTACTCGTCTTGTTGGATTTTATGTTTATTTGTTACAAAATAATTATATTCAATTTATTTTATTTTATTTTATATAGTGCTTTGGAAATTAAATTGCTATTTAATTATTGTAATAAAAGTGTTTGTAAAGTTTAGAAAATAAATTCATTTTTTTTCTAAACCTTCGGGACGACGGACATAAATCGTGCGGCGCACAACGATCGATTTGATGTCGGTTTTTTTCCACGAACACTTTGTATGTTCATTTAAAACAATATTTTCATTTTAATTTGGCACCATGAAATACTGCACTAAAACAATATTAAAATAAAATTACTGTTTGCGATTATATTGCATATAAATAGGGTTGCCACCTCTTCAGATTTCGTCGGAAGACTGATAAAATCGTACAGTTTAATCCGACTCTCGATTTCAAAGGTAAATCTCCCGACTTCCTGAGTTCAGTGGAAAAAAATTTTGCTAACTAAAATTCATAAATTTTGCAAAAATAACTCTAAATATCTAAATTCAAAAATTAATTATAATAATAATATTGTTATTAATTAATATTAATAAGAAAAAATAACTCTTGAAACCGCGAGGAAACGACCCCCGGACCTCATCATATCGCGTCCAGTGTGCTAGCCGTTACACCATACTTAATAAGCTTGTCAATAATTTATTATTCCAACATATTATTCTTGCGTATACTTAAACGTCTATAAAAAACGAAATGTCATTATTTTAATGATTCGAGAATGAATCAGGCTTATGCGCTTTCAAATAAAAAATTACGTTTTTGATCACCCAAGTAGCGGTATATTTAGTGTAAACGATCAAAAATTGACCCCCTAGGCTGCTTCCTACTTTCCTACCCAGTAAATCCTTCATTGTCCAGTTTATTATATAATATATGAACCTCCCGATCTCTAGGCAATATCGACATAATATACGGTGATCTCCCGATTTTTCTTAATTTTGAGATGGCAACTCTACATATAATTAATATGAAATCCTTGGAGAAACTAAATAACCTCATATTTAAAATCAAACCAGTCATTAAAACTGGTTATCTTAATGTACGATCACTTACTCAGAGATTATTGCATTTTCTAGTGTATTTTAATGCACAATTAATAATTTTAATTCAGCAGAAATAAATTCCGAGGGGAGGTTATTAATTTATTTATTAAATTCCGTGTTTTCAATTTTCGTTTCCATAACCATTAACCATATTGTTTTAAATTAAACTACAAAACAGATTAACCTTTTTTGAAAATTCGGAGATAAATAGGTTTGGATTTATAGCCGTTTAAATTTAGGAGAAACCAAATATACAAAAAATAAGTGAAATGTAACAACTAACTGAGCCAATTGCTTAGACATCGTGTACATACATACATGAGTTCATAAGCCGTACGAGAACTTTTATTTTACTTTTACACACGCACGGATGTAAAATCTCTGACTTGTGGTATATGTACCTCGTACAACTACTATATGTAAATACATAAGTTGGGATCTTCATCATGCCTGAGTTTACCAGCATTCCATGCATATACAGGCTGTTATTACACCGCTGCTTTTTACATTAGAGGAAAAATTCGACCTTTTAAAATTTTTTCTAAAAATGAGATTTATAAAATAACTTTTGCGTTATTAACGGATGATGCCGACATTTTCATCGACGAAAAAATTGAAGTGGTTCAAGCGTTTACTGCTCTTATATAAGGCACAAAGCATTGCATAAGTGTTAATGATGCGAGATTTCGAATTTTTCAAAAAAATTACTCAGCCAAGAAAGATAATGAGCAATTTATTAAAAAATTAAAAGCTTCAATTCGAATATAATTCTACCATGCTGGAAATCATTGAAGCAAAAAATTTTACGTATAATTTACGTAAATACAATGTGGCTCAATGCTACTGATCCTTGTTGCGTAAAACTGCGGCCGGAATCTTGTGGGTGGTACATGGACGGCTATTTAAAACCTGTAGGGTTTCTCGGGGATTCAACACCTTTAAAAGTTGCCGAAATCCTACAAATTACAGACAATGAAAACGATGAAGACAACCCCTTAGAATTTGATTTTAATATTGCCAGTTCTGATGAATCGGATTCTGAGTAGTTAATAACATAGAGATAGTATATAATCTCTATGAGTAATTATGTATTATTATATTTTTTATTACAATTATAATTGTTACAATTGTCAATATTGTTATTTTTTACTCCAATACAAAAACATGTTTGACGCCTATTGTGCGTCTTTCTCTATTACATGGAGAAATAATCATGCGCAGTCTCTTTTACTTAACAACTGTCGTACCCGAAGCTGTTAATTTTCGTCTTTTTCTATTGCATTGGTGTATGTAGCCAGTGCTTCTCCGTCACACCACGTTGTTTTACTTAATTTTTGAAACTTAAAATCGTGACAACCCTAAGACTTGCACACTTTTGCTTAGGCAACTCAATACCAACTCGTGTTTGTAATAATATTACCTACATTTTGAATATAATTATGTCAGGAAACTCGATGAGGGTAAATTACTAATTTACGCTTACCTGTTTATACCTGATAACCTTTCATTGTTGCACGGAAAAAGATAAGGAACCTTACTTTAGCGTTTTATTTACGTCGTTTACTCTCGATTGGCGATAAATTTTTTCGGAAACTCGATGAGGGTAGTTAACGGAAAAAATGTACTTAATTAATATTTAATTAAAAATAGCCTTGCAGGGATATGGGGTGGCAACCCTATTACGTTTTGTTTAATTACACATTATATTGCATAAAATATTCATTTTATTAGGAAACTCGATGAGGGAAGGTCAATCAGGGTCGGATCTAGTTCTGTTCTAGTCTGGAGGCTGGCCAACATACGACATGCTTCATAAATACCTCTTTGATAACTCTTACATGATTGACTTTATCACGATTGACTGGAAAATTTGGCCATACAATTTGGTGGACAATGCCAATTTGTCTTTTACACATTTTTCTTAAACAGTCCTAAAAAATTGGGCAATATATATATAAATTTTCATAACCTCACTAACTCGACGTGTTTAAAGTGGTGGACACCCTTTATCTGCCAAAATTTTTCTCCGACAATACTTTTTCCGTTCTTTCGATTCAGTTGTCTAGCGAATGCCATTTGACAAAATAAGATATTCATAAATTTTTTCAATGTATGCCGTTTTTCAAAATTTTCGCAAAAGAAAAATGTGGTAGACTTGACAAAATGAAACCACACAAGAGTTATCAAAGAGGTTTTTATGAAGCTTGTCGAGTGTAGACTATTAGGTATAACACTAACAATAACATTAACAATATAAACAGCACTAGTTGAACAGCAACAATCCTTATGACGTTGCAACACTTTAATACACTATACACTCGAATATCTACAATTCTACTATATACAATAGTTAAGTATGTTTACATATGTACATGCATATATTTTAACTGGACCAGATAATTTTAAGAGTCTTTTGTTCATATTATAATTCTTTTGATTCTGACATCATAAAAACATACTAAAAATGACAAATATCTGCGGTTTTTATATTTTTAGAGTGTTCATTTTGATTTAAAACCATTATTAGATATTCTACAAAATTTATAATGAATGGATATAATTCATTTTTTTAATTAATCTTATAGGTCGAAAGAAAATATAGTAATTAATAAATTGTTAAATTTATCACGGATCTTTGCTACTTTTAGTTATTATAATAAATTAATAATAAACATACTATACGGTCGAGAAAATCAAAAAGTCCGTCATCATAGTCCTTTCATACCGACAGAAATTTATGCAGTGACAGCTTCAAAATTGACAATCGGTGCAATCCCATCCAGGACCAAGGCCACTGGGATTGTACATCATATCTGTAACATTGAGAGATCCAACATTATAATAATAATAATAATAGGATTTAACCTCCGTTTCTGAGACTCATGGTCTCAGAGCTCTCCCACATTAGTATTGGTTTAACCTATATTAATTTTTTAACCATACATTAATGATGTGAGTTGAAGCCAAGAAATTTGTATGCATCTAGGAATTGATAGGTTGTGCGGCACCAGCCGATTTTGACAGGAACTATTTCGATATTCATCTGAAGTTCTGCAGAAGACTTTCTGTAGATTCCAAAGTTTACGAGCATCAAGTTATTTTTAAGTTTACTTGTAAGATAATTAAGTGTAGAACGAGGAAAAATTTTCGTCCTACAAATTCAATGGAATGGACTCCTAGTCTCCCATCCTCAATGTTCCAGAAAATTTTGATACCGTTTTCCAAAATTTTATAATGAAAAAAGTTGGGCGTCTTGTCAATACGAAGCTATTTACAAAGTGTCAGCTTGATGCTATATCATCCTGGAAAAACCCTTTGGTCTCCCGGACCATTATGTTACATTAACGGAGGCAACTAGAATTTACTTTTATTTGACATTTAAGTAATATATCTGAACATTTGTAAAAATATTTTTAAGAATTTGATATGAAAAATCTTACACATATTAGATGCGAATTGAACCCAGGATCTCTCCAGGACCTCTCTCCAGGCAATTCAGGGAAAATGTCGTTTTAATACATATTGCATTGTAGTCTATATAAAAAAGTAAAAAAAACACGAAAGTTTGCAATTACTGCATTTCAAATATAAAGGAAATGAAAGACATTATTAAAAACGATTTTAGTTTCAAATTTTATCAATGCTTATGAATAAACTACTGGAAACAATATCTTTAAAACAACACTGATTAAGATAACTATCATTAATTACTCTTTTGGTTATACGAAACAAAACTTACGAACAAATTATGAACAAATTAAAAACTTATTATGAACAATTTATTATGAAACTTATTATGAAACTTATTATGAACAAATTTTAATGTAAACTATTAAGGAAATGCAATAAAAACATTGTACCTACATATTAATAAAGTTTTTTAATTTTTAATTATTATCGTTTGAAAATTTATATATTCAGTCTTGAATAAATTTTTAAGAATCCTACCTTTAATTTTTTATACAATAGGTAGTTATACCTACGTAAAGGAAAATGGTTGGTTAATTATTATTTATTTTTATTGTGACAATAAAAATATTTTAAGTTCATATACAGTCTCTGAACACATATCGCGTGTTCTTTTACATATATACTCGTACACCTTTAATTAACATGTATATTTCATATTAAATATAATTAAAAAATTTAATGTGAACGCCACTTGTATAAAGGGTGTAATCTTAAATATTAACCATTCGGAAACGAAATTTGCAACAGATTATAAATGAGTTGACCAGAGACAAACATTTACTTCTAAAGAGATAAAGAGGCAGGCATATACATATATTATTATTATTATTTCTAAGAATCAGAAATAATACTTGTATATGTCTGTCTTTTTTTCACTTAAAAATAAAAGAGTGACGCACTGACTATACACATGTATTAATCTCAATAATTAAATGAGGCACAGACTATACACATGTATTAATCTCAAACACGTTAAATTAATGATATGAGTGGAGAACGATTAGCCGACTTTGTTCGTGAAGAGAAACTGCAGAAAACCAAACTTTAAAATTCCAAGAAGAAAACGTTTGACCGAATGACCACTCGACTGGTTTTCTGCAAAAATAAAAATAATAGTAATAAAATTTTAAAAATAATCGCACTAGATAATAGAATAATACATTATTTAAATAAGTTTCAATAAAAAATAATTTTTAATAACAAGCTTTTTATAGCAAAACTAATTTTTTGCAACTTACTTTTTATGTATTTTTTCAATATTAAGATTATATATATATACCAAATTTTGGGTTTCCCCCTCTCTCTAGACCCTCTCTTCCCCTTGTCGATTCTTGTCATGCTTACCATAAAAATGCATTGTCATCGGAACTGAACCAGAATGTAAAAATTCAACTCCGTAGGAGGAGGTGGTTCTAATTCAGCTTGCAAATTTGACCCGAACATACATACATACATATACTGCAAGTTAAATAAAAGCTTGTAAAATAGTCCGCAACAAGAAAATGTGGTGCTACTTCGATAGAATTCACCATCGAGATTTAAAAACCAAATCCAGGCAATATTCTCTTAAGACATTCTTCAGAATTTTGGATCCAAAAAGTGTTTTTCGTTTTTGACAAAGTTCATTTATCTGGAATCTTTACCAATGCCCTGTCGTTTATAATAAATTGTTCGATAACGAAATCGCAATGTTTTTCTGAATAAACTATGACAGACACTAAAACGGGATATTCCTTTTACATTTGTCATGTAAATTCTAGAACAATCACTTTTATATATTATACTAGCTGACCTGCCTGACCGGCATCGCCGCGTAAAACGATGATATTTTGGATAATTTGGATATTTTGGACATTTTTTGCTTTGAATTTTTTTTCTCAATGTTTTAAAGTTAGATGTCCCCTACATGCCCACTCCTGGTGGAGGTGAGTGTGTAGGGGACAGTAATCTACTTTGCTAGTTATTCATTTTTAATGAAGGAACAGTTTATCTTTGAATTTTTTTCTATCGCTTATGGTTTTAACGTTTGATATTTTCACACCCCCGGGAGGGTATGGATGTGTAAAGCAGAGGTGGGCAGGAGTTGACTCCGCCAAGCTCTGAGTGAGAGGTAGGGAAGAGAGATAGAGTAATTACAATTATTAATATTTTCTTTTTTTAATTAAAACATTTTCTGAAAAAAATATAATAATACCAAATCTTTTTTATGGTCACTATTATACAAAGTAAATAATACATACAATCATTCAATACATACTCTGGAATTTTGGGCTGGTAATTTGGGTCATAAAATGTACCTTTTTAGTATATATCATATTTGTCTATGAATAAAATACAAATATATAAAAAATATATATAAATCTTTTGAACCTTTAAGTTTACCGCTGGACCATTGTAATAAAAGAGGGAAATTTTTGCAAAGGATAATTTAAATAGAATTATAGTTTTGGAAATTCCAAATAATTTGTCTAAATATTTTACTATTCATATCCGAGAACTAATAAAGAATTATTTACCTGATTTAATTATTTTTTCTTCGTATGGAGTATGCTCAGTATAGTGTCATGGGAATTTGATGAATTAAGTTAAATTATACATAAAGTGGGAATTTGAGTTCTTCGAGTTAGTCTACTTTGAATTGAAAAAGTGAAAAGTACTATTTGTAGTAGTGGAAATTATTCCATACTGTAAAAGATATTATTTCAACAATAAATATTTTATAAAACTATTTCTAAATTGATTGAATAAATTATTGAGCAATAATCGGTAGGACAACCTGTATTGAAACATCGTTCCGTCTTGCTTCAAAACATACCTTCTTTACTTACTCTCACCCAGCTTATGGAGAGCCCGTAAGGCTCAGACGAGCTGTCTGCGCCCACCTCTGGTGTAAAGGACCATTATTGACTTTGTAAGTTGTTTATTTAAAAAAGTAAACATAAAAATCTAACAAAAGTCCCATAGAAATAAGCACATTCATTTTTCTTTCCGTTAAAACCTTATTCGCATTATAACGAACATTTTTTTTTTTAATTAGCCCAATCGGTCCTCCCGTTCTCCAGAGAAGTTCTTACTAACGGACAGCATTTAATTTTTATTTATATAGATATTTCCACTTCCATTGGCTTAGCAGAAAAATTATGTTTATTTGAAATTCAATGTACTTTAAGCAAGGCATCGTAGATGGCGATAGTTGACTGTGTGATTATTTTTCCAGAAATTCCTTTATTAAACCTGCAACATAGTTTGTGCCCGCTATTTTGGATTTTACTATCTCTTTTTCTACCAATTTTCAAACAACTTCGAACAAACGTTCCAAATAAGCTAAGAGACAATTTGGAACACCAATTAAGAGGCGGGCACCCTTTTCCTAAAAGTTTTTTTATTATCTGAGTTACCTCGACCATCCGGTCTAGCTCTCTGGTTCTTAGTTTTGATTCGCATGATATAAAACCTAAATATTAAATTATAGTTTTCTATCACTTTTGATTCTTGTTACAATTTCATAAACACATACATATTTCCACCAAAAAATTTCAATGACTAAGATTCAAAGATGGTGAGCTTATTTTTCTTTTATTTTTACTAATTTTTACTCTATATATAGAGGTACCAAACTTTATTAAATGTTAATTACAGCGTTTACAAAGTTGTAAATTTATAAACTAAATTAAATTGTAAAATCAAAAAAGGTTCGTTTTAAATCCAATGGTAAGGTTTTGTCTAACTAGAACAAAAATGTAAATTTTAAAAGGGTTTTTAATTAAATTAAATTATTTCTTTGGGGTATTCATGATGAAATGTGATCGAAATATCCTCCTATCCTTTTTGTGAGTTGAAATTAAAATTAGATAGTACGTATTATACACACAATTATATATTTTTGTTAGCTTCAGTGGAGAATAGTTTGATGGTTTTGGTAAAAAATAATAAAATGACGTCTTAATCTCTCTCTCACTCTCTCTCTCTCTCTACATATATATATATATATATATATATATATATATATATATATATATATATATATATATATATATATATATATATATATCAGTGTGTAACCCACAACCATCGAACACCGACAACCGATAAACACCGAGTGCCGAGGAACTATCGATACTCAAAGATTGTATTGTGGAGAAATCCCTAGAATGGAAATCTAAGATTCAGTTTGGCGTCATACACTTCAGACCAGGGATGCTCCAAATGGACTGCGAGGTTCCCCAAAAACTTATTAATTAAAGGCGGGAGATCTTAAGACCCCACGAATGTTATCACGCTCTTCCTGCAAAGAAGTGCTGACCAGGATAGGAAGAAACTACTGACCCTGACTGGAGCCTAGAATGAGGCAGTGAACACCTCAACCTGGAGAATAATATGCAGTAAAAACGATAGTCTAGGGAAACTTCTCACCATTGGTATTGACGGCCAATCCGGTGAGACCATCAAAAGGACATGCACGAAATCTAGTATAGATTCGGTAAAACTCCTGACCATGGCTTAAGGATAAGGAAAGAAAAATAAGCAAAGGAGGGAGAGAGGAGCTAGGGAAACTAGAAGAAGGCTCCACAAGCTCCAACGATTGAAGGGAGTAATGAGAAGCAGGTTCCTCTCCCGCCTCAAAAAAATAACAATTATGGACCAATAGATCTGGTCGGTTGAATCGCGGGAAAGCATATAGGGCATAGACATCTATGTCTCCAGCGTTGAACTATCACCGACGTCTTAGTAGAAGAAGACGGGGCTACGGGGTGTTAAGGAAAATTCACCGCCCACACACCTCTTAAGAACAAACAATCAACAATGAACCAGTCATAAAGGTAGCCCAGGTGAACATCCATCATGCTAAGGGGCATCTGCGGTCATTGAAAGGATGTTCGCCAACTAACACCGTGGCCTCGTGCTCATCCAAGAACCGTGGGTATACAAGGGGCAGATCAAAGAACTGTCATGTAAGAATGGAAAAGTCATATGGGATGTCAGAAAAAACCTACCCTGCATCCTGATCAGGAACAATAATAATTATATGTATCTTTGAGAATTTATGACGCGAAGTATCCTTCAAGTTGACTTGAATGTCGATGGTACGCGCCATTGTGTTAGCATCCGGCTATTTTGCCAGAGACAAACAAACTATACCATCGGCACAAGTTCAAGGGCTTGTGGAATACTGTAGTAGATTCAATACCAGCTGAGAGTCGGGTATAACGCAAACGATCATGACATCATCTGTGCCAGCACCGATACAAATCAGGGGTGAGTATCTCTTAGAATTTATCCTTAATTCAAATCTCAACATACTCAATGTAGAGAATACGCCTACTTTTGTAACTAGGGTGAAAAAAGGAGTATTATACAATACGCCAAGTGGTCCGACTGGGGTAATCAAATTGAATCTGACGTGCAATCTATGCAAATGGAGCAATAGTGGATGCATGTGATTCCTGTTGCCCCATAATTACGAATAGGGAGCAGGGTGATACCTCATAGTGGAAAGCTACTTGCCAAACTAAAGATCCGAGGTGTGCTCTCTTTTTAACAGAGAAAAGCACAACGGAGACTGAAAAACCTATTTAAACAACCTTTATATCTAAAATATAGAGGTAAGAAAAGCTAAACGAGCCTGCTTTAGGAAATTCTGTGGGAATATAGCTTCAACCCCCATGGTGTACACTGAAGAAGAAGGTCAAACGTCTTCTACTACTCGGAACACACTTCCAGGACATGATCCAGATCCTGTACTTCCCAAAGGAAACAGGGCTGAGCAAGGTGCTCTAGCACGAGACCACTCCTCGGTAGGCACCAGATAGGGGAGCACGGGAGATCTAATAGGTCGCAGTGCACCATATTCCCACCCATTATCTTTGGATAGGATGGGTAGAAAGGAAGTGGAAGGTATTGCGGTTATGGTCGACTTTAATTGAAACTATCTCGATGTTAATATTCGATAACCTATGAAAAACCATAAAACCGTAGATAAGATAGCTCAGTGCAAGTCGCTTTCCGTTGGCAAGCGTATCCCTTGAGAACCGAGGGAAACATTTGGCTAAGATCTTTTTTAAATGTTCCTTAAAGTCAGAACAAGGTTTTAAGGAAAATAAAAATTGGAAAAGTTGCCCTGAAAATTGAAAAATTCAAAAAAATTGATAATGCTTATTTTATGTTTACTTCTTTAAAATAAACAATTTGCAAAGCCGATCAATCTTCCTTACACACTCACGTCCTCCTGAGGGTGTGAAAATATCTTACTTTAAAACCTTAATATATTAAAAAAATTATAAGACAAAACATGTTACTTTTTGAAAAATAAACTTGGTGCCCTGGGGGTACGGTTGCCTAGGTAAATTTATGAAATCTCTTTGCGCGAATAGCAAAATAAAATAAATTAGTAAAAATGTATTCCATTTAGAAAACGTATCAACAAGGTGAAAACCTCGCTTTCATACGGTATGTATATATTTATATATATATATATATATATATATATATATATATATATATATATATATATATATATATATATACATATAATATATACATATCATATATATATATATATATATATATCATATATATATATATATATATATATATATATATATATAAACATAGAAATATATATACAAACACTTTTTGAGATTTTCTTGCAAATAGCTTCAAGGAAATCGCGTTGTTATCTTTATTTAAAAACGTTGAAACCTCATATTTTAGTAAATTTAATTATTTAGGCATATCAATTGCCTCTTTTACTCTCTGATCACATAATGCAAAAATTATACTTATTGATTGTTCAAATAATATAAGTGATTAACAAATTTACCAACTATGGCTTCTGATAGAGTTTTATAATTTCATAGTTTTGTAATTTTCTCAAAAACTTTCAGTATGAAGCAATTTAGTTCTACGAGCGATTTTTCCTCTAGGCTTGAATTTATTTTTGAATAATATATTTTTAGACTATATATTCCTTTAGCCATCCATCTCGCCAGATTATTTATGAGCCTGATTATTTGAATTAGATACCTCCAGGAGAACTTTACCCAAAAAAATTTGGCCTAGAAATTCTTTATAGTCATCTCTAGGGAATGTCTCATTAATACGATCATAAAAATATATCAAAACTGTAGAGTTCAATATGAGATAATCCGACAATAAAATTATTTGTATTTATTTTATTCTAATGACTTTTAGTGGAGTAAAATAAGGATTTTTCAGGCATTTTGCTTGGAACCGCAATTTTTTACCGCAATACCGGTAGAAGTAAGTTTAATATATATGCTTGTCCAATTATTCAAACATTGGATGTATGAGATAAGCAAATACACATATAGACACATATATTTGTGTCTCTTTTTGATAAATTTAATCAAGCTGTATTTTAATTATAAGAATATTATTTTCTAATTAAAGACCGACAGATATTAAACTGGTTTTCTTTAATAAATAAATAGTTTATTGTTAGATAGGTAACTGTTTAAGATTTCGATTAAGCATTTTAAAACCTAAAACATATTAATTTGTTTATAAGTAAATTAGCAAAAGGTAAAATATATAATAACTCTCTCAAAAGCTAACGTATTGGAATATTTTAAATTAAAGGTCTATAAAAAATCTATAAGATAAAAGAAAATTTAATTTATTTAAATAATTTCTTAACTGTTTTTTTAATATTTGTTTATAGCGCGTTATAAACAAATTGAAATATAATGGGTAAAAATACAGTTAAAAAATAATTTTCCTTTTCATTTTATAGATGTTTTGAAGACCTTTCATAAAAAAAAATGTAATCATCTAAAATGAAATGCACCCTTTTTATTACTAAAAATCGGTGACACGGTATATAATTAATTGTCGGGGGTCTAATTTTTTTAAGGACTAAAATTGGACACATTAAGTTTAACATAAAAAAGGCATACTTTGCCATTGTTAAAAAAAAAAATGAAGTAATTTTTAGATATTTATTTTAATTTAAAACTTTTGAGTGTTTTGAACTTTGGGAATTTTTTCAGTGTATTTTATACAAGGATATGTGAAATTGACTCCCACTTTTGTAACATATATTCATTGTGGATTTTTGCAAGAGGTGTTCGTAAAATGTCCTAATTAGTCCATTGTCACCTGTCCGCCCGCGTGCCTATCTATTTGTCCATCTGCAACATACGAAATCTATTTAACGAAAATAACTCTATTCACGTGAGGTAAATGAAGTATAGTATGGCCATATTCAAGAAATGTATGTAACAATGTACAAAATCGTTGTCTTGATTTATCACAAAAATGAAACATCTAATATAGTACAATCATTCGGTGCTCATAAAGGGGGTTACCTGGAAAGTTTCCCGGGTGTTTTGAAAATTGGTATTTTTATAGATTTCGATCTGCCCTTTTCGAATTTTCACTTTGCCACCTCGTATCGTTGCCATTTGCATAGCCATATGGAAAAAATGGCGCCCAAAAATAGTTTTTTACCATATCTCTTTTTCGATTCATTTTACGAAGAAAATAGTTATGTAATAAATTAAACTAGAGAAAAGTTCCTATAATTTATGTCCTTACCATTTTTTTTTGAAAATCATATAGTTTCAGCGTACGAGTGCATCTACACCAACACGCGTATTTCATTTATTAATTAAATATATTTCAGCACGCTTTGGAAAACCGGCCTACCACAGCCTATATGGTACGTTGCAGGAATTATTGAAACTAGCTAAAATTTTTGAGAAATAATAAAATATCAATATTATTTAGAGATAACAGTATGTATGCTTGTTCCAGACACTTCACTCGTAAAGCATCGAAACCAGTTGATATATTGCACAGCGCATTGTCCACAAGTTGTGTTATTTCATTCCGGTTATAACGCAAAACAACAATCATCATAACAAGCTCTAGCAATTTCTAAAATGCTGTTTTTCATCGATTTTTTTTCGTGCCTGTTTTTGTTTTGCTATAAACTGTGCTTTTATCTCAGCAGCGCACAAAAACATGATCTCTGATTGAGAATGTTGCAGTAGTGGATCGCAGTTTTGAATAGGAAGTTATGACATCGCTGCCTCTACGTAAAGATGCAGTGATTAATGTCTCGTTATTTATCATTTCTCATCAGTACGACAGATTTGTACTCATGACCTAGGCATAATATTTTAGCTCTTTCGGTAGAAGGATGTTCCGTAGAAGGAGCTCCAAGGCCTAGGTAGCGTGTTTCTGTATACTTGCAACGGATCGTATAGGCCGTTTTCGGAAACACGTAGTGAAATATATGAAGTTTATATAAGAAATACGCGTGTTGGTTTTGTTTTACAAAAAGAAGATAAGGACATAAATTATAGGAAATTTTTGCTAGTTTAATTTATTTCATAATTTTTTATCGTAAAATGGATCGGAAAGAAGATATGGTCAAGAAACTGTTTTTAGGCTGAATTTTTTCAATATGAAATCTATAAAGATACCATTTTTTCAAAACTACCGGAAAACTATCCAGGTAAAATAACCAAATGATCGAGATAATATACGTTCATTAGTTGTATAATAGAAAAATATTCAAAAAGCTATTATCTTACTTTATAATTACATTTAATACAAACAGTTTAGTAAAAAGCAAAATAGTTTGCTGCTAAAAATAAATATAAAAAATTTTTTTGTTTTTTATAGTAATACGTACCAACAAACAACAAACAGTACACAATTAAATTAATAAAAGCATTTTCGATGTTGGCTCTTTTTTATAAACTTGTTGATATTCTACTTTACTTGGACTAAACCCAACCGAACCAACAATTTACATACAGCATAGGCTGGCAGACCTTGACTGCGCTGGGCTCTGAGTGAGAGGTAGGAAGAGAGATAGAGTAAATATAGGGTACCTACCAACTATTATTATTTTCTTTTTTTGATTAAAACATTTTCTGAAAAAAATATAATAATACCAACTATTTTTATGGTCACTATTATTCAAAGTATACAATACATACAATACATTGATACATACTCTGGAATTTTGGGCTGGTAATTTGGGCCTGGTGATTTACCGCTTGTAAATTTTTTGATGATTTAGCTTTAGTTTAGATTTTAGAATTAGATTTTAGGAAATTCCGAAAAATTTGCCTAAACTATTCATATCGGAGAACTATAAATAATTATTTACTTGATTTAATTATTTTTTCTTAGTAAGGGGTATAGTGTCATGGGAATTTGATGACACTGGATACAAAAATGATGCCAATGATAAAGCTGGGTGGGGGGAAGATTTGGTAATTTGTTACTAATTTTTAAATGGTTAAATTTTACATAAAGTGGGAATACATATAGTTGTTGTTGTTGTAATTATTGTTATTGCTATCATCATTATTGTTATTATTAGTATTATTATTGTCATTATTATTATTATGTTTTTTGGTGTATCTCTCCATATTGTAAAATATATTTTTTAAACAATAAATATTTTATAAAACCATTTCTAAATTGATTGAATAAATTATTGGGCGATAATCGGTAGGCAACCTGTATTGAAACATGGTTCCGTCTTACTTCAAAACATACCTTTATTACTTACTCTCACCCAGCTTATGGAGAGTCCGTTCGACTCCGGCGAGCCGTCTACGCCCACCTCTGACATACAAGACGTTAATGAAACCAATGAATACAACAAATGACCGTACCGCATGTAATAAAATGGGAATTAGTAAAATAACACTGTTTAAAATGAGAAAAGTGTAGAGGCTACCAACAAACAAGCTGCATAAATAACAGAAGCTTCTACTACGGTGTAATATAAAAAAATAGAAGGGGAGAACAATATATAATTTCATTTTAGTTTCATTGTTTGTTCGAGAATCACGCAAAAACTATTGAACCGATTTTGAGGAAACTTTTTTTTGTTTAAAAGCTTATAATTTTGATTTCAAAACTGATATGTATTTTATCACGCTATGATAACGGGAGCTGGAGATATAACTTAATGCGAGTGAAGTCTCTGATAACTACATGATAAAATCGATAAGGATTTTTATATTTCCATAAGTAATATTTATCCCACTAAAAATTGAGTAGTGAAATCTATCCCACTTGAAAGAAGTGAAATCTATGTGTGGAACAAATTATTTAACAAGAGTAAGTAAATGATTGGTATAATTTTATTCCGAGAGATTCCCCCTAGTATGTAATTTATGAGGATAATGTTATTTATCAAAAGTAAGCAAATGATTAGTATACATTTATATACGTTTAAGTTTCTCGGGTGCAGAATACTTCATATTTAACTTGGAAAGTTTTTTTCATTGTATATTAAGCATAATAAGATTTGATGACGTGAAAGATTCATATTTTATTTGTGCCAAATAAAATTTGCAATAACCTGCACCTGAGAAGCTTACCCGATAAATTTATACTAATCATTTGCATACTTTTGATAAATAATTTTATCCTCATTATAATACTACGTACCAGGGTGAATATCACGGAATAAAATTATACCAAACTTTAACTTACTTTTGTTAAGTAACCTTGGGAGTTTAGACACAGTGAAGTAAACATCTATATCTATGTTGATATTTTTCGAATTTCTGGTGATCTAGAGCACGGTAGTGCGTAAGGCCAAGATTTAAGGGACACATTCGGACTTCTCACTACAGTGCTATTACTACACCTTAATTTAGAGTCATTTTTTAGGTGCTGTATCTTTTGAACGAAAAGAGCTACAGGGTTGATATTTCGAATATAGATACTTTACGGAATTATAAGAAACAGTTTTTACAATCAACGTTAACGAATTATCCGTTAAAAAGTTATTTCTCTTCAAAAACGCAAAATTCGCGGGAACGCCTACAATTCTTGGTAACTAATAGATCAATATTCTACGATACTTCCAGATATGCTGTAAAGTTGATATTTGGCATGTAGATAGCTGTAGTACCCAAACCGACGGGAAAATTGCGAAAAGAGGAAATTTGTATCGGAAAAGCGGAAAATTTAACATTTTTTTGTTTTAATTAACTTAAGACTGTGTCATCGGCAAACTACCATGTAGAAAACGAAATATATCATATATACCTATTAATTTTTATACCATATAGAAATAGACATAGCAATTTGAATACAGCAGTGTGCGTTTATTTTAAAAGTTAAGCACAGATGATTATAATTAGTTTTTGGATGGGTGACCCAACACTGTGTGAATTTATTTTATTTTATACGTTTTTTATTGTAATTTTGTAAACATTAATTTATATTCTCATTTTATTTTTTTAACTTTTTTATTATATTTTGCATTGACCAATTATTATTTATTACTAGCATTACCCGTTGCAGCTTCTACTGCAAAAATTTTTTAAAGCCCTTATAACCAAGCCCTTATGCTAGAATGATGCGGTTTTTTGTATTCGACGTGAAATTGCCAAACTGACGAGAAAAAAAGGTAAACTTCAATTTTTTCATTGCAACCCCCCGAAAATTGGAAAAACATCCTCCAAAATTACGTTTTTCTCTTCTATAAATGCTATAAAGATTGAATTTTCACTAATCGACCCGAAATAACGTCTAAATTAACAGAATATTTTGAAAAATTTCATTACCTACATCGCAACCACACCGAAAATGGGAAAAACATACCTAAAACTGACCTTTTTACTTTTTACAGAATTATTTGAAGGAAGAAAATTTTTCCATCACAACCCTTCGAACTTGGTAAAAACACCCTCAAAACCAACCTTTTTGTTCTATACATGCAACAAGAAGCAGTTTTTTGCAATCGACGCTTAATAGCTACAAATTAGTAAGTTATTTCGAAAAACTTAATATTTTTATTGCAAACTCCCGAAAAATCGAAAAAACACCCCCCAAAATTACGTTTTTCAGTTCTATATATGATGAAATTTTCACCAATCGACCCGAAATAAAGTCAAGTTAACAGAACACTGAAAAATTTCTTTACCTATAACGCAAACCTCCGAAAATGGGAAAAACACCCCTTAAACTGCCTTAAGGCATTTTGATCAGACTAAAAATATGACCGCTAGAGAGTGATTTATGTATTCTAAGGAAATTCGCTAAGTTGACGCAGCTCCTGCGCAACGAATTTTTTTTTGTGACGTGGAGCCAACGGATCAAGCCATTTCTTCAAAGACTGTGACGTTGATAATCAATTATCTTTAATAGACGATTAGTTTAGAAGTCATAATCGAAACAAATCAAGTAATATCTTATATATACTAAATTTTATATAGTTATTTTAATAAAAAATATATCACTCTTATTGCACATTAATTTGTGGCGTTTTAATAAAAGGCCTATGATCGATGAATATTATTATTAATAATCCAATGTATAAAATTTATGCTTTCTTTTCAGTTTTCTTTGGCAATAACACTGCTTGAATATTTGGTAATATACCACCTTGAGCAATTGTTACAACAGATAACAACTTATTTAATTCTTCATCATTACGAATTGCTAATTGAAAATAAACTTGTTTATTTTTAAACAACTTGTTTACTTACAAAAAGTTACATTGTAACAATACAATAAAAGAATCAATGTTTTCTATTTGGAGTATTAAAACATACTGTTATATCATATAAGCTTGTGAAGACTTAAATACCTATTTTTATTTAAATACTAAATGTCTATCTAATCAAAAAGGAGGCGGTAACCATGTCAACAAATCAGATCGATATATGCTTCATATGTTATTTTAATTACAATTAAAATTGTTAAATTTGCCGTTTGTAAGAAAGGTAAGTTTTCGAGAAAATCTTAATAAAATAGTTGCTTCTTAATAAGTGATGATATGGGATAAAGGACCGAGCTATTTACAAAGTAAATAGATCCAGACTTCATATAATAGTTGCTCCTTAAAATGTGATGATATACGAGAAAGGACCGAGCTATTAACAAAGTAAATAGCTCTAGACTTCAAATAATAGTAGTTCCATAAAAAGTGATGATATCCCATAAAGTTTCGAGCTATTTACAAGGTAAACAGCTCGGTAAACTATTTACTAAAAAAATAAATGAGGGGTAAATTAATTAAGTGTAAGAAAAAATTTGGTTGAAATTTATGTCGTAAGTTTTCCCTTAGTATGTTTTTAAAATTTTATAACGCGGCAAGTTTTAAAATATTTGAAATCATCAGAAAAATTAACTTGCCGCGTTATAAAATTTTAATAAAAACATACTGTACAGAATATTGTACAGAATCTCATATCTGCTAGGTATACAAGTGTTACACATACAAGTGTTACACATTTAATTGTTTTATTACTAAAAACACAAAAATTGCAGGACAATTTTTAATGCGTGTTACCTCAGAACTCCGTCATTTATGAATCGATTTTGAATTTTTTGTTTTAAAGGGTTTGATTTCCCATTGTCCCCAATATTATACTACAACCATACTATATTGATGTTTAAGCCCTTCAAAAAGCGAGCAGAGCCAGTTGACGTAATATAACGCGAAGCGGTCTCCTTCGTATATGTGAATCTAAAAAGAGTAAAGTATCGCGAAGCGAAAGGAACGCAAAGCGTACGCGAAGAGTAACAAAACGCTACGCGTTTTGTGCGAAGCCTTCGGCTTCGTATATTTAAGCCTTTCAAAAATGATTGATATCCGACCAAAAACATAAATGTAAGAAAGGGCCGAGTTTTCGGGAAAATCCTTAATGTAATAGTTCCTTCTTAAAAAGTGATGATATGAGAGTAAGGACCGAGCTATTTACAAAGTAAATAGCTCTAGAATTCATATAATAGTTGCTTCTTAAAAAGTGATGATATGGAAGAAAGGATCGAGCTATTTACAAAGTAAATAGCTCTAGACTTCAGATAATAGTTGCTCTTTGAAAAGTGATGATATCCCATTAAAGAGCCGAGTTTTTTACAAAGTAAATAGCTCGGTAAACAATTAACTAAAAAATAATAATGAGGGGTAAATTGATTAAATGTAAGAAAAAATTTGGTTGAAATTTATTTCATAAGTTTTCCCTTAGTATGTTTTTAAAATTTTATAACGCGGCAAGTTTTAAAATATTTGAAATCAGAAAAAATAACTTGCCGCGTTATATAAAATTTTCAAAACATACTAAGGAAAAACTTATGAAATAAATTTCAACCAAATTTTTTCTTACATTTAATCAATTTACCCCTCATTATTATTTTTTAGTTAATTGTTTACCGAGCTATTTACTTTGTAAAAAACTCGGCTCTTTAATGGGATATCATCACTTTTCAAAGAGCAACTATTATCTGAAGTCTAGAGCTATTTACTTTGTAAATAGCTCGATCCTTTCTTCCATATCATCACTTTTTAAGAAGCAACTATTATATGAATTCTAGAGCTATTTACTTTGTAAATAGCTCGGTCCTTACTCTCATATCATCACTTTTTAAGAAGGAACTATTACATTAAGGATTTTCCCGAAAACCCGGCCCTTTCTTACATTTATGTTTTTGGTCGGATTTTGTAATAAACATTAATTTATATTCTCATTTTAACTTTTTTATTATATTTTGCATTGATCAATTATTATGTATTAACTTCAATTGTTTCAGTGCAACCCCCCGGAAAATTGGAAAAACATACTCCAAAATTACGTTTTTCTTTTTTATAAATGCTAGAAAGATAGAATTTTCACTAATCGACCCGAAATAACGTCAAATTAACAGAATATTTTGAAAAATTTCATTACTTATATCGCAACCACACCGAAAATGGGGAAAACATCCCTAAAACTGACCTTTTCACTTCTATTCATGATAGAAAGATCGGTTTTTTTCCATTCGACGTGGAACAGTTTCAAAATAACAGAATTATTTGAAGGAAGAAAATTTTTCCATCACAACCCTTTGAGCTTGGTAAAAACACCCCCAAAACCAACCTTTTAGTTCTATACATGCAACAAGTTGCAGTCTTTAGCAATCGACGCTTAATAGCTACAAATTAGGAAGTTATTTCGGAAAACTTAATTTTTTTTATTGCAACCTCCCGAAAAATCGAAAAAAACACCCCCCCCCCCCAAAATTACGTTTTTCAGTTCTATATATGCTGAAATGATGGAATTTTCACCAATCGACCCGAAATAAAGTCAAGTTTACAGAATTCTTTAAAAAATTTCATTTCCTGCATCGCAACCCCACCTCCTGAAAATAAGGGAAACAACCGTAAAATTGCCATTTCATGTCAGTTCTAGTTAGAGAGATGGGATTTTCTAATTAAAGTCAAGTTAACAGATTGCTTTGAAAAATTTCATAACCTACATCGGAAACCTCCGAAAAAACACCCCTTAAACTGCCTTTTTCACTTCTATTCATGTTAGAAAGATCAGGTTTTTTCATTCGACGTGGACCGGGTTTAAAATTATAGGATTATTTTAAAACCGTAAATTTTTCCGTCGTTACCCTTCGCAAATGGGAAACACACCTCTAAAACTACCCCTTTTCTTGTATACATGTTAGGAAGATGCAGTTTGTTATATTCGACGCTAAACAGCTACAAATTAAGAAGGTTATTCAAAAAACTTAAAAACTTTCATCGCTTCCTCCCAAAAAAAATCTTTAAAGCACCCCCGAAGCTACCCTTTTAACTTCTATTCATGGCAGAAAGATGGGATTTTCACCAACCGACCTAAAATAAAGTCAATTTAACAGAATACCACGAAAATTTCATAACCTACATCGCAATCCCCAAAAAGAGGAGAAACACCCCTAAAACTTCCCTTTTCATGTTATAACGGACGGTTATTTTTATTCAACGTGGAACTGGATTAAAATAACAGGATTATTTTATTAGAGTAAATTTTCCAATCGCAACCATTCACAAATGGAAAAAACACCCCTAAAAGTACCCTTTTTCTTCTATACATGTCAGAAAGATGTGGTTTTTTGCATTCGACGCTTAATAGCTACAAATTAAGAAGGTAATTAGAAAAACTTAAAACTTTTCCTCACCACTCCCAAAAAGATGGGATAACAACCCCCTAAAGTTCTATTCGTGGTAGAAAGATGGGGTTTTTTGCATTTGGTGGAGAATTTCTAAGACATTTCTATTATACTGTTGATCAATACCTAACATATATGAGATTCTATACAATAAACATACAAGTGTTACACATTAAATTGTTTTACCTCAGAACTCCGTTATTTATGAACCGATTTAGAATTTTTTGTTTTAAAGGGTTTGATTTCTCATTGTCACTATTATTATATAACAACCATACTATATTGATGTTTAAGCCTTTCATAAAGCGAGCAGAGCCAGTTGACGTTACATATCGCGAAGCGGTCTCCTTTGTATATGTGAATCTAAAAAGAGTAAAGTATCGCGAAGCGTAAAGAAATGCAAAGCATACGTGAAGAGTAACAAAACGCGTAGCGTTTTGTGCGAAGCCTTCGGCTTCGTATATTTAAGCCTTACAAAAAGGATTGATATCCGACCAAAAACATAAATGTAAGAAAGGGCCGAGTTTTCGGGAAAATCCTTAATGTAATAGTTCCTTCTTAAAAAGTGATGATATGGAAGAAAGGACCGAACTATTTACAAAGTAAATAGCTCTAGACTTCATATAATAGTTGCTTCTTAAAAAGTGATGATATGGATGAAAGGACCGAGCTATTTACAAAGTAAATAGCTCTAGACTTCAAATAATAGTTGCTCTTTGAAAAGTGATGATATACCATTAAAGAGCCGAGCTATTTACTTCATAAATAGCTCGGTAAACTATTAACTAAAAAAATTAATGAGGGGTAAATTGATTAAATGTAAGAAAAAATTTGGTTGAAATTTATTTCGTAAGTTTTCCCTTAGTATGTTTTTAAAATTTTATATAACGCGGCAAGTTATTTTTCCTGTTGATTTCAAATATTTTAAAACTTGCCGCGTTATATAAAATTTTAAAAACATACTAAGGGGAAACTTACGAAATAAATTTCAACCAAATTTTTTCTTACATTTAATCAATTTACCTCAATTTACACTTTTTAAGAAGGAACTATTACATTAAGGATTTTCCCGAAAACTCGGCCCTTTCATACATTTATGTTTTTGGTCGGATTATATATTTGCCCAATTTCATATTTCGTGATTTACTTGTATTCCTGTTGCTGAATATGGATATCATACGTTTGGTAGGCAAGTATATAATTTTACATTCATGCAAATTTGTTAAAAATTGGAATTCGCATTTTCTTAAAAATTTTGTGTATATTTAAACATGATATACGATACTGTATAAGCAAATATTAAACAAAACATATTTCAGGGTTAAAATTTTATTAAAAATCTTTAATAAAACAAACAGAAAAATCCATAGAAAAACAATTTTTGATTTAATACATTCAAGTAACAGCTCTTATTTTCATGTTGTAAGAGAAATTCTTCTTTTTAAAAAGAACTGTTTAGTATGAGTGTATAATGTACTTGTTCAGAATAAAAGAATTTAAAAGCAATGCATCTTATCCTTGGATTAGGTTTCAGGTGCACAAAACAGCGTTTAAATTTAATATATATATAATAAAAACTTGTTAAGTGTGTTTTGATATGCTATGTAGGAGTTCGTAAATCAATTTAAATTGAATTCAAATTTGGAATAAGTATTGTTTATATTCATAGCTATGGTGTATTCAAAATTGTGTGTGCAAATACTTTCGTATGCATATAATTCAGTAGGAGTCTGTTTCGATTTCAAGAGTTTCACTTTCTATTTGTCAATTTTGTGGTTATTTTCTATACAATGACCAGCTATGTAAGGTTATTCTACTTCTCCAAATTTCATGTGAGACATATTTTTTGAAATCAGAAACTATTGAAATCGACACCATAGGTGGGCAGACCTTGACTGCACTGAGATCTGAGTCATAGGTAGGAAGAGAGATAGAGTAAATATAGGGTGTCCAATCAATTATTATTTTTTTCTTTTTTTAATTAAAACATTTTCTGAAAAAAATATAATAATACCAACTATTTTTTATGGTCACTATTATTCAAAGTATACAATACATACAATACATTGAATACATACTCTGGAATTTTGGGCTGGTAATTTGGGGCATAAAATGAACCTTTTTAATATATTTGTTATATAAATTATTAAATATAAATCTTTTGATCTTTTACATTTACCGCTTGTAAATTTTTTGATGATTTAGCTTTAGTTTAGATTTTAGAATTAGATTTTAGGAAATTCCGAATAATTTGCCTAAACCATTCATATCGGAGAACTAATAAACAATTATTTACTTGATTTAATTATTTTTTCTTAGTAGGGGGTGTAGTGTCATGGGAATTTGATGACACTGGATACAAAAAAGATGCCAATGATAATGCTGGATGAGGGGAGGGTTGGTAATTTGTTACTAATTTCTAAATGGTTAAATTTTACATAAAGTGGGAATACATATAGTTTTTTTTTTTGCCGCAGGGAGGTGGGAAATGCATTGACGCACAGAGTGTGGGACTCCTGGCCAGCCAGACTACCCACTAAAACCCACCACCCTTTTGGGGCTTCGAGAACTTGCTCATTAGTCCCCACTGGTTAAAATAAAAATAACAAAACATAACAATATCACAGAATATCACAACACTACCTAGTCAAATGAATTGACTAGGTAGGAATTTAATAACAAGATATAAACTATATATAAAAAAAGAACAAAAACACCAACATCAACAATTACAAATTAACAACGTTACAGTGAAGGTGTAAAAGGCCTTCACTGCAACAAATAAAAATTCTTAAAAACTAGATAACAATATAAAAAGTTAAAACTTAAAAACTAGATAACAATAAAGTTTTAAAAACAAAATATATAACAACGTGTATTAGTGTGGGTGTAAAGAGCCCAGACTATTACAATAGAAACAATTAAACTTAAAATTATGTGAAATAAAATGTGATATTGTTTGTGTAAAGGACCCCAATATCACAGATAAAATCAATAAATAATTAAAAAATATGACACATTTAAAAAAGAAGATAAAATCGTACGAGGTTGTGAATAAAAACAAATAAAAGAGACGACTTTTTAAAAAAAGACATGTTTCCCCTTGAGTCCCCGTAAAAGGCGAGATTCATTAAAAAATGTAATAATCCTCTTCACGGAGCTCGCATTATATGATAATGGTCGTGCCGTAAAGGTTCAAAGACTACACATTCCTCAACAATATGCCTCACGGTTTGCACTGTCCTGCAAACAGTGCACCTTGGCTGATCCTCACCGCAGAGAATATATGCATGCGAGATTTGAGTGTGGCCTATTCGCAAACGCATAAGGGCCACACTCTCTCCACGGCACAGATTTACAGGTGCCGGCATCTTATTGATGCTTGGCTTGACCTGTTTGAGCTTTTCCGTGAGGTTGTTCCACTCACGCTGCCATTTTTCATGAATTTTGATACGTATGCACACTTTCAGGTCCTCTGGGCGTATTGGAATTAGATCCAGGTGGTCTGAATCAGCCGCAACCCGCGCAGCTTCATCAGCAACCTCATTCCTATGTATACCCACGTGCCCAGGCGTCAATACAAAAACGATGAACATGTGCTGGAGCACGTGGAGTATCGCTTGGATGTTATGCACCAGAGGGTCCCTTGAAAGCGTGCACATTAGTGCTTGCAGCGCGCTCAACGAGTCGGAAAAAATGACGAATGTATTGTGAAGGTTCGATAACTCTTCACAATAGTGCAGGGCTTGCAAAATTGCATATAATTTAGCAGTGTATACGGATGCCTGTGGGGAGAGCGACCAAGTGTGTGAGCTATTGCCAATGGCAATAGCGGTCCCCACACCAAAAACGGTTTTAGATCCATCCGTATACACACAGAGAGTCATTGTATTCGCGAATAATTTGTTGGAAGCACGTCCGATAGCACTGGGAACTGGAGACCAGCCAGGTCAAAGCGGCACCTTACCTTTGGGATCAGCCAAGAAGGTACTTCATGAAAACTTTTGGGAAGTACCTGAGCGATTTCGAAATTAAGACCTTCTAAAAGCTCCTGCGTTCGAACGTCCAAAGGTCTGGTGACCGTGGCCCGTCTCTGATAGAGTCTCCTCAGAAATCTGGATTTTCAGAAGAGTTTCAAGATTTTCAGAGATTTTCAGAGGAAGTTGACATGATTGGGCTTAGCCCATACCCCCACGACATTATTGAGGAGCAGGCGCTCACGCCTCAACCTCAATGGGAGCAATCCCGACTCTGCACATAGACAGATAGAGGGACTCGTTCGAAAGGCTCCTGTAGCAAGTCTAATGTCTGCGTGGTGAATAGGATCAAGGATTTTGAGCGCTGACATCTGAGCGGAGGAGAATACTACACAGCCATAATCCACCCTGGGCAGATGAATAGAGCCGCAGTCGCATCTCCCGGTCCGCACCCCACGATGTACCAGCTAATCCCTTAAGCACATTCATTGCCTTGCGACAACTCGCTGCCAGGGATTGGAGGTTTGGACGCCTCGTTAATTTCTTGTCCCAGAAACCTAATAGAGTCGGCAAATCCAAGGTGGGATCCCTTTTAGTAAAGGATCGGATCAGGATGTGCCTTGAGTTTTCTACAGTAATGGACCACTTTAGTTTTAATTGTAGAGAACCGAAAACCGACACTTTCTGGAGTCTCGTTTCAATTGTATCTATTGATGGAGCTCCATAGAAAATTGCAAGGTCATCAACATACAGACATTGACGAATCGGGGCTGAAGCAGCGATGTGATTGACCGCTATAGCAAAAAGAGTGACACTAAGCGTCGAGCTCTGGGCAACACCATTCTCCTGGGAATGAATCCCAGAGTCAGTGCCACCCACCCGAACACGAAATTTGCGGTCACACATAAAACTTTGTATGAACTGAGGCAGAGATCCTCTAAGACCCCAGTCATGCAGCTTCCTGAGAATGCCATACCTCGAAGTCATATCATATGCTTTCTCCAGGTCGAAAAACAATCCCGCAAAGTGAGAGCCCCGGAGAAATTTGTCGTGAATGGCATTCTCAAGGCGAACAAGTTGATCCGTCGTCGAATGGTATTGGCGGAAACCTGTCTGATATGTACTTATCAGATTATTAGTTTACCAGCCACCAGACGAGACGTCTGTTCACCATTTTTTCCAATATCTTGCTGAAACAGCAAGTCAAAGATATTGGACGGTAGCTTGACGGTTGCGATGAATCTTTACCCTCTTTAAGCAGCGGGATAATAATGGTCTCCCGCCATTGCCGAGGGTAAACGCTCTGCCGAAAAATATTGTTGTATAGATCCAGTAATCCGCACTTACCAGGATAAGGCAGATTCTGGATCATACCATAATGTATTGTATCGGGGCCAGGTGATGTATCTTCTGACCCTTTTAGCGCCTCCAGTAGTTCTTGCATTGTAAAATCGTTGTTATACTGGAGGGATTCATCTGAGAAAAAATCAAGAGCATCATGTTGTTCGTGATGCATCTTGATCTGCAGGAAATCCGGGTCATAATTTTGGGACCTGCAGGCGCGGACAGACCTAAAGTACGACTAGCTAATTTATACTGATGATGACTACATTGTAGTCGAAATATGTATTTATAATACAAAAAACTGATCTAGGTAAAGGGGACGAATTTGAAATTTTATTTCAAAAACCTAGAGTTCTCACTAATTATCATTCGATAATATAATGATTTCTGAATGAATCACCTTTTGTGGTCATACAAAAGTTTAGTACAATTTATTCAAATCCGTTAGGTGAAATTAAGTTTAACAACCAAAAGTACTTCAGTTGTCGCAGCTGTAATATTCAATATTGAATAAAATAATGTAAAAAAAAAACCATCAGAATCTTAAAATATAGAAAAGTAATTTCAAACTTTTGTTTCGCAATTAAAGCAAATTACATATCCAAATAGCAAATTACTACATTAATAAAGCAAGTGAAGTAAGAAAATAAAATAAAAATAGAAAAGACAAAAAGGATTGTAAGTGTATTTACTACCTAGATAAGTAGACATTATAGAGAAGTGACATTGAATTGAAATAAGAGTACAAGCTTCAATTAGTCGTACAATATCCGTAGGACCGTAGTAGTATACAATCTCTTGGGACAATATGCTTAGTTTTATACATAATACTACCATTATTTTCACCCATCAACCTGAATTGCTTCGTCCATATGAACGTATGAAATCCAAAGTGCCGAGATGGCGTCTTCGCCGTGCCAATTGGGACACTTTCATGAAAGTTTTTAAGTTCCCAAGTTGTGGGGGAGACGTAGAAGAGGATGTGTACAAAATGTCTTCCAAAGTAATTGAAGCAGCTACACACACTAGTAAGTCTTCCGGCATTCCACCTAAGAGAAAAATTCTCTGGTGGAATGATCCCGTGAGAGTAGAGGTTGTAACGAAATGGAGGACGTTTAACAAGCTTAAAAGACGCCCCATGCAGGAAATTTCGATAGCCTTTAAATGAAGAAGATCTACAGCAATAAAGACTATACAAGATTAGAAAAGGCTATCTTGGGAGCAATATGTTTCGGCCATCAATACCTCTAAATCATCTTCGGGGGATTGAGGCAATTTCAGAAAAATTTTCCTCATCACCGACACTTGCTTTTCTCAATTTGGATGGCCGGGTCATTCCGAAGCGTGTCGAAATCGCTGAATGTTTAGCGAAACGTTTCGAGCACGTCTGCCAAAATAATAACATGGATTTCCTGCGATCAAGATGCATCACGAACCACGTGTTAATCATGATTTTTCTCGGAAGAGTCTCTCCAATATAACAACGATTTCACCATGCAAGAACTAATGTCGCGGGAGTATGGGCCAAGCCCAACTTTCCGGTGCTATTTGGAAAGTCAAGATTTCTGAGGAGACTCTATTAGAGACAGGGTCACAAGACCTTTGGCCGTTCGAACGTAGGCGCTTTTATATAGTCTCAAGTACTTCCCTTTACTTTTCATGAAGTGCCTCCTTGGCAGATCCATGAGGTTAGGTGCTGCTTTGATCTGACTGATCTCCGTAAAGAGGCCAGTTCCAAGTTCTATCGGACCTACTTTCAACAACTGATCAGCGAATACAATCACTCTCTGTGCGTGTATACGGATGGTTCCAAAACCATTTCTGGTGTGGGGAGCGCAATTTTAATTGGCAATAGCTTACACACTTGGTCACTGGCCCCACAGGCATCGGTGTACACTGCTGAATTATATGCAATTTTGCAAGCCCTGCGATATTGTGAAGAGTTTTCAAACTTTCACAATACATTCCTCATTTTTTTTGACTCGTTGAATGCGTACAAGTATTAATGTGCAGGCTTTCGAAGGAGCCTCTGGTGCAAAACATCCAGGCGATACTCCACGTGCTCCAGCACATATCCATCATTTTGTATGAATGCCTGGGCACATGGGTATACATGGGAATAAGGCGGCTGAAGAAGCTTCCCGAGTCGTGGTTGATTCTGACCACCTGAATCAAATCTCCATACGCCCAGGGGACCTGAAACATTGCATACGCTTCAGAGTTAATGAAAAATGGCAGCGTGAGTCGAACAACCTCACGAAAAAGCTCAAACAAGTCAATTCAAGCATCAATAGGATGCCGGCACCTGTAAATCTGAGCCGCAGAGAGAGTGTGGCCCTTACTCGTATGAGAATAGGGCACACCCAAATCTCGCATGCATATCTTCTCTGCGGTGAGGATCAACCAAGGTGCACTGTTTGCAGATCAGAGCAAACGATGAGGCATATTTTTGAGAAATGCGTAATCCTTGAACAATTACGGCAAAGGCTACGGCTTCGAAAGAATGTAGCACAAGCATTATCCTATAATGCGAGCTCCATGAATAGGATGATTACATTTTTAAATAAATCTCAACTTCTACGAAGACTCTAGGGGTAACATCTCTGATTTTAAAAGGCGTCTCTTTTATGTGTTTTTAAATACAGCCAATGTACAATGATTTCTTCTTTTTTAAAGTTTTGTGTTTTTATACTTATTTATTGGTTTTATCTACGATATGAATGATCCCTTTACACCCACAATATCACATATAACAAATAGTTTTAAGTTTTATCGTTTTTATCGTAATGGTGTGGGCTCATTACATCCACACTATTACACGTTATTATTTTCTTTTTAACTTTTAATTATTATGTAGTTTTAAACCTTTCTATTAATATCTTGTTTTAAGTTAATTTATTTTCTACAGTGAAGGCTTTTACACTTTCACTGCAAGTCTGTCATATCTTTTGTTGTTGTTATTTTTGTTTTGTTGTTGTTTTTTTATATAGTGTATATTTTGTTCTCATATTCCTACCTAGTCAATTCATTTGACTAGGTTGTGTTATGATAAATCTGTGATATTTATTTTTATTTTTGTTGTTTTGTTATTGTTTTTTAACTTGAGGGGGCTACTATGCTACTATGCTAGCTCTCGAAGTCTAAAAAGGAGCGTGGGTTTTAGTGGGTAGTCTGGCTGGCCACAGGACTCCCGCACTCTGTGCGTGAATGCATTTACCAACTCCCTGCCGCAAAAAATGGCCACAATGTTCGAAAATTACTCAGCTTCCTACAGAAATTAGAATATATTAAATGCAAATAATACTTCTCTAATACCTTATTCATATTCTACGCCCGGTGTAACGAAATGAACAAATTTCCGGTATCTACAGATCTACCCAGTCAATATTTAGGTGTAATAAAAACATTTCCATAATAATATGATACGATAACGGTATGTCACATGCAACGTGAAAAATATTTAAAAACAATTCTTAGCCGTTATTCTGAAACACAGCGTTTATTTATCATGTACTATATTATAGTTGGACCAGTGCCGAATTCGTATCTACAATAGTTAAATTATATCCTTTTATTTCTTGTTAAAAAAAATTAAGGATGTGATCTATTTATAGTATGTTGACTATTTCCTATTTTACTCTCTCTCTCTCTCTCTATATATATATATATATATATATATATATATATATATATATATATATATATATATATATATATATATATATATATATATATATATAGACAAATACGATTGAGAATGATTCTAGTATGTCCGTTTATAGTAATCCTGAACCCTCAACTAATATTAAACCAGGGAAGACAGGGAAGTCTTATTAATAATCGCTTAAACACAGTTATAATCGAAATCGAATTTACGGTAGTTTTTACGGTGTTTAAAAATATTCGGAGAAGTCGGAGATTTCAAACTATGAGATTGATCGCAAATAACTTAAATAACGGATTTTGTCATGGAGGATTAGCTCCAGCAAAAAAATCAACCCGTTACCTAGAAGCTACATACACAAAATGAATTAGCTTAGAGGAAACAATCATAACGAAGAAGTAACCTTGGTTATACATCTTATATCAATTAAATGTATTAAAATAAAGTTTCAAATATTTTTGTTAATGTCAGAGGTACAGAAAATAAGATTAGAAGATAAATTGTAGAAAGTGTTATGAAATAACATACCTTCATTTCACGTAACGTGAATATTATCATTTAAATGAATTCATCCAACTCGGTTGCAACAGATGGCGTTCGTAATGTTCAGCTTCGGCCTAAAGATGAGATGCTATCCAGATGGCGCTTAAATAATGTTCGGCTACCTCAGAGGTAAAAATTAAAAATGGTCCTCTCACTTCGAATACACTATGGTAAAAGAAACACCTTATTAATTTTTCATTACCGTATATATATATAAATATTTATAAATTTGTTTCCTAACGTGTATACATATGTTGTAATTTATATCGAAGAAAAAAATAAAACATCGTTTTTTCTAATAAAAAGGATTGAATTGAAATTGTTTGATTTTTTTAAAAACTATCTACGAATGGAATCTTACCTGATGGTAGTTAATCAATAGATCATCCGAACGGGCATAATTTTCACACACCTCGTTGGCCAAAAATATAATATTTAGTTAACCTTCGAATTTAGGTGTGGTCGAAAATCATTATCGTCTTCGTTCGGACTGTTCACCAGCCGACAAGCATCAGGTCAGTACAGTATTTAATTTTTTTTATTTTGTCACAAAATCCATTCCATTATTCTTGTTGCACCATCTGGAACGCATGGTTTTGAACCGAGCATTCCGAAGTTGCCGCAATTATCTCCGAGATTAATATTCATGCGTGATAATACGAAATATAGGTTGGTGTGATTAGCAGGACAATCTTACCAAAAATATATTCGATTGGGTCCATTGCACTAAAAGAAAAAAATAATTTCTTTAACTTCACGTATAAGCCCCTTGAAGTGGGCCCCAATTTAAAATATAATTACTTACGTTCGTAAATATCTCGTCGCGTGGTTTCTCATAATAATTGATGGCCACGAACACGTTCGATCCAGTTTCAATACACTAACTTATTTTCTAATTAAAATAATTGTCAACGGATTCTGAATTTTTTCAATCCTATCTCGTATGATAACCACAAGCTCAACATTAAACTTGGTTGATAGATGTCTCCTCTGTTCTCTGTTTAGTACAAACTTCAAGCGCTTCCACGATACAATACCAAGGTGGAGCATCGATCGCCGAGTGCACATAAAGTTTGAAAAGTAAACCGTAGTTGGATGCCTAGTACATCAGGGAAATATAGGCAATAATTAACGCTTGCACGTGATAATTTTTGGCTATGTTCTGACACCTTTAACATTTACGATATTCACGGCAGTGAAACAATCCCTAAAAGAGGTTTCACTACAAAAGTGTATTAGATAAATTGTTGAAATTTCCTACAAGTTTACGTATCATAAAATTTTTAATGCACTTATTTTAGCTGATATATGACACAATACAAAACCAATAGTTACATTACCTTCGAAAAGTCAATTATAATTTTATTAATGGCAATATATGAGATAAGTTCGTAGTTTTAAAAAAAAAAAAACGTTTGAATTAAGAAAAAATTTTTAGAAATCTCGAATCTCGTTTTTAGAACGTTTTTTATACATGCAATTTAAAACACTTTACAAAAAATCTTTTAATAATACGCCCAGTATTTAGTATGAAAGACATAAAATGTGTTGCCCTCCTGGTCTAAAAGACAGTAAACCTAATTAAATACATATATGGTAGCATTTTTTATTTTAATTTTAATCAAACCGATTTATTTTTGTGAACCATATCATTAATTCTGACCAATTTAACCCTCACATATATAATCAACTGTATCAAAAGCCAAACCATCTAAATGCTTTCATATGTTTAACCATACTAGTAAATAATTATTTAAAAGGTACCTACCGTTGAAACAGATTGTCGTTACGGATTTATTTGAAACGTTGACACTGCCATGATAATTTAGGTTATGTGATTTGATTCACACACAATATTAATGATAATCCTGATTTAAGTAATTCTATAAAGGCAGTGAAAAGTTGAGTCGTATAATTTCTTTTAATACAAAGAAACGAAAAGGATAACGGGTTATTTTTAAGCTATATCACAAGGCTGTTTAGCGTTAATCAGGACTTTTCACTAAAGCTTAATTATTTAGCTTCCTATAGACATCAAGATAAAATAAATACAAATAATAGTTACTTGATTTAGATGTCTTTAGATGTATAAACATCCTATCAACATCTGCAACTGTTTTTGTTGAGTTATCCCTTTATTTCTGACATACACACGTTTATGTAAAATGTCGCGAGGTGGGTTTGACTTTGAGTGTCATATTACTAAATTTGACGTATGAGATCCACACGATTAACTTCCCTGTATGATATAAAAATTAATATTTTTAATAATAATAATGGACGATTATTTCACTTTTTACCTTTGCGATTAGTAAGTTGAGTACCAATTTAACATCGAAAGTTTTATGAAACTTTTCTGGTTCTAGACTTTCGGTTTAAAAAAACGCTAATACAGTATTTTTTCTGGTTTTAATCGCTTCTTCATTGGTAACATCTACATTTCCTGTTTTATAACTATGTTTTACAATGATAGAAGAAGTTTAATTCAATAAATTAGTTTCAGGAAATTCTACCTTTAATTGTTTTCTGAAGCCTTTTTGTTTAACCTGTTAACTGCTACATGCCCAATGATGCGTTTGACTTTCGCCATTCTGCCAGTGCTTACAACCAAATTAAGTAAAATTGTTACAAAATTTATTAACTGAAATATAATCCTTCATAATAAATTTTCACCCTTCTATAAACAAAGATATCCCATGATTTGTGTATTATCCTTCCTCTACTCTATTATACAATTTTTTTTAAACTATCACATGTGAGGTGTTGTAATAGTGTGGATATATTATTTGGCTGTTCTATGTTATCGATTCTCCGATCAATGAGCTCTGATTAAAGTGTAGTAAATACGAATGGTTAAATGCGAAGCCGAAGCCCAGTAAACAATATGACGTCTTTAAAAGTTCTTTAAGAGCTCTTATTAAAGATTTGGACGTCTTAAATTATTCGTCGAATGGGGTCTTCAGGACTTCATGAGGATGTCCAATGCGCCACCTCAAGAACTACTGAAGACTTCGTTATTAAGTCTTTATGAACTTTTTTTTCTGACTTCGAAATAATAGAACTTAAGAGTTCTTGATTCTGACCTCTTCAAGAGCTTCTTTTGAAGAGATCTTAAGAGTTATTGATTCTGACCACTTCAAGAGCTCTTTTTTAAGAGATCTTAAGAGTTCTTTATTCTGACCTATTCAAGAGCTCCTTTTTAAGAGATCTTAAGAGTTCTTGATTCTGACCTATTCAAGAGCTCATATTTAAGAGATCTTAAGGGTTCTTGATTCTGGCCTCTTCAAGAGCTCTTTTTTAAGAGTTCTTTAAGACTAAATAAATATTTTAAGATTCCTAAAAATAGAGGCTAAAAAAATATAAACAATTTTATATTAAAATTAATAAATATTTATTCATTTAATTTATATTTACATTTAAATTTATATTAATAATCATTACAATCATTTGGTTTCCTAAGTCCATGATATATTCCAACAGCAAAAGGTACAGCGCCTCTTGGGTAAATTTCGACTAGTATTGGATAGAGTTGACTCTTCAAACTCTTTGAAATTGGCAAACTGTCAATTGCACGTTGATTTGAATAGTTTCTTTAAACTGGCCCAAATCGACCGCTTTCATCAGTTGGTCAATCAATCCTTTTTTTAGACCATAATGAAAATATTCTCTTTAAGTCTTCTATCGACTCTACATTCCGAAGAATATTTAGATGCAGTTTGAATAATGTTAAACTCACATTTCCATTGAGCTAACTTTTGACTCAAACTTAATTTTTTGATATTCTTGGGAATAGGTTCGAAGATGGGATGATCATCACCTTGGCAGACATCTTGATTTCAAATCTTAATAAAGAATAGAAAATCATGATATTCATTTTTTAAATTCATTTTAATGCGTTAACCTTTAAGATATTTACAGATAAAACTAATTAAAAATAATCCACGTTAAAAATAACGCACTTAAACTGGTTTTAAATACTTGATAACACTAAATAAATAAATTATAATAATACCTTTACAAGTTCTCCAAATAATAGCTGAATAAGAATGTTAAATTCTAGGTTATACAGAAATAAAAACTATAACAAAAATGCGCGTGCGCTAAATTGAGTAAAAATATATAAAACTTGGGAAAAAGACTCCTTAAAGGGCACCTATTTCTGACTTCTTGCGAAGTCAGAAAAAATAGACTCTTAAAGGGCACCTATTTCTGACTTCTTGCAAAGACAGAAAAAATAGACTCTTAAAGGGCTCCTATTTCTGACTTCTTGCGAAGACAGAAAAAAAGTCTACTTAAAGGGCTCATATTTTTGACTTCTTGCAAAGTCAGAAAAAATAGACTCTAAAGGGCTCCTATTTCTGAGTTTTTATGAAGACATAAAAAGAGTCTACTTAAAGGGCTCCTATTTCTGACTTCTTGCGAAGTTAGTAAAAATAGACTCTTAAGGGGCTCCTATTTACGACTGTTTACGAAGACAGAAAAAAAGACTATTTAAAGGTGTCCTATTTCTGACTTCTTGCGAAACCATAAAAAAGATGTCTTAAGGACCTCTCAATTGAGAATTCTGAAAAAAGATGCCATTATGACGTCATAATTGTACTTCCTAATGAAGTCTTCAAAAAGACTTCTTTTTGAAGTCTTTCTGACTTGTATGTTTGCTGGGAGGGTTGGGAGATTTTTACGGATAGTAAGATATCCAATTTCTTTTCGAAATGAACCGTTTATAAGGTTCTGAGCTAATACAAAGAGACAGGTCTGATTGTTGGAAGGATTCTCACAAAGTATATTGAATTTTAAATAAACTAAGGACGATAATGGACATTGAAAGCAGAAAAAAATAAAAAATAAAATAAAGAGTTGAGATAATTTTAAAAAACATGTTGATAATAGATCATCAAAATCAATTGATAAGCCTATATCATTAAAAGCTAAATTAAAAACAAAAAAAATTAAAACAAAAATTAAACAAAAAAAAACCTATGAACTATGTTAAAATAAGAATAAAAAATAAATAAATAAATAAATAAAAAGGGACAAAAAAAAAAAGAAGTTAAAACTGTATATGGATTGAGTCACGTACAATCCATTGGTACACGCTACCGTGTAAACACCCACTCCTGCAACAAGAATAAAATACGAGTGTAACAACATAGCTTGAGGTATAGACAGGGGGTGACATGTAATTTTCTGTACGGGCGACAAAAAACAGGAATGAATTTTATTATGCCTCTGATCTCGTATCAAGACGGAGCGATTATTATTAGTGATCGAATTCGATTGTTTTTTTAAAAAAATTGTAAAACGTATCTGTACCGAGAAAGCGATATACTACATGGAATTATTCATGATTGATGATTCTATGGAATTATCGAATTATATCGCGAATTGCACATAATAAATATAGATAGATATAAAGTAAATCAATTGATCATCCATCAAATATACCGGACGGCCAATATATTTACCGAAAATTTGATACATATTAACGCCAAAATACGCCAGCATCACGTGGACTAGAATATTTCATGTCATATCTGAATTGTTGGGATTAATACCTTGGATTGTCGTGATTCATCCATTAGCAGCTTCAGCGACGAATGGTGGCCCCATCAAGGTTTGTCTAATTTTGTTTCATTTAAATTCATATGTCCTCATCTCTGCACATTCTATTGTCGTGTTTGGTATTGGGTTGGAGATTTACCCTAAAAACTAAAAATAATATTAAACAATTAATCAGTACAATTTATATGAATGATCGGGAATTTGATCGACCACACGCCGATTGTTTTTTGGTGTTAGAATGCGCGCCACGAACGGGCTAGGTCCCAGTTCTCCCCACGCATCCGGTGAGTGAGATAGTATGATTACCGCAATCGACCCCCTGTAGTAAGTGTCGATCAGGTTCGTCGTCATTCAAAAATTTGCACGCCACATTACGTATAATTTATTAATAAATAAATAAATGAAACGTGGTCATAAGTATTGTCGAGTAGCTATTGTTCTACTAATTTATATTATTCACGGTTACTATAGTTTACTCGACTATTTGTTAATTATTTACATTATCTTACACATTACCTTATATTACGAGTTCTGTATAGTGATATTGATTATAATAAAACTGTAGTTAATGCGAACGCACCTTTATCCAAAAATTATTAAATGTCACTTTATTAACCAAAAATTATTATAGAATTTCAATTTTATTTGTTCAGATACTGTGAATGAAATAAGTGAAAAATAAAAGGAATATAATATATTATTGTTATATTGCAGTAGATCGATAAATGCAACAGAAATCGTCCGAAGACAACGGTTTTGAAATTTTTGCAAGGTGCAAAAGAGCAACGTTTGACCCTATTGGGGCTGCATACGTGAGTACAAGCCGGATACATGACTTTTAAAGTCGATGTTTCAGACGTTCGTCTAGTTTACTCTTGGTGCTGAGTCACGGGTACAGCCCTGCAAGGGATGCGTTTTCAAGGGCAAGATGTCTTGGCGGTTTGTGCCCAATTCAGCTGCCTTTGAAGAGTTATCTCAGATACTCAACACTTTGAGTTTGTCGGATTTCAGTGTTTAACATCTCCAATTCAAGTGGGTAGGAGGAAATTTTATTCCTCCTAGTCAAGAGTGACTGAGTCTGCGTGGGACTGATCTTAATTTTCCATAACTTGAAATGGTTTTCAAGCCTGGATAGTCGGTATTGAAGACAATTCGAAATAGCCTTCTGTTGCCGTGAAGAGCAATAGATTAGGTTTCAGTAGCTCAATCCTTCGGGATATCAACCCTTGAGGTACACCAGCTTTGACAAGGTATTGATTCGACTTACTTTGTTGTATATGAATTTGTGATTTTCGGTTTGATAAATATGAAATCAGGAATATCAGGATATAGATTGGTATCGAGTTTGGATAGTTTGTGGATAATTCCATCGTGCCAAACCGTATTGAAGACTTTTTTGATGTCCAAGAGGGCCATGCCTGTGGATTTATTCTAGTTAAAGCTGCTAGCAATGTAGTCAGTAAGTCGGTGAAGCTGACTTACTGTTGAATGGTTCGATCTGAAACCCAACTGTTGGGGGATAAGCTGTCTGTGGATATCTTCATGCGACTTCAGCCGGTTCAAAACTAATTTTTCTATGACCTTGCTGAGAGATGGCAGCCAACTGATAGGTCAGTTGCTTGAAGTTGCTTCCCGGGCTTCGGAAGCGCTAAAACTTTAGCAGATTTCTAGAGCCCAGGAAAATAACCTGAGTATTTTATAAGTCTCAGGTACTGTATAACTGAGTCATACAACCATCTTCCGATGAAGATAGCGGAGCACAACATTAGTTGCACCATCATCACCGGGAGCCTACACTTAAGTTTCCTTAAGATGTTTGAAATCTCATGGGGTGATACGCATTCGACATCCATGGAGTTAATGACGGAAAGAAAAATATTTTCCAGGGTTTGGACACCAGACGGGCCGTTTCTTCATCGTCATATTCATCGTCATCAGTTTAGCTGTGCGCCTTAGAGAAGGTGTCAGCAAGAAGTTGGGCTATGTCAGAATCTGAGTAGAGATAGCCATTTTCTAACGAGAGAGAGACCAAGCTGTTGGATCGTTTACGCTTACCCTTTGGAAACCTTACCCTTACCCTTTGGAAACCTTTCTCGTCCCACATGAATCTCTGGAAATCGAGGAAAATCCTCATTTTATATGTGGTCACCGATTTCTGCGAAAATTTTTGTTTTGTTTGAAAGGGTATACTCATTCATAATGGAAAAATAACAAAGTTTTTTTTTAAATCCGACTTCAAATAACATAATTTTTTACATAAAAAAAACCGACCCCAAAAAAAAAATTTTTACAAAAAAAAAAACAAAATGCATGTAAAAAAAAACTGAAAATCTGTTATGAAAAAAAAAACTAAAAATTAAACTAAGAAAAAAAAAAAAGGATAAAAAAAATTGGTTATAAAAAAATGCACTAAAAATTAGTGGGTCGTTTAATAGGTATAGGTAATAGGTAATATTCAGACAAATAAAATAGTTCTAGAACTTCAAAGTCACTAAAAAGCGAGAAATTAAAAAAATTTTGACAAAATGGAAACCCGACTTCAAAAATCAAATATTCTAAAACCAAAAATGCACTAAAAAGTAAAAAAATAATTGCATATTCTTGTGTCAAATTTAGTTCATCTAAGCAAAAATTTGTTAAATATATATGTACAATTATTGTTATTTTTGGAGGCGGTGTCCAAATTTTATGGGAAGGATAATTTTAATGTGAAAAAAATACAATAAATACAATATATTTTCGAAATAAAAACGATAATATTTGTTCTCTATGCTGATACCGACTCCAAAAATAGCAATAATTGTACATATATTTTTAAAATTTTTTGCTTAGGTAAACTAAATTTGATACAAGAATATGCGATTTTTTTTTTACTTTTTAGTGCATTTTTGGTTTTAGAATAATTGATTTTTGAAGTCGGGTTTCCATTTTGTGAAAACTTTTTTTAATGTATTTAGATTTTTATTATTGTTAATTACTCTGTTATTGCTATCACACTTACAGTCTATTTTGTTACGATTGCAATAGGTATTATTGGTGTTATTTTGTTTTTCATTTTATTAGCTGTTTTAATTATTCATGCGTGTAATTTCGACTGTTGTAAGAATTATTTTTTAAAACACATTCAGGCTAAAATTAAACCTCTTTGTACAAGATGTAATTTATCTTAAAATAAATAAACTTATTATTATTATGTTGTTCATTTTTTCTTTTTGTATTCAAGGCTGTGGCCGATTGGGTTTACCGCACGGACAAAGTCAAGTAACGGTAAAATGTGTTAGTGTGCGTGTATATTTGTAAGGGTGTATGTGTTCTTGTAGTGTGTATAAATGTATGTATGTTTATTGTGTTCTACGACCTCGTCTTTTGGATGGTATGTGTGGTGTTGTATTGTGTTGTGTTCGCTTTCGTGTTTGATGAGCGAATGGGGTTTTGTCCGTCGGTTGTGAGTAGTGTGTTATTTGTTCATGTATGAGTCGTGTTAGTGTTACAATGGGTAAAGTTTTTTGCGTGAAGTTTTGATTTTTTGGTGGTGGTACGTGTATGGGTGTTGTAAATGTAATTATGCTGTGTTGTGTTTCTTGTGTAGTGATTTGTGTTTGCTTTGAAATATCTGATGGTGTTGATATTTGGTCTTGTGTGAGGCTTGTTAACCGAGCAATGGGTGGTGTGTTTTGTGTTCCGTTTCGATGTAACTGGGGTGGTACGTGTATGAGTGCTGTTGAAGTGGAAGTAAAGTTGTTTTATGGTGATGGGTTTGTTTCTTGTGTAGTGTTTTGTGTTTGGTTTGGAGAATGTGGTGATGGTGCGTGTGTGAGTGTTGTTGTGGATATGCTGTCTTGTATCGTGTATATTTCTTGTGCTGTGTTTTGCATGTGTAACTGTGTGTTGTGTGGGTGCTGATGTGAAGTTTCCGTGTTTGGTGTAAGTTTGTTTGCATTGGTCGGAATGCATGTTATGTTTGTTATGTTGTGAGTAGTTTGTTATGTTGCATGTTATGTTGTGAGTAGAGCAGTAGTTGGTGTTTGTGTTTGGAGAGTGCTTTGCCCCATAGAGAGAAACTTTCTCACTATACGGCAAGTATTGATAATAACTGCCTTTTGTAATTGTATGTATCGGTTTTTGTGTAGTTCAAGTGTATGTAGACTGTTGTGAGGCATGACTCTTATTGAGCTTAAAACCACTGGAACGATAACAACTCGTGTCATTTTCCACTGATTCCTCAAGTCGACAGCTATATCGGTGTATTTTGTACGTTTTTTCAGTGTGTGTAGTCTGTAGATTGTGTGTTCGGTACTGCAATGTCTATGAGGAATCTGGTTTTTGTGTGTTTGTGTATAAATGTAGTGTCTGGTCTGTTATAGTGCACCGTCTTGTCTGTGATAATTGTTCTATCCCAACATAATTTGTGTGTGTTGTTTTCGAGAATTTTTCGCGGTTTTTTTTTAACTTGACATTTGCAAAAAAAAAGTCAAATACAAAAAATTATTTCAAACAAATGTTTGATCATTTGAAAGCCTCGATCAATTTCAAACGCATGTTTATTTTTAGGTGGATAGGTTTTAGATTAAATGATGGTCAACTTCATGTTTTCAAATGGATAGTAAAAAATGTATAAATAAATAAATGTATGAAAGAAATTTTTTATTATGTCGTTCAAACTTTGTAGAAATATTGTTTATAACAAATAATTAAAGTTTGCATATTTGTATTTTTTAAACTACGCCTAAAAGGTGGTGGAATGGTGGTTGTAAAAATAATTTAGAAAATTGTGTTCATTAAGCTGAAATTTGGGAGGTAGGTATCTTATAGATAGTAAACGTTAGCTAAGGTTGGATTTCTGAAAACTCACATGTAAAGGGGGAAAAATAAAGAAAGGGGATTTTATTCCTTAACATATTTAGCCACAGAAACGCGCAGCATGGACAAGCTATAGTATATTATATAATGCACTAGTTATTTTTGAATTGTATTTGGTGGGTTTTCCGCCAACTTCTTAAATTAAATGGACCGTAAATTTGGGAAAGCTGCTAATCATTGACGGATTTTAAAGATATATAAAATTTATCTTTGGTGCAATTAAAATACAGAAAAATTCATTTTATATTTGGGATATACCCGTTCAAACTGGATCTTTTGGTCAAATAGGTTTTGAACACGAGGAAGTTTTCAGATAGAAAGGATGAGGGAATTGCACTTCAAAAACTATTATTTTTAATAAATTATTCTTAATTTATTAATATTTAAATTAACACCAAAATATTCATGGCAGTTTTCAATTATATTTTTAATAAAACTTCTAGTGGTATTGTTTTGCGGAACGGCTATCAACAAATTGAAATCATTTAACAAAAATAGAAAATTCAATCATTATATAATCTGAATTTCAGCAAAATATGACATTGATGTAAATAATGTAATTTGTCACATCAAAAGTTGATGCTACGTCATAAATAAAACAAAAATGAATATAAAATTCACTAGCGGCCATCTGCGTTTACGGTTAAGAGCGATGATTACATGTCCTACATATTCAACTCCAGTACGAAAACAGGGATTAGCTTGTTGTATTCGACAAGCAGGTAGATCTACCATCAAAGGAAATGTAGGTTTGGGCTTAAATTTTTAACAATGCAAGATTGGATACGCTTATGAATAACTCCACGACCAGCAAGGATCCAATATTCTTAGCGGATAAGGACAGAAACTTATCCAGTATGCAGATTTGTTCGGTGATAATAATCAATTAAGAAATTCAATAGCGGTTGCTTCTTTGGTAAAAGTAAGGGATGCTGTTGATCGTAATTGAGTTCCGGAGAGTTTGATAAACGCCCCACCCCCTCCGATCCCTGAGAAGCCCATCTTTAATAAAAGGCCTGAGTTTTCATAAGTAAGTTGAGCATTCTTTATTAGAGGCTAAAAGTGAAATGTCATCCTCGAAATGAATCCTCTGCACTACTCTAATTATAGTTAGCTCAGCCTATTCCAATTTTACAGCGAGTATAAAATTTTGTCGCCGGAAGATATCGCAATACGTACATAGTAATAAGAATTAATTTCCACCATGTTGAAATTCGTGTCACTGACAGATACATTGCATCTAATTCTTTATCAAGGAGCGGAAATGCATCAACTTTTGTTCGATAGTGGTAGATGGTTGGTATATGTTTCTAACAAAAAACCAACTAATTTTGAAACTAGATGTGTGGCGCATAATTATAATCTGGGAATAGAAATTGTTTTTGTAGGCGAGACTTTAGATTTAGAACACAGTAGTGTGATGTTTATTTGATTGTATGGGGTCATAGTTTGTAGATAAACCACTCCTCCATATAAACTACTCCTCATTTCACTGGCATCAGCGAAAGCTACTAAAAATGTGGGACTGTTTACATGTCGTGAAACTTGGTGGCGTATCATCCCATTGAAGTGTAAGACTCCACAAATCTTTAATAATTAACTTAGCATATATAATAACTGGTGATAAAAGACCCACAGGATCGGAACATCATGCAATGGTGGATAAAATTATACGTTTCGAACAAGTGTTTCTAGTTGAGTTAACTTGGAATGTTAGAATGTCTACATGCTGGTTCCATTGAAGGCCAAGTACCTTCAACGTATCGACTTCAAATTGTAGCATGTATATCTGCACATATTTCAATGGAAAATAATAGAAAATTCAATAATACAGTACGGATATCTATCTGCAATTTTGGCCCAGCTTATAAAAGGTCATTTAAAGGTAATGAAGAAGTACTCTTCATACTGGCGTCGAAAACTGCACGAATTGGTTTTGATGAACTAGCCTTGAATATGGGGTGATGAGGAAAAGATAGTAGGTCGTTGAGTCGGAATCGTTTTCCTCTACTATACTCATATAACCTTGATTTAGATAATCTTGAATAATTTTGTCGTATCCAAGTTTTAAATCAGTAGAAGCTTTTAGTCTCCGTTCCAAAGAAAGATAACGCTTATAGGAAAAATAATATAAATGACCTAAATTTGAAGGGTGATTTTTAAAGGGCAACGATAGAATATATCTCCCAGTAGGCTCTCTAGTAACCGTTGAACCAATAAATGTTCACACTGTTCATCTTCAGGGTCCAATACCAACGAGACTTAGACCTCTTCCAATTCCCAAAAGCGTTTAAAAATGTTTTCTATGGGTGGTTCATCAATTGTTGTACAAAAGATCTGCGTTTGATCTGTGGATGACAAAAAAGGTGCGCAACCCCGACTACTTTCAACTGCAATAGGTGATGTTTTGAAGTAGTAACTCTACCAGTGTAGAACAAGTGAGGGAATAATTGAACACCAATTATTCCATTTATTGGACCCGGTTGATGATATTCTTTATCTGCAAGGGGTATTTTTTTAAAACAGGACATAGATTCTGTGTTTATTGGAGACGATGGTAATTGATTCGTTATTTTGTTGACTACTACGACATTTATATTGTTTTTTTTAACGGATATATCGCGGGAAAAATACTACGTTAGCTTGTCCATGGACTGGATTGGAATTCAAACCTATTCCACTAATTGAATTATATACTTTGGATGTTGGCAGTCCAAGACGGTTGCGACAACTTGCGGTTAATAAATGAGCTTGAGAAGAACTATAAAATACAGCGAGCGTGTTGCTTTTCTCAGTTGCAATCTTGATTATAAACAATAGCGGTAGCTAAGAGCACTGTTGTGTTTTGTTGAGGACTATTACACGATGTCGTCGAGCACACACTATTTGATAGCGAAATATTATCTAAACTAGGATTTTCTTTAGCCGGTGATTTTGACTCAACGGCGGTAGATCCGGACTGCGGTATGGTAACATTAGTTTTGTCAAAATGCAATAATGAATGATGTTTCAATTTGCAAGTTGAGCAAGTAGATTTCGAATTAAAATTCGCTATAAGGTGACGATCGCTTAAACAATTTAAATGTAATTGTATCTTTATTTCGGGGAAAGCCTTGTAAATTTGCTGCAACGGTAAACTATACTGTGGTCGGTATGATTGCACATTGGGCACTTGCAGCGCCAGATTTAGGAACTGGGCCCTATGGGCCCATAGGCCTAAACCAAAAAGGTCTCCACAAAATTCAACTCTTCCCAAAATTTCTAAAACTTCTGCGAAAATCAACAATAATTAAAAGTTAAAAATTTTTGTTATAATAAAATTCAACAATTTCGTAAAAATTTTATTTTATTTACGAAACTGTAACGTAATTTTTGTGTGATATATTTTATTTTTGTGATCGTTTACGAAATAAAATTGTTGCGCATTTTCATTACTTTTAGACTATGATTTCATAGAAATTTTTACCCGTAGTAAAAACTATACGGTGAAAGTGTATATAATATTTTGCACAAAAAATGCACGTTTTTTTTCTTCTTTTCGTTGTTTGAGATAAGATTGCCAGAAAAATTTTGGTTGAGACAGAAGGTAATTACTGGAATCGATTGTTTCCCTAAATATTTCACTGGTCTGCTCGAAGCCTTCTAATTTTAAAATTACGAAGATTTTCTGAAAATTTTGTAATATTTTGGCTTGCACACCATAGATAGCCTGAATTCGATGAAACAGATTATCTTTTTTTGCCGTTAAAACTTTCAACTGTTGTTCAGTTGCCATAACAATGTCAATTCAAAATAAATTTTGAATAATAGAATAAATAAAAAATAAGACCAAAAAAAAAAAAAACTTCATAAAATGTTTCACAAAATTCCAACAAATGAATTTATTTATTTTTTAAACAATTCTTAAACGTTCTATAAATTTAACATAACAAATTCAAATAAATTTACAACAGGTAAAATCAAATTAAACTTTATTCCATCTTCGAAATTAATAAATTAAATAAATTTTGATTTGCAATGAATAGTTCAATCAGTGAAGATTTTTGCCCGACAAAAGGTAGTGTCGTAACAATTTTGAAATATGTCGTACTCTGATGAAAAATCCAAGTTTGTGACCTCCAGGAGTGGCCGCTCGGGCCGATTATATATTTGGAACTTAATCGTTCAAACTGGATCCCTTGATCGAATAGGTTTTGAACACGAGGAAGTTTTGGTATAGAAAGGATGATGGAATTGCCTTCAAAAACTATTATTTTTAATGAATTATTCTTAATTTATCAATATTTCAATTAACACAAAAATTTTCATAGCGGTTTTCAATAGTGTTTTAAATATAACTTCTAGCGGTACTGTTTTGCGGAACGACTAACTATCACTATAGCGGAAAAAAAGTAAAGTCAATCCGCCTATCAAGAAATTGAAACCATTTATCAAAAATAGATAATTCAATCATTATATAATGCTTACTACATTTTAGCAAAATAAGGCATTGATGTAAATAATATAATTTGTCACATCAAATATTGATACAACGTCATAAATAAAACAAAACAAAAAATGAATATAAAATTCACTAGCGGCCAACTGCGGCCTCAACAGTATTAAAAGGGCCGATTTCGGAGTAGAAGTGGAGCAAGCTCGAACACTCCACAATGTTCCGAAGAGAAGTTAAATACGTACCATTATTAATTAACTTGATATGAAAGATAAAGCGGTAATAATGTATATACAATACTATTACTACACTTTGATCGGAGCTCATTGATTGGAGAATCGATAACATAAAACATATATATTAAATTTCCAAATATATTAAATTTCAAATTATGCCCCAATTCCTAGAACAATTATTTGTATTTTATAAATCCGATCAAATACAAATGTGTCTAAAAAAGGGCCGAGTTTTTGGGGAGATACTTCATATAATAGTTGCTACTTCAAAAGTGATGATATCCCAATAAAGAGCCGAGCTATTTACAAAGTAAATAGCGAAAAGTAAAATGTAAGAATGCAAGTGCAAAGTAAAATGTAAGAAAATATTTGGTTGAAAAAATTTGATTTCGTAAATTTTCTCTGAGTATGTTTTAAAAATTTTAAAACGCTGCAAGTTTTAATTTAAAATATTTGAATCAAAAGATAACAAATTACTTGCCCCGTTTTAAAATTTTAAAAACATACTCAGAGAAAACTTACGAAATAAATTTTTTCAACCAAATTTTTTCTTACAGTATACTTTGCACTTACATTCTTCCTCGGAAAACAGCCACTGCCTGGAGGTTATCACCAGGGCACATCTGGAGCTACCGCTGGATGTGACAATGTGCGACCTGGTCGGTCGTGATGATGGGTTGGTGATCAGGCGGCCATCCATTACTAAAGAAGTTACAGCCGACGACGGACGAGACACCCGTGACGATTTATCTGTGGATGTTCCATTACCGCAACCGGAAATGGCCACCACAGACAATACTTCCAGGAGGCGCATGAAGTGGACAGGCGAAATAAATCAGTTCATACTGCGAAACTACCTGGAAGTGACCCGACTTGAACAGGACAAAACCGGATACAGACAAACACTACACCAACAATTCACACAAAAATACACAAATCTTACACACATCACAGAACAGCGACTCGCCGATCAACGCCGCACAATCATCACATAAACACTCATTCCCCTATCAATACAAAACCAAATTAGACAACAAGTACACCACCAACTACACACCATACACAACACAGACAAAATACACATGGATACACAGACAACACAAACAGTCGAAAATGACAACAATAATAACACTAGCAAAGATAACACATCCATCCATCCAGTATTAGGCGGAACCTAGGGCGGATCACACAAAACATACAAGGAACACGTACACAAAAACTCAAATTATCATTACACTCCAAATACGATGAACAGCTCTAGAGGAATTTAGGGATACGCTACACCAAAAACTAACAGTATACTCTACAAGACTCAGACGATACAAAGCTGCACACGCACGCAAAATACACAACACTCAATTCCAACACAACCAAAAATTTTTCTACCGATCACTCAAACACAACAACACGACATACAACCACCCACAGAACGCTCACTTTTTACATATTGATCTGGTCTTTGGCCCGAGGGAGTTCAGCACAATGTGGAAACCTGTTGGATCGAAGACGAGATCCACAAAACAAACAACATTACACACATGATACTAGCAACAATTACTACACAAGACATACACAACAATACACAACACTTACACAATTGGAGGAGCCCTGGAGTGGATCAAATACACAATTATTGGCTGAAACACTTTACTTACACACACGACATTTTACACAATTCATACAACACCTCATAAAGGGAACCCCTCACACAACACCTTATAAAGGGAATCACTTACATGATTCTGAAGGATAACGATACAATAAATCCAACCAAATACAGAACCATCACATGCCTATCTACACTATACAAGTTACTCACTACATGCATCCGACAAAAAACTCACTACATGCATCCCACACACATTAAGACAACAACATTTTCGCTGAGGAACAAAAGAGCTGTCGGAAACTATCGAACAGGCCAAACACAACAGCAAAGCATGTACACAGCTTACATAGATTACAAAAAAGCATTTGATTCCGTGCCGCGTTCCTGGCTGCAGAGAATATTAACCTTATACAAAATTGACGAACACATTATACAATTTTTAACACACGTCATGTCATTATGGACAACCACACTACATTTAACACACAATAACAAGACCATCACCACACACACCATACAAATCAGACGAGGTATCTTCCAGGAATACTCTGTGAGTCCTCTTTGGTTCTGCCTCACTCTTAATCCACTATCACAAACACTCACAGATTCGGGATGCGCTTTCAAGGTGAAGTTCGACAAGGAATTAAATAAAATATCACACCTTTTTTGCATGGATGACTTCAAACTGTATGCCCCCACAGAACAACAATTAACACATTTAATACGCCTGACTGAAATATTCTCTACGGACATCCGGATGGAATTTGGTACTGACAAATGCAAAACACAACACATACATGCTGATCCACGAACACATGTTGAATATAACCTACAAAATGGTGGTCTCATTAGCTCCTTGGAGGGGGAGAAATTTACAGGTATCTTGGTGTTCATCAATCATAAGGCATCCCACACACAGATATAAAACAAACACTTACACAACACAACATACAAAGAATACAAAACATACTCAAAAGTAGTCTAGATGGTAGAAATACCATTAACGCCATCAACACATACGCTACACCATTTCTCACGTATTCCTTCGGAATTATAAAGTGGACAAGCACAGACATTAAGAACATACAAATTAAAACACGAACACTGATGCCAAATACAGGATACACCACATTCACTCATCGTCAGCCAGATTGATCTTACCACGGTCTCTAGGAGGACGTAGTCTCACAGACATCCGACTGTTACCAAGTGTTATATCTTTTATATGCGTTGACCAAGTGTTATATCTTTCCAGAAAACCGAAGGCTTCATGTTTGCAGTACATGATCAAATCATACATACACTGAACTACAAAAAATGCATACTCAAAGACACTGCACAACAAACAGACCTCTGTCGACAATGTCGACAGAAACCAGAAACAATACAACACATTACATCTGTATGATCACGCCTTACACAAACAGATTACAAACACAGACACGATCAGGTAGAAAAAATATACACCAAAAACTCGCCATAAAACACAAACTTTCTCGAAAATAACACACACAAATTATATTGGGATAAAACAATTATCACAGACAAGACGGTACACTATAACAGACCAGACATTACACTAACACACAAAAACCACATTCCTCATAGACATTGCAATACTCAACACACATAATCTGCAAACTACACACACTGAAAAACGTACAAAATACACAGATATAGCTGTCGACCTGAGGAATCAGTGGAAAATGACACGAGTTGTTATCGTTCCAGTGAATTTTAAGCTGAATAGGCTTCATACCAAAAACACTTCACAACAGTCTACATATACTTGAACTACACAAAAACACATACATACATACAATTAAAAAATGCAATTATTATTAATACTTGCCGTATAGTGAGAGAGTTTCTCTCTATGGGACAAAGCACTCCCCAAACACAAACACCAACCACTGCTCTACACACAACAACAAACACAACATTCATTCCGACCAATGCAAACCTCTTACACCAAACACGGAAACTTCACATCAGCACCCACACAACACACAGTCACACATGCTAAACTATACAACACAGCACTCTACAACAACACTCACACACGCTCCATCACCACATTCTCCAAACCAAACACAAAACACTAAATTTCGATTTTTGCCCAAATTTCCTAAATCAAAATTTAAGCAAATTAGCAACAAGTAACATCTCCTCGGAGAATAATTACAATTAGCTAATCCATACTGTTGATGACTACTTTGTAGTCGAAATACGTATTTATAAAATACAAAAAATTTTCATTTCGAAAAATTCTAGAGTTCTCTTTAATATTATTTACAAAACAGTACACAAGAAACAAACCCATCACCATACAACATCATTATTTCAACTACAACAGCACTCATACACGCACCACCTCACACAAGACCTAATATCAACACCATCAGATATTTCAAAGCAAACACAAAACACTACACACGAAACACAACACAGCATAATTACATTAACCACAACACCTATGCATGTACCATCACCGAAAAATCAAAACTTCACTCAAAAAACTTCACCCATTGTAAGACTAACACGACTCACACATGGCCAAATAACACACTACTCACAACCGATGGACAACATCCCATTCGCTCATCGAACTCGAAAACGAACACAACACAATACAACACTACACATACCATCCAAAAGGCGATGTCACAGAACGCAATAAACATACATACCTTTATACACACTACAAGAACACAAACACCCTTTCAAATATACACGCACACTCATACACATTCTCCGGTTCACGTGACACACTAGAACAAAAAAATAAAAAAACAAACTTTACCGTCACTTGACTATGTCCGTGCGGTAAACCCAATCGGGCTCAGCCTTGAATAAAAAAAAGAATAAAAATAACGATAATAATATGTTTATTTGTTTTAAGATAAATTATATCTTGTACAAAGAGGATTAACTTTAGCCTAAATGTGCACGAATAATTATCCAGGCAAAAGAAAGAGAGATTATGTGGAGAAGGCTACAATAAGATCTTTTTCTGCCGATCAAATTTCTTTCTACAATTCATTGATTGGAAGTGTCGATTAGCTAGTATTGTTGGTGAGTTAAGATGTAAATGATTGTTTTGGTGAGTTCCACGAAACATTGTTGTTTTTCTTTGAAATTTGCTTTCCTAAAAAAACTATTACCAGAAAACTAAACGTTAATAAAAAATGGATCACTGATTAAATTAGGAGAATGTCCTCAGTGACGCGTGATTTGTATCTTGAAATAAGGTACTCAAGAGTACATAATAAAATTCAAGTTCCCCCATTGAACAAGAATATATAAACATTTGTAGACATTTAAGGATCTTAATAAGGAAAGCGAAAGAAAATTTCTATAAACGTATGATTTATCGCGACGGTCATAGTAAAAAGTTATGGAATTACATAAACCAAAGTTTAAAAAAAAGACATTGGTGGAAAATGCATTGATAAGTTTAATATAAATGGTACAGTCACGAATCGTATTAAAGATATTGCCTGTGCGCTCAATGAGTACATAGTAAGTATTCCAAATACTTTGAATCTTAATGATCCTGTGTACCACACACTAAATCTCTACCAAACTAATAACAGTATGTTTCTTAGACCCTATGATGCTCAAGAAGTCTATAATGTTCGTTTAAACCTAAAGAATAAAAACTCTGTGCGATGGGATGAATTTCCAACAGTTCTTATTAAATATTGTGCGAGCAACATAAGTGAACTAATAACTTAAAACTTGCAAAGATTATACCCACCTTTAAAAAAGGAGATTCAAAAGAATTAAATAATTACCGACCTATATCTGTCCGGCCAGTAATATATAAAATCTTTGAGAAACTTATTGGTAACAGACTAATGGGATACCTTACAAAACATGTCTGTTAGCGAAGGAGCAACATGAATTTGCCCGGGAGATGTCAGTAAATCTTCTTTAGTCGTTGCGGCACTTTTTGACCTAACACAAGCTTTTGACTGTGTACACAGGGATCTGTTATGCTCCAAACTGGACAGTATGAGAATTCGTGGCATAGCATTAGATCTATTGACGCCGTATTTGTCAAACCGCCAACAGTATGTCCAAATTAATACTCAATTTAACCTTGCAAAATCTGAAATACTAACGATGGATTGTGGTGTTCCTCAGTGCTCAATTCTGGGACCACTTCTGTTCATATCCACTTCTGGTTCTAAACGGTTCAATCACAATAGTTTACAACTGAATCTTGCCAAAACACAATTCATAAAATTTAGAGGTTACGGTGAAAATGTACAGAACTGGTTCTAAACGAATCTGAGCACATAAATTTGCAGGATTGTGATAAATTATTTGGCCTCTTTATTGATAAAAATTTGTAATGTAAAGTACACATTGATTATGTTCTAAAGAAGACCACCAAATTTTGTTTCCTACTCCGTAGCATCACCGAGTATGTACCGAAGAAAGTTGCCTTAACAGCTTATTATGCGCATGTTTACTCTAATTTTAACTGCGGAATCGAATTTTGGGGATATTCAGTAAATTTTATGGACATTTTTAAGTTGCAAAAGAGATGTATTCGTATAATATCCAGAATTGGCCCAGGGAGCCTTGTGCACCACTGTTTAAGGAATTAAATATACTTACTATTATTGTTATGTATATACAGGCGTGTGCAGTATTTGTAAATAAGAACTATCAATTGTTTGCTAATGATGTTCTCTGTCATAATCATAGTACCAGAAACAAACAGTTATTGGTACCACATCAAACAAAGCTGACTACATTTGACAATAACGTACGAAATGCCATGATACGTATATATAATAATGTACCAATTAAAATAAAAAATTTCCTTTTTAAGGTTTAAAAAGGAGTTTACAAAATTTCTACTTTAAAAAGGCCATTATTATATGGAATCGTTTTATTCTTGTTTTTATTTTTAACCCGACTTCAAAAAAGGAGGATGGTTCTCAATTTGTCTTTTTTTTTTTTTTTTTATGTGTGTCACCTCAGAACTCGGTCATTTATGAACCGATTTTGAATTTTTGTTTTGTTTTAAAGGGTTTGGTTTCTCATTGGTCCCATTTTCACCAAATCGGATTCTGATGAGGGGATCTCCGGGAAATCGAGGAAAATCCTCATTTTATATGTTTAAACCGATTTCTGCGAAATTCTTTTTTTTTAAAGGGTATACTCATTCATAATGGGAAAATATAATATAAAAAAAATTTTTTAAAAACCGACTTCAAAAAAATTTTTTACAAAGAAAAACCGACCCCAAAAAAAAAAAAATTTTACAAAAAAAAAACAAAATGCTTGTAAAAAAACTGAAAATCTGTTATAAAAAAATGCACTAAAAATTATAAAAAAAAAAAAACGGGTAAAAAAAAAAGTTATAAAAAAATTCACTACAAATTAGTTGGTCGTTTAGTAGGTCTACCCATATTTAGACAAATAAAATCAGTTATAGAACTTCAAAGTCACTAAAAAGCGAGAAATAAAACCTATTTTGACAAAATGGAAACCCGACTTCTAAAATCAAATATTCTATAACAAAAGATGCACTAAAAAGTTAAAAAAATAATTGCATATTCTTGTGCCAATTTTAGTTCACCAAAGCAAAAATTTTTAAATATATATGTACAATTATTGTTATTTTTGGAGGCGGTGTCCAAAAGTTATGTGAATTTCTCTATGCTGACACCACCTCCAAAAATAACAATAATTGTACATATATATTTAAAAATTTTTGCTTTGGTGAACTAAAATTGGCACAAGAATATGCAAGTATTTTTTTACTTTTTAGTGCATCTTTTGTTATAGAATATTTGATTTTAGAAGTCGGGTTTCCATTTTGTCAAAATAGGTTTTATTTCTCGCTTTTTAGTGACTTTGAAGTTCTATAACTGATTTTATTTGTCTAAATATGGATAAGTCGGGTTTCCATTTTGTCAAAATAGGTTTTATTTATTTTATTTTGTATGTAAAACTGTTTTTGTAGAATAAAGCATATTATTATTATTGTTATTATTATTGTTGTTGTTGTTGTTGTTGTTGTTGTTGTTGTTGTTGTTGTTGTTGTTGTTGTTGTTGTTGTTGTTGTTGTTGTTGTTGTTGTTGTTGTTGTTGTTGTTGTTGTTGTTGTTGTTGTTGTTGTTGTTGTTGTTGTTGTTGTTGTTGTTGTTGTTGTTGTTGTTGTTGTTGTTGTTGTTGTTGTTGTTGTTGTTGTTGTTGTTGTTGTTGTTGTTGTTGTTGTTGTTGTTGTTGTTGTTGTTGTTGTTGTTGTTGTTGTTGTTGTTGTTGTTGTTGTTGTTGTTGTTGTTGTTGTTGTTGTTGTTGTTGTTGTTGTTGTTGTTGTTGTTGTTGTTGTTGTTGTTGTTGTTGTTGTTGTTGTTGTTGTTGTTGTTGTTGTTGTTGTTGTTGTTGTTGTTGTTGTTGTTGTTGTTGTTGTTGTTGTTGTTGTTGTTGTTGTTGTTGTTGTTGTTGTTGTTGTTGTTGTTGTTGTTGTTGTTGTTGTTGTTGTTGTTGTTGTTGTTGTTGTTGTTGTTGTTGTTGTTGTTGTTGTTGTTGTTGTTGTTGTTGTTGTAACAAGGAAAGTAACAAGGAAAGTATGTGATTCATGATAAAACCTTAGGCTAGCAGAGCAGGCAGTTACACAGTACAATAAAACGCGTTTATTTTTTAATTAGAGCATTTAATTAGCTTAATAATTTGATATAAAAAACAATATACTTACTTGATTTTTAAAATATTGCTCTGCTAGATTAACATTAAGCTAGCAAAGCATGCAGTTACACGATACAACAAAGGGCATTAAATTTTTTTTTAGAGAATTTAATTAGCATTTAAATAGCTTAATAATTTGATATCAAAAACAATAAAATTACTTGATATTTAAAATGTTGCTCTGCTAGCTTAAAATTAATCTAGCAGAGCATGCGATTATATGATACAACAAAGAGCAGTGAATTTTTAATTAGGGCATTTAATTAGCATTTAATTAGCTTAATAATTTGATATTAAATACAATATAATTAATTGATTTTTTAAACATGGCTCTGCTGGTTAAGCTAGAAGAGCATGCGGTTACACAGTACAACAAAGAGCATTAAATTTTTTTAGAGCATTTAATTAGCATTTAAATAGCTTAATAATTTGAGATCAAAAACAATATAATTACTTGATGTTTAAAATGTTGCTCTGCTAGCTTAATATTAAGCTATCAGAGCATGCGGTTATACGATTCAACAAAGAAGCAGAGAATTTTTAATTAGGGCATTTAATTAGCATTTAATTAGCGTCTAATTATGATACTATTATCATTGTTTTCTGCTCAGGTTGCTCTGCTGGCTTATTGGACATCAGTTTTTAAACACAAAGCTTCATCAATCGTTTTCACGTGATGCGCGAACAAGCAAACAAACAATTACAATTGTATAATAGTAGAGATTATTGTAAATTAATTTAATCAAAATATCTAGAGCATAGTAGTGTGACAGGCCGAGTTTAAGGGATTTTTTGCCTTCGCGCAAACAGTACTATTACTTATCGAAAAATCTGAGCCGATTTGACCCCAAAATAACTTTTGAACGAAAAAAGCTACAGTGCTGATTATTCGACTATAAGCTATTTAGGATATTATAATATAAAATGTTTTCGCTTTTCGTTAAGAAATAAACTGTTAAAAAAATATTTCGGTTCAAAAGCCGTAAAATAGCGTGAATACCCATAATTTTTGGCAACATAATCATCCAGTGCCAGTACCATAAGCCCTTTAAAGTTGATATTTGGCATACAGTTAGATAAAGTGCCCAAACCGAAAGGAAAATTATCAAACGACGAAATTTATATCGGGAAATGGAAAATTTTTGCATTTTAGTTTTCATGAAATTAACATAAGAAATATTGCTGCTCTATGATTGGTCCATATTTTTATATACAGACTATGTTGGAGTGCTTTTCCAATAGAGAATCAATGTTAAATAATATTTATTAGTGGCAGGCCGTCTGGTTACTGTGCAGAGTCAGTCAGTACACATGTAATGAGTACACACTCATTACATGTGTACTGGCTGACTCCGCACATGACTCTTAATGAGTCAGTACACACAATACACACAGTCAATGAGTCAGTACACACTCTTAAATAATAAACAAACTACCATACGCCTATGAGATGATTCTCATTACATGTGTGCTGACTGACTCCGTACAGTAACCAGAGTGCCAGTAATTAACAATATTTAACATTGATTCTCTATTGGAAAAGCACTTCAACACAGTCTGTATATACTTAAAATTTAGCAACACACCACTTTTGACAGTTGTACACGATTTTTAAAACTTTGCTGCTCTATGATTGGTCCATATTTCTGTATATAATTATTATAAGTTAAGTGTTTACATTTAACCCACATCCAAAAATGCTAGAAGAATGCGGTTTTTTGCATTCGACGCGAAATTTCTGAAAACTAAAATAAGTAAATTTGGTAAGTATCTCTGAGAAAATTTAATTTTCCCAACGGAACAAACCCAAAAATGGGAAAAACCAAAAATTAAATTTATATGTTGAAATTTAAGCCACTTTCAGGCATTTTTGAAGGATGCAGTTTTTTACATTCGACGCGGAATATCTCAAAACCTATATGTAGATCCGAAAAGTTCAATTTTCGCAACGCAACATCCGAAAAAGTGAAAAAATGTTCATCCGTTATTTAGTTTGTCTCAAAAAGGGTACATTTATTCAAAAATTATAAGCTTTTAGTGAGGGGAAAACACAAAATTTGGTATATCTATCTTAATATTGAAAATATCGAAGAACACCTAAGAAGTTGTAGAAAATTATTTTTACTATAACTAATTTTCCCACATTTTTTTATTTCTCTAATATTAACAGAGATGTTGACAGTCGGGCGCCGGATAATGGTGATTTACAATTTCCACATTAACCCCTATGCTATAGGTCTCAAATGAAAGGGCTTGATGACCAAACACAGCTAGTAAAGTTTCGTCATTCCAAATCCAATATGGTGGCCGCCGCAAAAAGATGATTTATATTTTCCATATTAACCCCTAGAATATAGGCTGAAATGAAAGGACTTGATTTAAAACGAAAAAAAAAAATTGAAAAAATTGAATTAAAATTAAATTTTTTTTTAATAAACGAATAATAATTTGATTTTGTTATTTTAATAAAGATTAATATTAATATAATATATATATATATATATTATTATTAATTAAGGTTGAAAGGTAAGAGTGATAATATAAGTTTAAGTTAATAAAGAGCAACGTGGATTTTCGACTTTAGAATTAGATTTAGCCAGAAACAATATATTTTAAATAAAGATAAGAGAATCACTATGCTGCATTAAAAAAATTTTTAAGAAAAGGTTGTAAGATGACATGCAAGCATAATAACTTTAAAGAAAGAAAAGTAATGTAAGTTAAAAATAAGTTTGAGTACATTAAAGAACTTCAAACGAATAAATCAATGGTTAAGTCCGAACACCCTTGCAAATATAATTGTACGATTTTAAAAATTACAGAGGGGAATAAAAGATTGTGTTTTGGCCCATTAAATAATTTCTAGTGTAAATTTGATCAGTTGTTACACATCCCACTGTTATTAGAAATTATCCCCAGAGATACGTAGAACGTTAATGGCTCCCCCCCCCCTTTTTCGTTTTTCCTATTTACGATCATTAGTAGGATTTAAATTTTTTAATTAAACAAAACTTTACTAAAAGGAATTTATTTACCAGGTTAGAATAAACAAAGTACATCTATTTACAATCATTAAAACTAAAATACGAGCATTCAAAATTGTTAGGTAATCAGTATGATTATCCAGTAAACTGAATAAGAAATTGAACGGGTTAGTAATCTATTTCATCAAATATATACATTATGATTTACCAACCCTAAATCGTGTTAAAAACTATTTAACTAGAAATATCTAACATACCTAGTTAAGTTGAATTTATCAGTTTCGCTGCCTTCATAGATTTTCATGAACAATGTCCAATTACATTCGTAGTGCCAGGAACAATTGTTACTCAGTTATTCATAATTACAAAAGATACAAAGTGAAGAATATATATATATATACTATTCGGGTTGAAACCCATTAAGAGTGTGTTGTAGAACACCTATAAGGAGAGTGTTGTAGAACACCTATAATGAGAGTCTTTACAGCTTGACAGTGTATAAAGTAAATTTGGCTCAAAAACAATAAAAACTCGAAAACAATGCGCGGGCATGCATTTAAATAATACACACACAAGACAAACGTGTCTTAAGAGAAGTAAAAATAATAACGAGTGACGTCCGTATGCTGACCAGTTCTACAGTGACATCCGTAAACATAGACGTATAAAATAACTTTACTATTTCACAATGATATGTGAAACATATCAGATTAGCGAAACACAGTAAGTAAGGGTACATTTTTCCTAATATAGCGTTGAGTGCAAACATTTTGGCTTTGTATATTTAAGCCTTGCAAAAAGTAGTCATATCCGATCAAAAACATAAATATAAAAAATGAAAATGTCGAGTTTTCGAGGAGATACTTCATATAATAGTTGCTCCTTAAAAAGTGGTGATATCTCATTAAAGAGCCGAGCTATTCACAAAGTATATAGTACGGTAAACTATTTTCCAAGAAAATTAATGAGGGGTAAATTGATTAAATGTAAGAAAAAATTTGGTTGAAATTTATCCCTTTCCCTTAGTATGTTTTTAAAATTTTAAAATATTTTAGTTTAGTTCAAGTTTTAAAATATTTGAAACAAAAGAAAGAACTTGCCATGTTATAAAATTTTAAAAACACACTAAGGGAAAACTTGCGAAATAAATTTCAACCACATTTGTTCTTACATTTAATCATTCTACCCCTCATTAATTTTGTTGGTAAATACTTTACCGTGCTATTTACTTTGTAAATAGCTCGGCTCTTTAATGCGATATCATCACTTTTAAAGAAACAACTATTATGTGAAGTATCTCTCCGAAAACTCGGCTCTTTTTTACATTTATGTTTTTGAGCGGATTTATTGATTAAGGAATTATAATCTGCAAAAAAGTTTTGTTTTACATAGTCAAATTGCGGATTTGACTACTCAAAGATCAACCTTAACCAAAATTATACTTTTTGTTAAACTTTGTTATATCTAAACAATAAATTAGAGATATTGAGCACTGTAATTTGACTGGAATGAAAAGAAAATATTGATTAAAATAAAATATTCTTTGAAATCTATCATTGAAACTTTAACCAATTGAAACTTTGCTCCATGTAAAAAAATTAAAAAAATTATAATTGGCTCAAATTACATGCAAACAGAAATTGCAGTTTTTTAAATTGGCAACTTAAATCAACATTTAATCGTTGTTTACTAAAAATATTTTCCTCCATTTCATTACATTATAAGAAATTTGTTTAAAAGTTTTTAGCATCGATTTTAAATCAAAACTGATGATAAGTGACAAAATTTTCTACCATCTTGAATATAAAAATTTACTTCTGATGCTAATGACTAATGTCATCTTGATTCTCAACCATGATTTCATTCAATTGACTATTTGTTACAAAATTATCCGTCAATCTGATATCTTAAATTATTATTAAATGGATCGTTAAATCGTTATGTTATGTAAGATCTACAATTTTTACAATTTTTCCCTAGTAAGCTCAAGGGGGAGTTGTTCTCAAAAGATTGAGTTAAATAAAATAAACAAATGGCATTCATTATATGGCTAACGTTATTCAATTCAGTTTTATATGCCAAATATTGAATCAAATAACTAATCGACATTCTGTGTCTTCGTAGGAGCTACGTTGACTAAGCGGATTTTCTTAGAGTACGAAATTAGGGATTCAATGTTGAGTTAATTTGCAAATTTAAAAATTTTTAATTTCTGTTTGCATGTTATTTGAGCCAATTAAAAATTATTTTCCTTTTTTTTTATATGGAGTAAAGTTTCAATTGATTAAAGTTTCAATGATCAATTTTAGTCAATATTTTATTTTAATTCTATTCAAATTACAGTGCTCAATAGCTCTTACTTATTTGTTTTGATAAAACAAAGTTTAACAAAAAGTTTAATTGCTGTCTTTAGTAGTCAAATCCGCAATTTGACTTTGTAAAACAAAAATTTTTTACAATTTATTTTATAAAATTAGGATAATTGGATACACATATAAAACTACCATTACCCGTTGCGGGTTCGCCCGCAATAATTTTGGAACGCCCTTATAACCAAGTAACATAATATTTTCTCCCGTCCAGGACTGATAAATTATACATCACTAAATACATCAATAAATTATACAACTATACCTTCCTCATGAATGATTTTTATAATATGTAAGAACCAACGTATAATAAAACCTTCCTCGAGAGCCACTCTATCCATTGGTGAAAGCAGCATGAAAATCGGTGCAGTGGTTTTTGAGTTTATCGCGAACAGACAGACAGACGTGGCAGAGGACTTTGTTTTATAATATGTAAGGATTACTTTGCCAAGATGATAGTCATAATATTTACTATGTAAAACTACACTTTTATCAGTTATTACAACTAAATAGCAAGGTGAAACCCGGTTGAAACCCTATATAAACACTTATGTTAACACACCGCCTATAACAACATCGGATAAAGTGACATATCGAAGCTTAAAGTGGCAGTCTGAGTTTAAGTGGTTTTTGTCTGCGTGACCCTGATATTCCTACACGAAAGATTAAGCGATATTTGACCCCTATGTAACTTTTGAAAGAAAAGAGCTACATTGGTGAGTTTTCGAATATAGACAGTTAAAGGATAACAGATAACGGTTTTTAGCTTATCGTTAAGAAATAAACAGTTAAAAACTTATTTTATTAAAAAATGAAAAAATTCCGAAAACCGTGTATGATCCATCAAAATTATAACGTACTTCCCGACTTCCTTAAAAATTGATATTTGGCATACAGTTAGATCTAGTACCCAAACCGACAGGAAAATTATGAAAAGCCAAGATTTTTAACCTGAAATCGGAAATTTTTTCATATTTGTTTTGATAAATTTAACATTACTAAGGAATATTCTGAAATTTTTCAGAAATTTTGCGTCTTGTGTCTGACCTTATGGTTGAATAAATTTTAAAAATAAATCAGCGATGAATTTATGAAACGTTTTTATCGCTTTTAACATTGTAGGCAAGATTGAAAATGTCAGAAAACCGTATTTTATAATGTCGGTAGCAATACCAAATATTGGAAACAAATTTGAAGTAAATAAGGACACTAGTCGGCTAATTTTTATTTATGAAAATAAAAATTAGCGCTCAGGTTAAACGCAAGACGCAAAGTGTCTGAAAACAGTATTTTTAGTAATAAAATCACAAAATCTACGTACATTTCTAATATCAGACATTGTGATAATACGATCTGGCTTTTTGTTTTCATAGCAGAAAAAATCCCCCGCGATCTTGCAAGATAACTGAAGGTTACTATCCTCCTAGTCGGGTCTAAGGTCATCTAAACTATCGATTCTATATAGTTTTATCCTTGGTGCGATGAGGCATGGCTTAGATATGGGTATTTATGACTAAATTTTAAAGAGAATAATTTGAATTGCACGATGAATATCGAAAAACTTTAATTTTCCCAACGCAATCATCCCGAAATTTGAAAAATCTACCTAAAAATTCATTTTTACTTCTATCTATGCTAGAAAAATGCGTTTTTTTTGCATTCGCGGAATAACTTGAAACTTTTAAGAAAAATCCAAAAACTTTATTTTCCCAACGCAACATCCCCGAAAATGGAAAAAAACACCAAAAATTACCTTTTTGGCTTCTATTCATGCTAGAAGGTTGCATTTTTTGTAATCGTTTAAGACTTTTCTTTCTAAGACGCGAAGCCAAGCCCGAAGGCCGCCTTGGAGTTCAAGAGGGTGGGGCCCGCTTGTGTGCAGAACGAGTTATCGTTATACGAGAGTGGTCTGAAAAGTTTACGACCTCAACATGAAGATAGCAGCACTCGTAAATAAAAGCTAGTTAATTTCGTTGTTCATCTGTTGACAGTTACTCACCAAAGTTTCAGCCATTTTGGACGCGCAGTTGTTATGTAACAGTCGTTTGAGTGAGTTGATGTGAGTGTTTTTATGAAAATGGACAAAATCGAGTATCGAGCTGTCATTAAATATTTGTTTTTGAAAGGCAATACGCCTACGCAAATCAAAGATGAGTTGGATTCTGTGTATGGAGACTCTGCACCATCATTTACCACAGTGAAATTTTGGGCAACTGATTTTAAACGTGGCCGTAAGAGCTTGGGAGACGTTCGGGACGTCCAAAAACTGCAACTACCGACGAAAAAATCGCCAAAGTTCACCAAATGGTGCTGGACGACCGCCGTATTAAAGTGAGAGAGATAGCAGAGGTTATTAAAATGTCAAAAGAACATGTTTGTCACATATAAATCAACATTTAGACATGAGAAAGCTGTCCGCGCGTTTGGTACCGCGTTTGCTCACGTGAGACCAAAAACGTGTTCAAATAATATTTCCAACGCTCTGTTAGTGCAATTTAGGCGCAATAAATCCGATTTTTGGCGCCGATTAATTACTGTAGGTGAAACTTGGATACACCATTATACGCCCGAAACAAAAATACAGTCCAAACAGTGAACTGCAAAGGGGAAACTGGCTCCAAAAAAAGCAAAAACTGATTTTTCGGCTGGGAAAGTGATGGCGACTGTTTTTTAGGATAGTCATGGAGTTATTTTAATCGATTATCTTCAAAAAGGAAAAACCATTACAGGAGCATACTACGCATCATTACTTGACAAGCGGAAGGCAGAAATTGCAGAAAAACGGCCACATTTGCAGAAAAAGAAAATCCTGTTTCACCAAGACGAGGCACCGTCTCACACCTCAGCGGTTTCCATGGCGAAAATCCACGAATTACGGTTTAAACTGCTTGATTATCCGCCTTACTTACCAGATCTAGCCCCAAGCGACTTCTTTTTGTTCCCTCATCTAAAAATTGCGCTCGGAGGTCAAAGATTTTCGTCAAATGAAGAGGCAATCACCTTCGTGAACAATTATTTTACAGAGAAAAACAACGAGTACTATCTGGACGGGTTAAAGAGATAAGAGCATCGCTGGGAGAAGTGTGTAAAGTTATAAGGAGACTATGTTGAAAAATAAATAAAAAATTTCTGAAAAAATGTCTTGTATCTTTGTTAGGTCTGAAACTTTTCAGACCACCCTCGTATAACGTGAAGCGGTCTCCGTTGTAAATGTGAATCTACTTAGAAAAAAAAGTACGAAGAAAAGCAACGCGTAAAGTAACGCAAAGCATAACAAAACGCGTAGCGTTATGTGTGATGCGTTACTTAACTGGAAGCGTTCGTCTTTGTATATTTAAACATTTCAAAAAGCAGTGACATTCGAATATTTGCTTCTTAAGAAGTAGTGATATGGAAGACAGGGCCAAGTTATGAAAAGCAATGTATTAAAATAAAAATAAATTAAGTATGTATTTAATATTTCATACACTATGTATATAACTTTGCCCTGTCTTCCACATCCCTATTTTTAAAGAAGCAACTATTATATGAAATATTTCCCCGAAAACTCGGCTTTTTTCACATTTATGTTTTTGATCGGATTTAGTATTACAAGTAATTATTTGGCTGTTTTAGTAGGATGTCTTCATGATCCAAAAGTCCGTAAAGTAGCCCTCTTATTTTAAGAGAAAAAAATACAATAAATTAACGAAAAATCAAAAATCCAGACTGCCTCGTAAATGAACGGGACAAAAAGATGTAAATAAAAAATTTTGCATAAAAAATACTTAAATTACGTACCGTCGAATACTTCTGAAATTTATTACCAACGAGTTATTTTTATTAGACGATATAATGGGTATGATTGTTTTAAGTCAAACTTTACAATTGATGGATTGTTTCCCCTTGTCGGTATTAAGACTAAACCATATAACTCCCGGAATTTAATTAACTCACATTTGTCTATATCTCACTATAATTTTTGGGACATTTGTCGTGAAAATATGAATCTCGTAAATAAATGATAATTTAGTACGGCTTTGAAGACCTCAGTGTGGGTGTAAAGGGCTCAGACTATTACAATAAAAACAATAAAACTTAAAACTATGTGAAATAAAATGTGATATTGTGGGTGTTAAGGGTCCACAATATCACAGATAAAATCAATAAATAATTCAAAAACATAAAACAATTAAAAAAGAAGATAGAATTGTACGAGGCTGAAAAAAAACACATAAAAGAGACGACTTTTAAGAAAATAAGATGTTCGCCCTAAAGTCTCCGTAGAAGGTGAGATTCATTTAAAAATGCAATTATCCTCTTCACGGAGCTCACATTAAACGATAATGCTCGTGCTACATTTTTTCGAAGCCGTAGTCTTTGCCGTAAAGGTTCAAAGACTACACATTCCTCAACAATATTCCTCACGGTTCGCACTGTCCTGCAAACAGTACACCTTGGCTGATCCTCACCGCAGAGAAGATATACATACGAGATTTAAGTATGGCCTATTCGCAAACGTGTAAGGGGCACACTCTCTCTACGGCTCAGATTTAAAGGTGCCGACATCTTATCGATACTAAGCTTGTTTTTTCGAAATTGTCCGAAGACAACGATTTTGAAATTTTTGCATTTTCGCAAGGTGCGAAGGAGCAAAGTTTGACCATATTGGGGCTGCGTACGTTAGTACGGGCTGATAAATGACTTGTAAAGTCGATGTTTTCAGCGTTCGTCCAGCTTGCTCTTGGTGTTGAGTAACGTGTATAGTCCTGCAAAGGATGCGTTTCCAAGGGCAAGACGCCTTTGGCGGCTTGTGCCCAGTTCAACTGCCTTTGAAGAGTTATTCCTAGATACTCAACACATTGAGTTTGCTGGATTTCAGTGTTAAACATCTTCAATTCAAGTGGGTAGGAGGAAAATTTATTCCTCTTAGTAAACAAAACGGACTGAGTCTTCGTGAGATTTATCTTGATTTTCCAAAGCTTGAAATAGTTTTCAAGCCTGAATAGATGGGATTGGAGGCAACTCGAAATAGCTTTCGGTTTCCAAGAAGAGCAATAGATATCCGTATCGTCGGCGAAGAGGGCTGCTTCAGTAGCTGGATCCTTCGGGATATCGTTGATATAATATAAAATATCAACCCGGGTCCAAGCAAGGACCCTTGAGGGGCACCATCTTTGACATGGTATTGCTTCGATTTATTTTGTTGGACATGAATTTGGGATTTTCTGTTTGATAAATATGAAATCAGGAATTTCAGGATATAGGTTGGTATATCAGGTTTGGATAGTGTATGGATAAGTCCATCGTGCCAAACCGTTTCGAAGGCTTTTTCGATGTCCAAGAGGACCATGCCTGTGGACTTATTCCAGTTAAATCAAAATAAAAAACAGTGAGTCAGTGAAGCTGACTCACTGTTGAATGGTTTGACCTGAAACTAAACTGTTGGGGGATAAGCTGTCTGTGGATATCTTCATGCGACTGCAGCCGTCTCAAAACTACTTTCTCCATGACCTTGCTGAGAGATGGCAGCAAACTGATAGGTCGGTAGCTTGAAGGTGACTTAAGTTGCTTCCCCGACTTCGGAAGCTCTAAAACTTTAGCGGATTTCCAGAGGTCAGGAAAATAACCAAGTCTCAGGCACATAGTACAGATATAACTGAGCTGCACTACCGTCTTTCGAGGAAGATAGCGAAGCACAACATTAGTTACACCATCATCACCAGGAGCCTTCCTACACTTAAGTTTCCTTAAGATGTTTGAAACCTCATGGGGTGATACGCATTCGACATCGATGGGGTTAATAACGGATGAACGAACATTTTCCAAGGATTCGGACACCAGGCGGGCCGTTTCTTCTTCGTGATATTCTTCGCCATCAGTTAAGCTGTGCGCCTTAGAGAAGATGTCAGCAAGAAGTTGGGCTTTGCCAGAATCTGAGCAAAGGTACCCATTTTCTGACGAGTGAGGGGGCAGTCTGTTGGAACGTTTACGCAAACACCTTGCAATTTTCCATACATTGTTGTCACGAGTGGTCAGAGCCGAAATCCTCTCGTCCCACATTTCATCTCAGGTGCGCGTGACTTTTGCTCGAATATCAGCTGACATTCGCTTCATGGCGTCATGAAGCTCCGGCACCCTAACTCTTTGCCAAAATTTGCGTAGTTTGCTCCGAGTCCGTATTAGTCGTAGTGTGTCATCATCTAAGTTAAGTCAATAGCCGAAGGTTCTGGCTTACCTGGGAATAGATTTTTCGGTAGCAACTACGATGTTTCTCGTGAGCTTACTAACCTCCAAGTCTATTTGGTTAACGAATTTGATATGTGGAGACTCTTTTTTAAAAGTCTCCAGTCTGCCTTCTCAAAGCTCAACTGGGTTTGCAAAGTTGCAGCGCCCCTCATTTCACCCAAAGTGAAACTGACATAGGAGGGTGGTCGCAGTGCCCCTCAGTGGCAGCGCCCCTCATTTCACCCAAAGTGAAACTGGTGGGGCGGTGGTCGCTTTGCAGATCCAAGTGAATATCTAGATCCGACATGAGGTCGCAATTCCTTAATAATGCTAAGTCGATGGTTTGCGGCGGACGCCCAGCAGCGTCTGGATAGTAGGTGGGTTCCTCCGGATACGCAACAATGAAGTTATGTTTGAGAGAATGCGCAAAGAGTGCGCTTTCGTTGGAATTGTTAGACATACAGTTCCAAGATATGTGACGCGCATTAAAATCGCCAATGATCATGACGCGATCATGACTTCTCATAATACGATCAATATCCGTTCCCTGTAAGAGTCTATTAGGAGGGTTATATAAAGATGTAACTTTGAGGTTACCACAATTGAATATGATAAGAATAGAGATGATTTGACCGAGATAAGAATAGAGATGGCTTCAAGCCAGCCGTCTTCGGGAGGCAATAAAGGATGTTTGACGTCGTTTGAATGTCTGAAATGGCGACCCCACCGCCATTTCTGATGGCTCGATCACGGCGGTAGATATAGAATCCAGGGATTCTAAATTTCTTATCCGGTCTTAACCATGTTTTGCTGATGGCTGCAACATGGATCTGTTGCTGTTGGAGGAATGAGTGAAGCTCGGGATGTTTGTGCAGGAGACTTTGGGAGTTCCATTGCAAAAATCGGATTTGGGACCGAGAATTTGAAGGATGGAATGCCATTTTCAAATAAATTAGCAGTCATCTGGAAAAACTTGAGAAGTTTTTCGGAATTCGATGTGCAAGATTTCCAACTTCCACGTCGATCGTGAGTTTCAGGAGTTCCATGAAGTCGAGTTCAGGTTTCGGACTTTCGCCCTTCTCCAATGGTGACGGAGAGAGTGGAGAGTCTAGGATGGACTCAAAAAATGGGTTGGTTGGAGAAAGGGGGGCAGTGTACAGGATCTCAATTACCTCATTTGCTGATGGCTTCCTGGTTGTCCACGGGTTCACTTTTGGATGTGGTGCTGGAACAAACGTCCTTGGTGCTGGTGCTAGATCCGCCGCGCTGGGAGGCCTCTGCTAGGGGCTATTAAGCTGTGAGCCTCTGCTAGGGGCTTCAGCTATTGTATTGCACATAAGATGTACATAAAATCGGTTTTCATATAACAAATATATACAAACACAAAATATAAAATATCTCTCTTATTATTAGAACAGTTAGATTAAAAGAATTTGAACACAAAAAATTACCTTTTTATTCCCAGGTATACTAAGTATACCCATGGTATATTAAGTTTAGTCCCGACTTTGAAACGTTTGAAAATATTAATCCTTGATATAAATGCTTGTTTATAAAATGGTACATTTCGGCTATTTCCGCATGCCCGCCCGCCTGTCTATGGACGCAATAACTTAAGAACGAAAACAGATAAACAGCTATTTTGTGTGTGTTCTAAAACAAAGAAGTAAGGTCAAATTCGTTAATGGGCATATTTTACTTTTTACCGAAAATCAGATCCACCCTTCAACCATTTCGATGGTGATTTTTTGGCGCCGACTCAAAATTATTTAGGTATTTACATGAGTGTAGGATGTATCTTAAATCCAATATGGCGACCGCCGCAAATGGCGATTTAAAATTTCCAAATTCTCCCCTATGATATGGGTATCAAATAAAAGGGCTTGATGAACGAAACACAATATATAAGGTGACGTTGTTCGAAATCCAATATGGCGGCCGCCCCAAATAGATATTTACAATTCCCACATTAACCACTATGATATGGGTATCAAATGAAAGGGCTTGATGAGGAAAACACAATAAGTAAAGTGATGTCATTCTAAATCCAATATGGAGGCAGCCGCAAATGGGGATTTATAATTTCCACAATAACCTATATGATATGGGGATCAAATGAAAGGGCTTGATGAGTGATATATACATACATATATATATATATATATATATATATATATATATATATATATATATATATATATATATATATATATATATGTATATATATATATATATATATATATATTTATATATATATATATATACTGTCGCGATATCTTGGCTTTGTTTATAGCTCAAAGGGGCGCTGCCCGAACCTGCAAATGATTCCGATACTCGACAAAAACAAAAACAAAATATATTAGTAAAAGGATTTACTAAATATTTTATAATTGGAATGACACGCACGTTTTTTTTTAAAGAAAAAAATTAATTAATTAAACACAAGTTTTTACGAAACAAAAAAAAACCTGATTTTATTGCTTTAAAAAAAAAGACTATCCAATTTCTTTTTCAACAATTATTTTAATTTTTCAACACAATGTCAAAATTTGAATAACTTTTAACCGAATCAAACAACAGTCGAATTATTACTCTGAAGCTAATCAGACGATAGTCGATTTTAAACTTTGAAACTCTCAGACAATAGTAGATTTTAAACTTTGAACTAATCAGACAATAGTAGAATTAAAACTGATTTGATTAGTGCTGATCGGGGCTCTTTTATACCCGCCATGCGTCGTTCTAGAATATGATTGTTTTTTTTCTTCTAGAATATTTAATTTATCAACAACCATGGACGCATTCGGATGTTTCGATTATTTATAAAATTAACTAAAATTATAATACTTCTCCGAGGCTTGAACCCGAATCATACCCCTCTTGCTTGATATTTAAGTGTCCACTTAACAGCCACGGCCACCACCAAGTAAAATTTCTACACAAATTTTATGATACATTAGATTACTGTAAGCTAGCTTACTTCTGTTTACTCATCTTGTTTTTACAAGATTATTTATTTGTGAATCTATTTATGTTATTTATCAAAAACATTCAATTTGTATGACTTTTGATTTTTTTTAAATTAAATTATATCTGATAATTTTTTTTCTATTTTTTTTTTTAAAAAAGAAAAAACTTTAAATCAAAAGCAGTTATTATTTACTTTTCAATTTTCGACTTAAAAAAAACATAGTTATAGAAAAAAAATAAATCGAATTATATTATTTTCTTTTTGTACTTTTTCCAAAAAAAAACTTTTTCCAAGGAGAAAAATATTGTTTTATTAAATATTTTTCGTAATATTTTACTTAATATTTTTCTATTTAATAATTAAAATGTGTGTAGGAAAATTATTCTCAATAATTTGCATAACAATATATATATATATATATATATATATATATATATATATATATATATATATATATATATATATATACATATATATATATATATATACATACCTCTCAAAAAGTAATGATATCCGATCAAAAACATAAATGTAAAAAAGGACCGAGTTTTCGGGGAAATACTTTATATAATAGTTGCTTCTTCAAAGTGATGATATCCCAATTAAAGAGCCGAGCTATTTATAAATTAAATAGTGAAAACTGAAATGTAAGAATGTAAGTGCAAAGTAAAATGAAAAAAAATTTGGTTGAAATAATTTATTTCGTAAGTTTTCTCTTAGTATGTTTTTAAAATTTTATAACTCTTTAATTGGGATATCATTTAAGAAGCAAGTATTATATAAAGTATCTCCCCGAAAACTCGGCCCTTTTTCACATTTATGTTTTTGATCGGATGTATATTTACAGGTTTATTTGAAAATCATTATTTATGAATATTCTAATGGGGATACACTAATTCTTAACTTTTTTTAACAAAGTAACATTTTCTAAATTTCTCAAAAAATATAAGATTTTGTTTGCATCTAATTTATTTGTAATTTTTGTAATTTAACTCATTTCTAGATATGCTAGAAGGATGTTTTTTTGCATTCGAACCGGATTAACTTGAAATTTATAAGAAAAATGCGAAGACTTTAACTTTCTCAACGCAACATCCCCGATAATAGGACAAAACACGAAATATTACCTTTTTTTCTCTAATCGTAGTGTTTTCTACGTGGACGTTTAACATTACTTATGCAAAATAAGAGTTTTAGCAAATCGAATATGTGATTTTGGTTAAAAATTCGAATAAAAAATTTCATCCATTATTTAGTTCGTCTCTATAATAGTAAATTTATTTAAATATTTAAATAATTAGTATTCAATAAAACATTTTTTTTTGGATGCACCATTCATGAAAAAAATTAAATTTTCGTCTGTGCCTAAAAATTGAAATATCTCATAAACCAATAGAGATATGGAAGAAATAATCGCATATTTTGTCGTATTTAATCAAAAAAAAATTTCAGACCATGTGAATTTTAGAATCGGGCGATCGGCAATTAACGAGAAATAATAACTTTGAAACGGTGTGGTTTAACGAAAAAATAATGCCCTTATATATCCTACTTATTTCCCAGAGAAACTCACTAAAAATAAATCTCACTTTCAAAAAACAGATTTTGTCTGGTGGTAATATCTGAACGTAATTTTATTTATTTTTTTAAATCTCACCAGCTTCAATACACGCTAGAAGGGTGTGGTTTTTGCATTCGACGCGGAATTGCTTTAATCATATAAAAAAATGGGAAAACTTTAATTTTACCAACGCAACATCCGCGAAAATGGAGAAAAGCGCCTAAAATTACCTTTTTTACTTCTATTCATGCTAGAAGGTAGCGTTTTTTGTAATCTTTCTTAGACGCGAAGCCAAGGCCGAAAGCCGCCTTGGGAATCGAGGGGGTGCAACCTCCTTGCGAGCAGAGTGAGTTAACGTTATATAACGCGAAGCGGTCTCTTTTGTATATGTGAATATACTTAGAAAGAAAAAGAGTTAAGTATCACGAAGCGTAAAGTAACGCAAAGCTGCTTTACTGGGCGAAGCTGCAACGGGTAATGCTAGTAATAAATAATAATTGATCAATGCAAAATATAATAAAAAAGTTAAAATGAAAATATAAATTAATGTTTACCAAATTACAAAAAAAGGCAACTGCACACAATGTTCACCCATCCAATCAATCTTAACTTCAAACACTAGACGAAAACTGCTGTATTCAACAAGCCATGGTCATTACCATCGGTTAAAGAAATTTTTAGGGATCATATAGTTCATTATGTTTTCTACATGGTTCTTTACTATGATATGGTCTAATACCAATCAATATTTAAATAGCTAGTATCATCCAATCAGAAAGGACTTTATAAAAATATCAACGAATAAGATGAATATATGCGTTCTAATGCTAATTTAATTAAAACAAAAATTGTAAAAAAGTTCTTTTTTCCGATACAAATTTCCAGTTTTCGCAATTTTCCCGTCGGTTTGGGTACTAGATCTACCCGTATACCAAATATCAACTTTACAGGATATCTGGAAGTAGCGTAGAATTTTGATGACTAAGTCGCCAAGAATTATGCGAAAATTGTAAAAAATTCCGTTTTTTCCGATACAAATTCAAATTTCTAGTTTTCGCAATTTTCCCGTCGGTTTGGATACTACATCTACCTGTGTGCCAAATATCAACTTTACGGAAGTAGCGTAGAGTTATGATATACTATACTTAAGTTTTTGTAGGCGTTTCCGCGAATTTTGCGTTTTTGAAGTGAAATAACTTTTTAACGGTTAATTCGTTAACAATGATTGAAAAAACCGTTTCTTATAATTCCGTAAAGTATCGATATTCGAAATATCAACACTGTAGCTCTTTTCGTTCAAACTCGTGTCCCTTAAACTCGGCCTTGCGCACTACCGTGCTCTTGATGCCCAGTATATGTAAATATACAAGGTATATTAAGTTTAGTCCCGAAACGTTTGGCATATGTGTTCGTAAAATGGCCTAATTCGGCCATTTTTGCATGTCCGTCTGTCCGTCCGTCTGTGAGCACGATAACTCCAGAACGAAAAGAGATATCGATTTGAAATTTTTTTTTTGTGTTCTAGAGCGAAAAAATAAGGTTAAGTTCGTTAATGGGCAAAATCGGACCACGTTTGGACAAAGTAAGAAAAAACTGCCTATCTTTGAAACCGTAAGAGATATAACAATAAATCTTCCTCTCTTTAAAATAAACAACTTTTATTTGAAAATTTTTTCTATAAACTCAATAGTTTACCCATAAGTTGTGTTTAAGCTTATAAAAGATTTTTTTTTAATTCTGGGACAATTTCAAACATTTATTTACAACTCATTATATACTGGGTATTCAGACAATAAACCCAGTTAGTTGTTACATTACTTGTTTTTAATAATTTTAATTTTTATATGTTAATTGAAACAAGACTATAGACAAAGCTAAATCAATACCACCCAAAACGATTTGCTGTTTGTGATAGTGATTTTATTGAAAGAGAGTAATGTCGTCTGTCTCTCGAATATTTATAGAAAATCAGAATTCTTATTTTTGTCTGTTCTCTCGCTGACTTAACCGCTACTCGTCTCGCTGCTGCCATATCTCGCGTCATCACTAGAGTTTATATCACCTTGAAACTACACTGTTTTATTTTGTACAAAGGTACAAAAATACTTAAAATACTTAGATCAGTTTTAGTATTATAAATCCGTTTTTCGACTACAAAGTAGTCATCATCAGTATAAATTAGCTAGTCGTAATTTACTCTTTGACAATTAGAAATAGATAGAAAATAGAAATCAATAGACAAAAATAAAAATAAATAAAAAATTTAACAAAATAAATTAAAATATAATAAATTTTATTGAAATTACTCTTGTTAAAATTACTTTCATTTAATTTACTCTTATTAAAAGTACCCTAATTTTGTCTCAGGGTATGTTATTCGTCGCAAATTTGGTGACAGTTTCACGACGTTTTTTGGTTGTGCCTGGCTTATATATATTTGACCGACGTTTAACTCTATTGTAAAATCGCTTTTGATTGGTGCGTTATGCGTTACGCAGTAAACGAGTTTTTATATTCTGACATCTTTAGTTAAAGAGAGGCGGACATACTGACGATTAATTTTTCCGTTAAATTTTGATTAAATCTGAATTTGGAACCGGTCCATTGTCTAAATTCATATTATTAGTTTTGAATTTCTGAATGTAAATGCTGTCGTATGCATCCAGCCTGAAGGATTTTGTACTGTCTTTACAAGTTTTAAATTGGATTTGCCGATTTTATGATCTTTCTTCTATAATATGAGCCGCTACACAGGACTTTTTAACCTGCTGTATTTCATATGAGCCATATGTTCTTTGAATCGGGTTCAAAAATTGTCTACGGCTTTGGCCAATATTGTAAGCACAAAGCGCACTCAATCCTTTTGGTTAACTCGTCCTTTTGGTTACCGAGGATCTGTTTAACTTCATACTTGCTCACGATTGCTATTTTTAGATTATGATACTCCAATTCTTTTTTAATCTTGTACGAACAAGGTGGGAAATACGTTAGCTTGCACCGTTTCTTTTGATCGTTTTTGGTCCAATCTGGTGTTAGTGTCGTTGTGTTCTTTTTAAAATTTTGAATTTAATTTTACGGATCGTGTTGTTTATTAATTTTGGATTCTAGCAGTTAAATATTGCAATGTGTTTAATATGCTGGATCTCTTTAAAATAATTTTTGCTCGACGTTGGTACTTTCAATACTCTATTTATTAAAAAGTTAAATATGGATAGTTTGTGTTGAGGTGGACTATTTGAATCCGAAGTGATGTCTCTTTCTGTGTGGGTAAATTTTCTGTAGATGTCAAAATCAAATTTATCTGGTCTCATGTTCCTGCTGATTTTTAAATCTAAGAAGGGGAATGAGCCTTCCTTTTCAACTTCTGTGGTGAAATCTTTAAATGGGTACAAGGTGATGGTGGATTGCCCATGCTCATCCCAAATTTTGCCTGTTGAATTTTTCGTCAAATGTAAAGACGTATTAGTTTTAGTGATTCGGTTATTTCATCTTTAGATATATCCTGATTATTTAGCCACTTTTCCAATATCTTTATGGTTTCTGGGATTGGTACACTGGGGTATAAAGCATTAAGTTACATATAAGTTTTATAAAATTACATCTACTGTAGTTGTGAAAAATAATAGAACGTAAGCTCTTATACTGCAAGTACCAAAACCTAACGTTTTAGTGTTTGAAGTTACATAAAACCTGGGTGAATATATATATATTGATAAAACTAAGTTATGAAAGGTTTTTTTAATAGTATTTGGATCTTTTTGTTTTATAAACGCAACCCCCTCCCCCACACCCCGGTAAAAACGGTTGAAAATGGGTGGAGATGGGTTAAAATGGTTTGTTAGGACCAAAAAAAGTTTGCATTCCAAGAAGGAAAAAGTTATTTTCATCCTTGAAATCCTGGAAATTAAAAAATGTTTATTTTTAAGGTTTTATACTCAACAAAAATTTTTTACAATATTAAACTGTCGCTTGGACCCTGAAACTACCCCAACCTTATACCCTCCAATAAAATAACCCCCCGCTAAACTACACCCAACCAAACCCTTTTCATCCATGAAATCCTTAAAATAAAATTTTTTTTTTCATTTTTTAGGAAAACATATTGAAAAAAATTTGCTTTCAATGTTCAATTGTAAGGGGGTTGGGTTGGGTTGAGTTAAGGATGAAAAGGAAGAAAAGGACTTTTTCTCCTTTGAATCACTTTCTTTAGTCTTTTCCTACCATTTTCAACCATTTTTATCGGGGGGGGGGGGGGGGGGCATGAAGTAGAAAACTAATAAGATCCTAGTATTTTCTTTGTAATATTAAATTATTATAAAGCCTACGGTTTTCCTCACTTAATTGCTCATTTCTAATCCTTTCTGTTATTGAATCAATGTTTTTATAATAAAAAAACCTTTAAGGGTGCTTGATATTCAACTATTTATCTTAAACCTCACAAACCTGTGTATAAATGAAATTCATGTCCATCCAATTGAAAATATTTCGGTTTAACTTATTTTCATAATTTATTTTTATTTTTTAACCGTTAATATAATACATTAAAAAACCATTGTGAATAAATAGTTATACATGAGAATAAATTTAAAATTGACAGGTGTTGGCAGTCTGAAACAAGCAAAGCCACACACGGTTGCATACCACTACTAGCATTGTGAATGGTTTATCTTTATATTACAGCAACCTTATAGTACACCACCCCTACAGCTTTCAACCTTTTGTCAACTAACATTTCATTGGTAAAACCAAAGAGAGAGAGAGAAAAGAAATTGGTTTTTCCAGTAAACAGTATATTATATACGTATCTATAATATAAATCGATTTTTCTCACTATAAGTACTTGACAACGATGATTCCTACTGCACTCGGGTATTGAATGTTAATTATATTTTATAAATAATATTAAAGAGAACTCTAGGATTTTTCGAAATAAATTTAGATTTTTGCCCCAATTTCCTAGATCAAATTTTTTTTGTATTTTATAAATACGTATCTCGACTACAAAGTAGTCATCATCAGTATGAATTAGCTAATTGTAATTATTCTCCGAGGAGATGTTACTTGTTGCTAATTTGGTGACGGTCTGCACACAGATTTTTGGTATGTGCACAATTTATACTTTCCAATAACCTACCAAATTGTTATGCCAACCATTCAACATCGATTACGTGTTAAGTGATTGGCCAAAGTTCGGCCAATGATGTTGAAGTAATGGACCACGTGATATTGACAGATCAAGATCTCAAAACTAATAACAATAATATATTCCAAAGCTGACCTAAGAAACCGAATCGTTTCAATTTTTCTAAATTGGTTTTAACTTCAACATTTCAATCTCGATTCTGGAATTTTTATTTTTTTTTTGTTAAATCGGATATAATTTTGACAGTTAAGAATCTCAAAATAAAAATAAAATTTTTTTAAATTACAAAACCAAATTAAATCATGAAACCGAATAATTTTAATCTCAAAAACAGTTTAATCTTAATTTTGAAATTCTTATTAAATCGGAATTTGGAATAGGTCCTTTGTCTAAATTCATTGGTCTTTTCCAATTTTATGAATGTAGATGCTTTCATATGCATCTAGTTCGGCGGGGTTCGGTACCGATTTTAAGAGTTTTAAGTTGGATTTGTCGATTTTATGATTGTTATCAATAACGTGAGCGGCTACACCTGATTTATCTACCCTACCAAATTTTATGAGTGCCATATGTTCTTTAAATCTTATACCAATTTGTCGTCTACTTTGTCCAATATATTTCTTCGAGCAATTTTGACAACCAATGCAATAAACTCCTGACTGTTGTTCTTTGTTAATTTTGTCCTTTGGATTTCCAAGTAGGTGTTTTACTTTAGTTTTACTAATGGGAGCTATTCTTAAATTGTGTTCTCCGAGTTCTTTCGCTATTTTTTTGACGCACGGTCCAAAATATGTTAATTTGCACCATTTTTCCTTTTCGGCGTTATCTTGTTCTTGCGTCAAAGTTGTTGAACTATTTCTTAAGAATTTGAATTTCGTTTTTCGAGTAATGTTGTCTGTTATATTCGGATCAAACCCGTTGAATGTTGCAACTTTTTTAATGTGCTTTAACCTTTGTAATAGTTTTTAGTAGATAGAGGCACACTTTTAATAGTCGATTCACTAAAAAATGGAAGATGGTTAGTTTGTGTTGTGGTGGGCTATTTGAGCAGCTGTGATATATCTTTCAGTGTGTGTTGGTTTTCTATATATGTCGAATTCAACTTTTTTAGAATTGTTGTTTCTAGATATTTTTATATCCAAGAACGGGATCGAGCCGTCTTTTTCGATTTCTGTTGTGAACTCGATCGATGGATACATGTTGTTTAAATGATTAAGAAAAACCTGTGGGTTTTCTTTATCTGTATCAAAAATTGTAAAAATACCATCGACATATCTAAAACAGACTGCTGGAAAGTAACTGAACGTTTGTTTGGCTTGTTCTTCTAGATCATTCATGAAGATGTTACTCAAGAATTGAGATAACGGGTTCCCCATAGATGTACCAAATGTTTGTTTATAGTATTTACCTTCGAATGTAAACACGTTTTGTCTCATGCATAGATGAGTTAGTTTTAACAATTCCGTTATTTCATCTATGTGTAATCCTTTATTCTTAAGCCATTTTTCTAAAGCCTTAATTACATCTGATATTGGAACACTAGGATATAACGCTTTGACATCAAATGACATCAAAATTGAATTTGGCTCTAAGTCAGTATTTTTAATTTTGTTGATTAAATCAATACTATTCTTTATTGAAGACGAGTCTGACTCGTTATTTAGAGTTTGAAATTTGTTGACTAGCCATTTCGTAATTTTGTATGTGGGGGAATTTATACCTGAAACTATGGGTCGCATGGATCCGTCTTGTTTATGTATTTTTGGTAAACAATATAAACGAGGTATTATTGGATTTGAACATTGTAGTTGAAATTTTACTTGTTTATTAATTATCTTTGGACATGCATTTAGGTTATGTATTACGTCATTTATGAATATTGGTAATAGATCAGATCTTTGGATTCTATATGGACCATCTTTGAGCATTTTTTCAACTTTTTCTGAGTAATCTGTTTTATCCATTATGACGATTGCGTTGCCTTTGTCTGCTTTCAGATAATGTACATCTTTATCTTTCAATGCTTTGATTGTTGTCATGTTAGTATCTTGACGATTGTGTGATTTGGTATTTTTATGTATTTGGTAATTTTATGATGATGATGTATTATTAATTTGTTTATTTTCATATTTTTATTGTTTTTGTAAACTAGCGCCTATTTATCCATTGTCAGTATGGGTGCCTTTCGATTATATTATACCAACGGACATGACTAGCATTTGCTTAATTTGACATTTAAGAAAAATGTCTGAACATTGATAGCATTCTTTGATATCAAATGCTTGATATGGAAAGTATACGCATCTTGGGTGGGAATTGAAATATAAACGTTTATGTATTCGATGTCCGAAATCCGTTTTTTTCATTACATCTGTACGTTTTCTGATATGTGTACTTCGAATTCGAAAATATAACATAATATAAATATAATTTTTAGCCTTTTCGCTGGATTTTGTAACAATAATCTTCTGAACAAAGTTTTATACCAGACTGGAGACTTTCCCTTATAATGTAATTTTTTTGTTTTTGAAGATTTTCTCGAAAAGAAGTTTATAAATTGTTTATTAAACTATATTTTTTGCTCAAATTATTAATTAATTTAATATATTTTAAAATTTCCTTTTACTCAAAGGTTAATAAGGTCATACAATTTAATTCATAGGGCTTTCGCTTTTGCTTACCGATTCAATTTATAACAGCCCAGATCATATTTTTCTAGAATCGAAGTTCAAATCTTCATTACGACTAATAATTATTTTTGAATATAATGTGATATGAGTTCCGTATTTCGAAGGTCCGTCAATGGACAACATCGGATGACAGGAAAGGCGAGCTAGGAGGGACAGGAAAAGTCAAAATATTTAATTTCTCTCTTCACAATAGTAAAATGAAAAAATTGTAGATCATTAGTAAAGTTGCAGAAAATAAATTTTTGTTTAATTTATCAACAGACCATATTTTACCTTGTAACGATATTGAATTGTCATAATATTTAATATCTTACATTTTTCGATTCACGTACTTTTGATGAAGGGATGAAGACACAGTTTAATAACGATTTTTGTTTAGATGCAGATGTTTATTTGAATGTTGACTAATCTCACCAGGTTTTAATAATATGGTTGAATTAAAGTGGCACTCACCCCGGCACTGGATATTTCGGAATAATGTCTATTGCCGATATCCTAAAACTTATGGGTTCTTTCCGAGCTTTAAGCGTCAATTAGATGGTATTCCTGACATCAACAAAGCTTACCTTGGTTCAAATAATGATTCAATTACACTTCTCTTGATAATTGCATTGCATATACGACGTGTTTAAAATAGTTGCTATTTCGAAGAATATTTAAATTCAATATTCGAATTTAGTAAAATTAATTAATTGTTATATCTATTGTTACAAGTTTATGTTTAATAATCTGTGGGTAATTATACTTTTAAATGTTTATTGTAAATCTTGATTAAATATACAATTCTTTAAAACTCTTTTTGTTAATATTTTTCTAACCAATTAGTTATATTTTGAAAATCAGCTGTTTAATTTTGACATTAATTTGTTTTGATATGAATTTGATTTGTCGCATAATCAGTGTTACAAAATACTAAATACTTATTATTTTAAATTAGTGAAATAATAAGGCGCAATAAATTCAAAATATAATATTACTGAAAATTAAGAAAAAAACAGAACAATTCTTTTATTAGAAACATTTTAAAATCAAGTTTGTTTCAAAAAGTGGTGCATACATCGGTTTTCGTATTCGAAAAGGATAATTGACAATTAATTGCATTGTCCAAGAATTGAAAATTGCACATTAAATTAAGAATTTTTTTACAATTATTCAGTAACTTTTGTATAAATGTACTAAGCGGATCAAAGCAAATAAAAGACAGTAAAAATTTTAATACGAGTGTTTAATATATGCATGGTTTAAGATAAAAAGAACATTCCACACAACACATAACACACATTACACAATTAAAAATTTTTAAAATCACTTAAAATAACACACAAAAATTCATAATTTTAAAAAACGGGAAGTGGTAAAGAAACACCAGCCAACCAACATGGATATCCAACACGTGGAAATATCACCAGACAAGACTCCAATATTCCACCATTTCGATCATCATCAACGGAACCAGTTGAATCACGTGAAGAAATTTTGAACACGATATTTACCACTGAATTACAGAACGCATTGAACCCAAACGCCTCGTGTTCTCATTCTCAAGCAACAACTGGTACTCAAGATGTTTTACAATCAGCAATGGCTGTGAATTTGGATGTTTCAACAGCACTTGTCAATAAGGTAAATAATTTCAGTTTGCAGCTTTCATCACTACCTGAAAAAGATGAAATTGCGAAATTGAGTATCACCACGTGGTCCATACTAGGGTCTGCATGTATCACTCATCGGGGCCATTACCTGATTGATGAATAACTGCATGGCCATCGTACACAAGTTGGCGTGATTTTAAATTTAATTTACTTCGAACATTTGTTCCGAGTATACTCAAAACTCAACTACAAAATAAATTTCTTCGTCGGCTTCAGAAACCGGGTGAGTCCTTCCTCACATTTATTAATGACATTTTTTTCATGTCGGAGTTATTCGAATCTGGTTTGGACGAGTCAAGCCTGGTAGAGCAAATTCTATCTGCATTAAATGGATATTCATTAGAAATAATTAATTTCAATAACTTGCCTATCACAAAGGCGGGTTTAATTTCAATGGCCCAAATCCAGCTCCAAAAACAAAAACTCTTGGAAGAAACTCGACGTTGAGTTCCGGAAAATGTTCCACAAAATGTTCTGCAGCTATCCAAAACAGTAAAGTTTCAAAAAAACTAGATTGGTACCATTGTTTATCAGTACGAATGCCGTCATACTGCACTTATAGGCAATGGATAGATTTGAAACCAGATCATCTTCATCATCATGGAATTCCACTACCATTTGTTGAAGCTGAAGTTCATGATGTACCAATTAAGGTATTGATAGATACAGGTTCCACATCTAATTTTATCAGTAGTGAGTGCTTTGATAAACTAAATCAAAAGTGTTCGAATAAAATTAGTGTTTTTAAAACAAATAAAACGATTGTGATGAGCAATAATTCTTTAGAAAGGATTCGAAAAGAAATAGAACTTTGTATAAGTCTATCGAATCTTTCCAGGAGAATCAAATTTTTCCTCGTCAAAAATTTAAGTGTACCGGCTATTATTGGTTTTCATGGACCAAATTAAAGCCATGATCAATATACCTGAAAATTTAATATCTTTATAAAATGACGGTTTCCCAATGAATATGTTGCTCAAGGATTCTACTCCAATTAGAAAGGCTCCATATATCATGAATCCACCTAGGGCTAAAATATTGCAGGATATTTTGGAGGAGCTTTTGGAAAAAAATAATATTGAGAAAAGTGATACTCGATATACTTCGCCAGCTTTTGTTTTAATTAAGCCAAATAAGCAACCTCGCTTAATTATTGATTACAGGGCAATTTACAAACAAATTTTAATGGACCATTTTCCCACCCCGAAGGCAGAAGACTTGTTTATGTCTTTAAATGACAGTAAAATCTTCTCAGTTTTAGACATCAACCAAGCATACTATCAGCTTTCGATTGAAAAGTCGTCGCGGAAATACAGTAGCTTTGTATGTCAAAATGGTACCTATCATTTACGCGAGTACCATTCGGCCTATGTACCTCACCCGCCGCTTTAAATCGTATTATGATGGAACTATTTGGGGACCTTCAACACAAGGGAGTTGTGCCATATTTTGACGACCTCCTTATACATACCAAAGACCCGGAAAGTCACCTAGAACTTCTAGAAGAAGTATTTACCTGACTAGGGAATATCGGACTCACTATTAGCCCCGACAAACTACGGCTTATGAAATCTAAGCTCTGGTTCCTGGATTTTGTAATATCCTGTGAGGGAATTCCGTTGACGAAGAAAAAGTATTGGCAATTCACGAAATACCAATACCTAAAAATCTAAAACAGCTAAGAAGTTTCATTAGTTTAATCGGTTTTTTTTCTAGATTCATCCCAAATTTTTCTGAATTGGCAGCCCTTTGAATAATTTAAAACGGAAGGTAAAGTAAAATTCCTTATGGGTGCCGAAAAAATTAAATCGTTTGAAGCATTGAAGCGAGCAATTACCACGACCGTCACGCTGAGACTCCCTGACTGGACCAAGCTCTTTGTACTTAGAACTGATGCTAGGGACATCGCGAGCGCCGGGGTACTTCTTCAAGAAACCGAGAGTGGGTTAAGGCCTGTCGCGTTTACAAGCAAAAAGTTTTCTGACACTGAAAAAAAAAACTGTATCAACGAACGCGAATTATATTCACTACTATCAAGGCTGAAGTGGATTCGCAGAGTGTTTCCTGGCTATCGACAACCCAAAAGAAATTTGGGAAAGCAGCTAGGTGGGCACTCGAGATTTCCAAATATAATATCGAGTTGAAACACATCGACGGCAAAACCAACATTGTGTCAGATACTTTGTCACGCCTTTTCCTAGAAGACCATGAAGATGATCTTTCTAACTACCCCAATTATGACCATATAAATTTATTACAGGAGATACCCAAAGTTTTTACCAAACTACGCGGTCATCAGAAATCCGACGAATTTTCTCGTTGCATATACCAACAAATCACTGCTGGAAAACATGTGAATGGATACGAGATAAGGGATGGATATTTACTACGCGTGGTGGGTAAAAGAAAACATCGTCGTATTTACTTACCACGTAATATACGTAAAATGATCATTTTTTACAATCACAATGCTAAAAATCACCCAGGATGTACTAAAACATACAATTTGGTGGCCAGAAAATGGTGGTTTCCAAATATATATGCCAAAATCAGGGATTATGTGAAATCCTGTGATCCATGTCAGAGATGCAAACCCTACAACAAACATATAAGACCGGGAATGATATCTGAAATTCCAGATGGAACTTTTAGCAACGTATACATTGACCATATAGGGAAATTAAAGTTGACTAACAACCGAAACCAATATGAATTATTTGCATTGACTAGGAATACGGTCTCTTACACTTTAAAAAAATTAGAGGAAGTGTGGAGCCGATTTGGAACTTGCAAAAGGTTGATCAGTGAAAATCACAAAACATTTAAAAGTGAAGCTTTTAAAAGTCACTGCTTCAAGTCTGGAATCAAGCAAGTATTCACTTCGACTTACCGCCCAGCCTCAAATGCATCGGAAAGAGTAAACCGCAACCTAGTCAATAACTTAAAAATTCTAGTTAAGACCACAGCATCATCACATAACAAGTGGGATACATTCCTAAAACAAATTTGTTTTAGTTTAAACAACTCGGTACATGAGAGCACAGGAGTTAGCCGTGCGGAAATATTTCTTGGTCGTGAACTCCGACGCCCACTTGATAACATTTGGGATGTGTCGAAGATTGTAGGGAATGATCATCGTATAACACAGGAAGATGTGATTGAATCATAGGAGAAAATTATCTTATTGATGATTTGGTTCTGCAAAAATCTGATATGTTGACGGATATCGATAACAGCAAGAAACTTTATCCGTGATATACAGGGCCAAAACGAATAATACGTTTTTTAACACCGGTGACAGTAGAGCTTCAAGATTTAGAAAATAACATTTCAAAATGCCATATAGAGCATTTAAAACCCTATCACCAACGTTAACAATCTTCAAATCATATTCGTGTTGCTGTGGATCAATTATGGTGAGTAAACATGGTGTGATTTTTCGGCATTTTTCAGGTAATCATTTTATTTTTAACCCGACTTCAAAAAAGGAGGATGGTTCTCAATTCGTCTGTATTTTTTTTTTTTTTTTGTTTTTTATGTGTGTCACCTCATTTGTCCCATTGGTCCCATTGGCACCAAATCGCATTCTGATGAGGGAATCCCCGGAAAATCGAGGAAAATCCTCATTTTATATGTGATAACCGATTTCTGCGAAATTTTTTTTTTTTTTTTGAAAGAGTATACTCATTCATAATGGGAAAATAAAAAAATTTTTTTAAAAACCGACTTCAAAAAATTTTTGTACAAAAAAAAAACCGATCCCAAAAAAAAAAAATTTTACAAAAAAAAACCAAAATGCATGTAAATAAAATTGAAAATCTGTTATAAAAAAATGCTCTTAAAATTAAAAAAAAAAAAAAATGGGTAAAAATAAAAATGTGTTATAAAAAATTTCACTAAAAATTAGTAAGTCGTTTAGTGGGTCTACCCGTATTTAGACAAATAAAACTAGTTATAGAACTTCATATTCACTAAAAAGCGAGAAATAAACCATATTTTGACAAAATGGAAACCCGACTTCTATAACAAAAAATGCACTAAAAAGTAAAAAAATAATTGCATATTCTTGTGCCAATTTTAGTTCACCTAAGCAAAAATTTTTAAATATATATGTACAATTATTGTTATTTTTGGAGGCGGTGTCCAAAAATTATGTGAATTTCTCTATGCTGACACCGCCTCCAAAAATAACAATAATTGTACATATATATTTAAAAATTTTTGCTTAGGTGAACTAAAATTGGGCACAAGAATATGCAATTATTTTTTTACTTTTTAGTGCATTTTTTGTTATAGAAGTCGGGTTTCCATTTTGTCAAAATATGGTTTATTTATATAAAAAAATCGCACACAATGTAATATAATAAAGGTAATACTTACTTCAGGATGCCTTGTGTGATTTTCTTATATTTATTAATTTCTTTACAATTTGTTTTTGAATTTTGTTTGATTTTTTTTGTTAAAAACGTGAATACAATATACAGCCATTTAATTTATCAAACGTCAAATTTATATACATGCGTAAAAAAAAAAAATATATATATTGATCATCGAATTTTTTTTATTCATGTCAATACTTTAATTTGGTAGAAACACACACATAAAATAATTTTTAAGTGCAAATTTTCAGTTCACTATTTCTCTGTTAGGTGGCAGGAAAGGTATTAATTAAATAAAACAGATATCTACGTTTTTTTTTTTTTAATTTTATTTCAACAATTGTTTTTTCTCACAGTGTTGGATGATGTAACGATATTGAATTATCATAATATTAAATATCTTACATTTTTCGATTCACGTACTTTTGATGAAGTGATGAAGGCACAGTTTAATAACGATTTTTGTTTAGATGCAGATGTTTATTTGAATGTTGACTAATCTCACCAGGTTTTAATAATATGGTTGAATTAAAGTGGAACTCACCCCGGCACCGGATATTTCGGAATAATGTCTATTGTCGATATCCTAAAACATATGGGTTCTTCCCGAGCTTTAAGCGTCAATTAGATGGTATTCCTAACATCAACAAAGCTTACCTTGGTTCAAATAATGATTCAATTACACTTCTCTTGATAATTGCATTGCATATACGACGTGTTTAAAATAGTTGCTATTTCGAAGAATATTTAAATTCAATATTCGAATTTAGTAAAATTAATTAATTGTTATATCTATTGTTACAAGTTTATGTTTAATAATCTGTGGGTAATTATACGTTTAAATGTTTATTGTAAATCTTGTTTAAATATACAATTCTTTAAAACTCTTTTTGTTTATATTTGTTTATTTGTGTATACTTAAGCGTCAAAATAACGATGTTTGTCCAAATTCCTTACGGATACGTATGACAAACTGTAGAAGACTTTAGAGTTTACTCCGACAAATTTTATTGTCATTGAATTTTTAATTAAATTAAATACTGATATGAAAAAATTAACTCGTCAACCAGGAATCGTACCTCGGGCCTCCGGATATCCAGTCCAGTATGCCTCCACTACACCAATGACGATTGTGACGTAGTAGCCAACTTTTTCATATTATTCTTATTTTTATTTATTTAGACAGTATTACTTCTGTCCAAGTTATTTAATATTTGTTTATTTGTGTATACTTAAGCGTCAACATAACGATGTTTGTCCAAATTTCTCTCGGCTACGTATGACAAACTGTAGAAGGCTTTAGCGTATACTCCGACAAATTGTGTTTTTTGTGTACTTTTTGTTAATATTTTTCTAACCAATTAGTTATATTTTGAAAGTCAGCTGTTTAATTTTGACATTAATTTGTTTTGATATGAAGTTGATTTGTTGCATAATCAGTGTTACAAACTATTAAATACTTATTATTTTAAATTAGTGAAATAATAAGGCGCGATAAATTCAAAATATAATATTACTGAAAATTATGAAAAAAACAGAACAATTCTTTTATTAGAAACATTTTAAAATCAAGTTTGTTTCAACGTAATTCTTATACTTCCATAAGAATTTTCAATTTTAATGTTCTAATACGTATAGTAATACTAATAAACATGAATGTTATTAAATCATTATGGTAGGCATATAATACATAGCTCTTAAGCGAAGAATTTGTTTTCATATTTTTATAGTCTTTATAAAGAAATCGTATTACATTCAAAATATTTTGGAAAACCTCATTTCGTTTAGTTTAAACTCCATACATGAAAATGTAACACTATTATTGCGTGAACTAGATAGAAAATATAAATATTTAATAATCTATATTCTATAGAGTTTGTATAATCTAAGTATAGTTGAAGAAAAGAAATAAACTGTCTTGCATGGCAATTATTTCACTTTTTAAGCGAATTTCCTCCAAAGGAAATGCAGCTATTGTTTTTGTACCAATGATGGAATTTTGTAAAAATTTCTTCAAGTGTAGGGTTTTACCGAGGCTACGAGGTAACCTCGCCTCGCCTCGGTCCTCGGTTACGAGGCACGAGGCGAGGCAAGGCATATCGTCACAAAAACCTCGCCTCGGCCGAGGCAAATTTACACACAAAAAATGTTTTGTTTATATATACAGTGTTAGTGACAGTGTAAGCATTTAAAAAATATATGTAATGTTAATACATGTTAAGTGTTATATCTTCCTCTTACGTATAAAAATAAAATAAAATGTTGTATGTATAAAACACATTTACTAAAAGAATAATCAAAGTTTTGAGGGTCTGTTCATTTTATATATAATACTGAGATACTATATTATATAACGATGTTTTCATTATTGTTATTTCAATGAATAAATATATAATTAAATTAATAAATTTAAAAGAATTGAAAAAAGTTTAATTTCCTTTATACTTACAGTAACTTGTATATGGGTTTCGCATTGGAAATCATGGAAGCATTTTGAAGAACCTCTTATATAGTTCTTAAAACACCGCGGGATTTCATCTTTTCATAATATTGTTTTTAGGCCAAATTTTTTTGAATTTACTTTTTTCATTCGAGGAGTCATAAAAATTTATAGACTAAGCGACTTATATTCCGTGTTTTAAAGACATTTATTTTCTAACAAGTTTTTTTAACCATATTATGTACATTCATGAAAATAAGTCAAATTTGGTAAAAATTTGAGGTGAGGCGAGGTGAGGATGATAGCTAACCCAACCGAGGCGAGTCAACATTCTACCTCGGCCGAGGCCGAGGCGAGGCGAAGTTGATATTTAAAAAAGCGAGGCGAGGTGATACTAAAACCTTGCCTCGCCTCGTGCCTCGTGAAACACTATTCAAATGTCCATCGATCCTACCTGCTAGATGTTAAAAATCACTTTCGTTAAAATTTGTATTGTTAGGTACATGTATATACATATCAACATATCAAAATATCTAAACGTTTATTTGTCTGTGGATTCTCTAGTGTTAACAGTTTCATTCCGATTGAAATAAAATTCTATATTCGTGTTTGAGACGCTCTTGGTATTTGAAAGGTCATGTTCGCTAATTGGCAAAATTGGATAACATAAAATTGGACATAATATTCGAAAAGTTGAAAAATTTATATGTTCTCATCATTTTTTCTATTTCTCTAATATTTACAGAAATATTTACAATTAACGATTGAAATTTAAAATTCTAAATATCTCTGTACACATTACAGTTTGTATCATTTTGCGTCATAAACTAAGTAATTAAAAGATGAGTACTTTAAAAGGAATATATTTATTGCAGCAGAAAATATAGTACATTGGAATTACAACCACTCTAGCTCAAACCTGATAAAATCGTAGCTGTTCCGGACCAACGAAAGTTCTGACTGACGATGATTTTATATTGCAATATTTTTAATTTTAAATGTGAATTTTATAATATCATATTAGAAATCAAATGATTGCAACCACAAAAATGTTATAATTAAAAAGAACTTAATTCTCAATTTATTGTTCGTGTTCTTTTAGTTCTTCAGATATCAAATTCACAGTGAAACCCCAAAAATCTTTGTATATAGACTTCAGTATTCAGGAGTATTTGAGGATTTGAAAAATCATAAACATGTACTTCTAGCATTCTAATTCAATTTGTTTATTTACTATTTACATATTTTTAAATGATGTTTTTGTAAACTATCCTCTATTTATCCATTGTTAGTATGATTGCCTTTAGCATGGTTGCCTAATATTAAATATCCTTATGTAATATAAAGTAAGTAAGTTCACAGTATAAAAACATTACAACAATGATTTGCCCTTAATAGTTATCTAGATCAAGATAATTTTATTGGATGACATGTACAATTGAACCAAAACTCTTAAGAATCAAACGAGCTCTTAACATTGAAAATTGACGTGGTTTTTTAATTAAGAAGTGTCAATAAGAAATTTTAGGCGAGGTGATTTCATACAAAGGTTTATTTTGAATTCATTGGTGTGTTTAAGCAAATTTTAAGATTATACTTTGAATGTTGAAGACGATATTTATTTTTTGTATACAAAGCTTCACATCTTCATTCACAGCTTCCTTTAACCTTTAACACTACCTGAATAATACACGCTGTTGTGATCTATAATGCAAGTATAACTGGAATATTATTACGTTGTTAAATCTTGAAGAAAACAAGTGAAAATAACAACTGAGTTAGCAGTGGTATTTAGTAAGTAGAAATTAGTTAGCTTAAGGAGTTAATATTAGTTCGTTGCTTAAATAAAAGATTGAAACAAAAGTTTTTATTTTCAACATGTTTTGTCTGTTTTTGCGATCAATATTTTTACCCGTTACAAAGTCTGGTTTAAATTTAATATACCCTGGTATTTATAATTTATCGGGTATACATTCGGACATACATATACATTTTTTTTTAGGGTATAAAAGTAAAAATTAAACTTGGGAATTCTTTTTGTGTGTCAAAAATATGTAATTTAAACGCACCATTATTAGCGAATTTTCTCCAAATGAAATGCAGCTATTGTTTTTGCACCAATGTTGGACTTTCGTAAAAATTTCTTCAAATGTCCATCGATCCTACCTATTAGAAGTTAAAAACTACTATCGAAAAAATTTGTGTATATGTATAATATATATATATATATATATATATATATATATATATATTTACTTTATATATATATATATATTTTCTTTATATATATATATATTTACTATTTTTTTATATATACATATATTTATTTACTATTTACTATTTTTAGTTTTACTTTGTTTTTTCAATGTCTGTGGACTCTCTAGCGGTCACAGTTTTATTCCGATTGGAATGAAATTTGGTATTCCAGGCGCTTTTGGTATTCTTAAGGTCAAGTTCCTTAATTGGTAAAATCGGAGGAGGGTAAACGGGGTTTAGAGGGAGGGGGAAACACAAAATTTGACTATGTCCCTTAATATTTGAAAAATCAAAAAATATATCAGGAGTTAAGTTGTAGGTAAGTTTTACTGTAATTTTGTTTCTTATCATGTTTCTGTTACACTAATATTTTCAGAAATATTTACAACTAATGATTGAAAGTTAAAATTCTAAATATCTCGGTTCACATTAGAGTTTGAGAAAAATGATCAGGTAGTTAATTGTAGCAAACTTGATTTTCTACAACTTTATTCCGGTTATATAAAAGAAAATGTTTCTTATAATTGAAAACAAGGGTAAGCACTTACCGGATCAAGATTGTCAATTGATTGTCAGAATAAATAGGTAACATCGGTTTATGAATGGCTTTTTCTTTTTTTATTTAGAAGATTATAATGGATTAATAATTTTTATATATTAAAGATGGCACAGTTTCGATGAGTGTATATAAAAAAATTTAAAATATAAATAAATTTCACAAAAAATGCACCAATGTTTTTAAATATTAACAGAAAATGTATTTACGACACGTTTCATATGATACTTATGCGACTGAAAATACAGTTTCAAATGGGAATACATATTCGAGATATTTTTTATCCGATCAAAAACATAAATGTAAATAAGGGCTGAGTTTTCGGGGAGATACTTCATATAATACATACTTCAAAGTAAATAGTACGGTAAACTATTTACCAAGAAAATTAATGAGGGGTTAATTGATTAAATGTAATGAAAAATTTGGTTGAAATTTATTTCGAAAGTTTAGTATGTTTTAAAAATTTTGAAACTTGGCAAGTTCTTTATTCACTCTTTTGTTTCAAATATTTTATAACTTGCCGCGTTATAAAATATTAAAAACATACTAAGGAAAAACTTGCCAATTAAATTTCAACCGAATTTTCTCTTACATTTAATAGATATACCCCTAATTAATTTTTCTGGCAAACAGTTTACCGAGCTATTAACGTTTTTACATTTATGTTTTTGATCGGATATGACTACTTTTTAAAGGCGTAAACATACAAAGCCGAAGGCTTTGCACAAAACGCTATTTGAATAAATGTTCCCTTACTTACTGTATTTCGCTCCTCAAGTCCTTTCATTTTATACCCATATCATAGGGGTTAATATGGATATTGTAAATCGCCATTTTGCGGCAGCAAAATATTGGATTTAGAATGAAGTCACTTTACTTACTACTTACTGTGTTTTCCTCATCAAGACCTTTCATTTGATACCCATTTCATAGGGGTTAATGTGGAAATTATAAAGCTTCATTTTGCGGCGGCCATAAAATTTTAAAAACAGACTAAGGGAAAACATGTGAAATAAATTACAACCAAATTTTTTTTTACATTTACTCAATTTACCATTTATTAATTTTCTTGATAAATAGTTTACCGAGCTATTTATCTTTATATATATATATATATATATATATATATATATATATATATATATATATATATATATATATACATACATATATATATATATATATATATATATATATATATATATAAATATATATATATGTATATATATTATATGTATTATATGTAACATATGTATTATATATGTAAGTTTATTTATACATATTATATTTATTTATTCTTGATATCATCACATCCATACACATTTTTCCAAGAATCTTGAGGATATTGTTGCATGTGGCTCCACCCCATGTACTATCTCTGACAGGAATTAAACATTTACCAATACTTCTTGCTAATTCTTCACTTATGAAATTGTGTGATGCTTGACTATCAACTAATGCCAATATTGATTTTCCACGCAATCAACTTCCACAATTCTGGTGTGAGTTCTTGGTCTCCATTGTTGACAGAAGAATAGGTAACTGATGGTGTTCACGCCGAAGTTGTGCGGTATTGTGATGGTTAATGTCTTCTCCTGAACCAATCTCCTCCTTCATTGATCCTGGCTCTTCGTTTCGTTCAGTGTTCGAACTGTAGTGCGTTACTCGTCCACCGATCTTGAATTGCTCTCTTCAAAAAAACTATGGGGTCTTTAGCCGGTCTACCACAAAACTTCGGCATGAGTGACACAAGCATTGCTGTATCAAATGCGGTGGAGCGAATGACTTTAGTCACCTCTTGAGGATCAAATCGCATGTCACGAAGTTGTTGTGCCTGATGCCGCTCGATCCGTGTAATGTCATCAATGACTTTGTTGTATTAATCGTGGATCGTCGTCTCCATGTCTTTGATTTGTGTGCGGGTCTCAGCGACATCGGTTTTAATGTTCGTGATGTCGGTTTCCACATTCTCGACGTCAGTGATTGTTTGGTCGATACGTCGTATACACACTTCTCTCAAGTTCTTAGTTCGCTTCCTTAAGTCTTCTTTCAAATCGTGTTGAACGCTTTGTATTCTCTCTTCCAGTTGATTGCTAAATCGTTCTTTAGATTGTTATAGTTGGTTGGCTATCCTCTCTATAGACTCCTGAAGTCGATTTTACAATTGTTCATCCATCCCCTCTTCATGTTGGTTGCCCAATCTTTCATGAGATTCTTAAAGTTGGTTGGCCATCCATTTTTCACATCCTTGCAGTCAATCGCTCAGTCTTTCGTCCAGGTTCTTGAAGTTTGACATCATTGCCGCAAACATCTTCTCCATGGTCGTAGCAATGGCTTTTCCGGGTTGGAAACCACAATTCACCACCATTCTGATTTGGTGTTGGCTATCAACGGTGTTTCTGTGTTCCTATTTTGGTGTAATTCCCATTTCGACGTCGGAGCCTCTAGGTACCAGTGGTTTTCAACCCTTCTGCTTTCAATATCTCCCAAAGTCATTGCATGAAAAGACTGCGGAGTATCATTGTGGTTGCTTCTTTATTCTGTGCGTCCTATCACGGTCGCCCCTTGTGGCGGTATCTTTGCTCTATTTAGTCTTCGAAAGGAGCGCTCTAGATCCTAAAAAAGATTATGATACTCGATACACACAAAGAAACACAAAACATTAGCAAAAGTTTACTAAATATATGTAATAAAACAAATAGACAACTGTTACACTAATATATTCAGAAATATTTACAATTAAAGATTGAAAGTTAAAATTCTAAATATTTAGTTAATGAATTTTAGCAAACTTGATTTTCTATATCTTTCTATTCTATTGAAACTGACTTATTTATGTTGTACAAATTTGTACTCGAGAAATATGTATAAGTAGCCTTCTGAGCAAAAGCATCACTAGAGAAATCTAAAAAAAATGTGTGTTCAAAAACAATATTTTCTAAAAAGTCAACAACCATGTTTCTAGAGAGATCCATGGGTATATAAGCAGCAGCATTTCGCCAGTTGAAAAATCAGTTTGAAATAAGCTATTGTTCAATTGAGATCAGAGTCTATTCATCATTTCAAAATTACTATTGTTCGAATATCAAAGTTATAAATCAAACATTGTTGGATTAACAGTCAGTTTAAAACTAAAAATTGTTCAAGTAAAATCAGTTGTATATTGTTGTATTAAACCGAAAAAGAGAGTCCAATTAATTGTGGAAATAAAGGAAAAGTTATTGAAATTCAAATTCTTATTTTTTTTCAAGTGAAATCAATTCAGGTATGGATATCATAGAGTTTTTGTTTTATTTAATTATTTTTTTTAGGTGCCTGTTGTCCAATTACATATATTTAGTAAACTTTTGCTAATGTTTTGTGTTTCTTTGTGTGTATCGAGTATCAGAATCTGTTTTAGGATCTAGAGCGCTCCTTTCGAAGACTAAATAGAGCAAAGATACCGCCACAAGGGGCGACCGTGATAGGACGCACAGAATAAAGAAGCAACCACAATGATACTCCGCAGTGTTTTCATGCAATGACTTTGGGAGATATTGAAAGCAGAAGGGCTGAAAAACACTGGTACCTAGAGGCTCCGACGTCGAAATGGGAATTACACCAAAATAGGAACACAGAAACACCGTTGATAGCCAACACCAAATCAGAATTGTGAACACCATCAGTTACCTATTCTTCTGTCAACAATGGAGACCAAGAACTCACACCAGAATTGTGGAAGTTGATTGCGTGGAAAATCAATATTGGCATTAGTTGATAGTCAAGCATCACACAATTTCATAAGTCAAGAATTAGCAAGAAGTATTGGTAAATGGTACCCTGTCAGAGATAGTACATGGGGTGGAGCCACATGCAACAATATCCTCAAGATTCTTGGAAAAATGTGTATGGATGTGATGATATCAAGAATGACGTTCAATATTGAATTATTGGTTGTACCTGGCCTACGGAATTGTTTGATACTTGGTCACGAATTTTTACCAAAAAATGGTGTGAGTATTCATAATCAGAGTGGTATAATTTACTTGGGGTGTGATAAAACAGTCCGCACTGCATGGAGAAAACCTAATGGAGCATATAGAGAAATGGCAGAAGTTAACAAAGCATTGGGTGAGTTTCAAATAAAACTCCTTGAGAACCAAGAGCAGTTAAAAGATATCATTCGGCGACATCCCAGCGTTTTCGGCAAAGTTGGAAGGGTGAAAACTATCACTCATAAAATTGAAAACACGAAGAATTCCCCCATAAAATTACGACCATACCCGTAAAATTATGAAAAACAACGGGTTCTGGAAGAGATGATTGAAGAAATGGAAGGCGACGCAATATAGAACCATCCACATCGCCCTGGGGTGCATTCATCGTATTACCAAACAAGAAGGATGGAACCTTTCAATTTTGCGTCGATTATAGAAAATTGAACGATATTACAAAAAGCAATGCATCTCCGATTCCAGATCTGCAAAAGATGTTCAGAAAAGTTAATGGTGCCAAATGTTTTCTACATTGAATATTCAGACTGGTTATTGGCAAATTGAAATGGATCCATAATCGAAACAGTATACTGCATTTACCACCCCAAGAGATCTCTATCAATTTCGCGTCATGCAGTTTAATGAACGAAGTACTATCTGGATACATAGAAGGTTTCTGCCAAGTTTACCTGGACGACATACTCATATACAGTCGATCAGCCAAGGAACATGCACACCACCTGGATCTTGTACTAGAAATACTATAACAACATGTGTTAGTTTGAAAACCAAACAAATATGTCATTGGGAGCAACAAAGTGAAATACTTGGGACAACAACTCTTAGTAAAATTCTCAAGAAGAATATATAGTGGCGTGGGTTAGCATTGCATCAAAAGGCGTTCGAGAATCTAAAATCATCGGTAGTGATTGCACCGAAAGTAGCACACCCTGATATTTAGATGACGTTTTGTTTAAATACGAATGCTAGTGAAGTCGGACTGCGTGCAGTTTTAGTTCAACTAGAGGATAATGGAAATTCAATACGTATTATCAATTATGCCAGCAAGAAACTTGAACCCAAAGAAGGAAAGTACGCCACAACGGAGAAAGGAATGTCTCTCGATAATGTGGGCATTGAGGAAGTTTCGTGGTTATCTTGAAGGAAGACACTGCAAATATACACAAATCATGCAGCGCTCCAATGGCTAAACAAGACTAAGGATAGTCACGTCTCCGGAAAAGATAAACAACCCACCGACTCTTTGGTCAGACAACCATAGGGCAAGACCAAAGGTGAAGAAGTCCAGAATGGATGATACAGAAGAGGGCAAAAACACCAATAACCCTCAATGCCATCGAAGTGGAAACACTCACACTTGACGGCATTCGCCGATGGCAGAATGAAGATCGTAATGTGACTGCCATCAGAAGATACATCGTTGATAATAACAGTCCACTAAGGAGTAATCTACGTCGACGAATGGACCGAACAAGAGCTAATTACACGGTAGCCGACGGGATCTTCTGGTACCATAGTCAACAGACAACAGACAATGTATGAGAAGTCGAAGACATACTTCGCCGTGAAGGTAGTCAGCATCGACTTGTTAGGTCCATAGATACATAGATTGTGGAGGCTGCCCTGGACGGGTTTCACTTCGACCATAAGGTCCATTGTGATACCTAAGAATGTGAGGATATGAGTGGAGTGGAAGGAATTTTTGTGTATAGACTAAGAATTGGAAGGATATGCGGCTGCTTCTGACCATGATAGGAACTATGCCGGTAGCTTTCTCAAACATAGTCGATTACTTCGTTCTTGTCCATACGACGACAGTTTAGTCATTTAACCGCCCCCTTTTTTTTCTTAATAATTGACAAACTGCCGAAGTCGGGATTCGAACCCTTAACCTCCCAGTTTCCAAGTAGGCATCTGCGCAGACATAACGCCTTAGCCTTCACTAGATGGATGGACGCATTACCATTAGGAAATCCACGCCGACTCGCAGATAACCCAAGTACTCAAGGATGAAGTATTTAGCCGTTATGGGTATTCTAGAGCAGTACTGAGTGAAAATGATCTGGGGTAGAAAATAAGAAGCCTGTGGATTGACAATACAAGAAGAACTTCAAATTCTTCAAGAATGGGTCAATGGGCGAGGCCAAGAACATCAAGACAACGATGAGAGAGCTCGGGAAATAATATTGGCCCATGCCGAGTAGAACGACCAACAGGAGACAGGCGTTCCTTTAGAAGATAAAAGACAGCCAAGATACGCACAACAGATTCCGATACTCGACACACATAAAAAAAAGCACAAAATATTTTTACTAAACATATGTCACAACGAACAACACGCACTTTAAAAAAAAAATTTAATAAAACAGAAACTCTTATGATTTCCAAACCGGAATTGATTTTATTTGAACAAAAAAAAAAGAATTTGAATTTTAATAATTTGTCTACTATTTTCCACAATTAATTGAAGTCTATTTCTCGATTTAATACAACGATATACAACTGACTTTACTTAAACAATTTTTACTTTTAAACTGACTGGTAATCCAACAATGTTTAATTTATAACTTTATACTCGAACAATAATTAAGTAATTTTGAACTGATGATAATATCGAACAAATTTAAAATTTTGACTCTGATCTTAAACGAACAATTGCTTATTGTAAACTGATTTTTGAACTAGTGAATTGCCGTTGCTTATATACCCATCATGGATCTTTCTAGAGACATGGTTGTCGACTTTTTAGAAAATATTTTTGAAAACATATTTCTTTTAAATAGATTTCTCTAGAATATTTTTTCCATAACCATGGATGCGTTCAGAGACCTGATAATTAATGAAACTTATTATAAATTATAATGGTCCACCTTGGATGCAAACCAGCAAAACACCCCTCTCACGATGCTCAATCACACGGCCACTGATAGATATTTCTTCAGTTCAAATTTTTACAATATAAATAATTCTGTTTACATATTAACTAAATTAAATACTGATATGAAAAAATTAACTCGTCAACCAGGAATCGAACCTCGGGCCTCTGGATATATAGTCCAGTATGCTTTCCTCTACACCAAAGACGATTGTGATGCAACAGCCAACTTTTTCATATTATTCTAATTTTTTTATATTAATTAGACAGTATTAACTTCTGCTGAAGCGATATTTATTTAATATTTGTTTATTTGTGTATACTTTCGTGTCAACATACGATGTTTGTCCAAATTCCTTTCGGTTACGTATGACAAACTGTAGAAGACTATAGCGTATACTCCGACACATTTCATTGTCATTGAATTTATTAATTAAATTAAATACTGATATGAAAAAATTAACTCGTCAACCAGGAATCGAACCTCGGGCCTCTGGATATCTAGTCCAGTATGCTTTCCTCTACACCAAAGACGGTTGTGATGCAACAGCCAACTTTTTCATATTATTCTAGTTTTTTTATATTTATTAGACAGTATTAACTTCTGCTGAAGTGATATTTATTTAATATTTGTTTATTTGTGTATACTTTCGTGTCAACATACGATGTTTGTCCAAATTCCTTTCGGTTACGTATGACAAACTGTGGAAGACTATAGCGTATACTCCGACACATTTCATTGTCATTGAATTTATTAATTAAATTAAATACTGATATGAAAAAATTAACTCGTCAACCAGGACTCGAGCCTCGGGCCTCTGGATATCTAGTCCAGTATGCTTTCCTCTACACCAAAGACGATTGTGATGCAACAGCCAACTTTTTCATATTATTCTAATTTTTTTATATTTATTAGACAGTATTAACTTCTGCTGAAGTGATATTTATTTAATATTTGTTTATTTGTGTATACTTTCGTGTCAACATACGATGTTTGTCCAAATTCCTTTCGGTTACGTATGACAAACTGTAGAAGACTATAGCGTATACTCCGACACATTTCATTGTCATTGAATTTATTAATTAAATTAAATACTGATATGAAAAAATTAACTCGTCAACCAGGAATCGAACCTCGGGCCTCTGGATATATAGTCCAGTATGCTTTCCTTTACACCAAAGACGATTGTGATGCAACAGCCAACTTTTTCATATTATTCTAATTTTTTTTTATTTATTAGACAGTATTAACTTCTGCTGAAGTGATATTTATTTAATATTTGTTTATTTGTGTATACTTTCGTGTCAACATACGATGTTTGTCCAAATTCCTTTCGGTTACGTATGACAAACTGTGGAAGACTATAGCGTATACTCCGACACATTTCATTGTCATTGAATTTATTAATTAAATTAAATACTGATATGAAAAAATTAACTCGTCAACCAGGACTCGAGCCTCGGGCCTCTGGATATCTAGTCCAGTATGCTTTCCTCTACACCAAAGACGATTGTGATGCAACAGCCAACTTTTTCATATTATTCTAATTTTTTTATATTTATTAGACAGTATTAACTTCTGCTGAAGTGATATTTATTTAATATTTGTTTATTTGTGTATACTTTCGTGTCAACATACGATGTTTGTCCAAATTCCTTTCGGTTACGTATGACAAACTGTAGAAGACTATAGCGTATACTCCGACACATTTCATTGTCATTGAATTTATTAATTAAATTAAATACTGATATGAAAAAATTAACTCGTCAACCAGGAATCGAACCTCGGGCCTCTGGATATATAGTCCAGTATGCTTTCCTTTACACCAAAGACGATTGTGATGCAACAGCCAACTTTTTCATATTATTCTAATTTTTTTTTATTTATTAGACAGTATTAACTTCTGCTGAAGTGATATTTATTTAATATTTGTTTATTTGTGTATACTTTCGTGTCAACATACGATGTTTGTCCAAATTCCTTTCGGTTACGTATGACAAACTGTAGAAGACTATAGCGTATACTCCGACATATTTCATTGTCATTGAATTTATTAATTTAATTAAATACTGATATGAAAAAATTAACTCGTCAACCAATTCAATTCAATTCAGTACAATACAAACATTGTACAGAACATGTCATAAAATAAAAAGAGGATAAGGTAAAAGAAAGGAAGGGGAGGTATGCAGCTATGACTGATTTGGAATAAATATCGTACTTAGATGAAGTACATAAAAATTTAGACTAAATTACATAAGTCAAACTAACATATTTTCTCAGTTGAATAGATATGTGATAATATAAAAATTAATTAAAACAAAAATTCATTTTTTTTTTTTACTAAGTGAAACCAATATTATTCAAATTTCAATGTTCTAATTATTATCAGTCCAAATGAGAAGTCAAATATTTAAAAAAATCCTTATTAATAATGTACTTATAAAATAAATAATAAAATCTATCAATAATACAATTTGCAAAGCAATTTGTAAGTCACCTAATAACAGAAGTGCTATATCTATAAATTTCAAAAGGAGAAAAAAAAAACTTGTCTAAGGCTCAAAGAAACACTTCGTCTAGAAAATATGGAAATAATACCCAAAAATTTTATTTTGTTTGATAAGCCGGGAATAATATCTATCCCTTTATTATTATTATTGACTTTAAATTTTTGAATTTGAGATTTGTTCAAATTCAAAGATAAACCGTTAGAATGACACCATTCATTCACTGAATGAATTGCTCTCTCGATCATGTCGCCCAAAATCGATTCATTTTTGTCATGTACAATCATCGTGATGTCATCCGCATATAGAAAAACATCACACGTCACATCCTTACGATCTAAAATATATGATGGTAAATCATTTATGAAGAGCTGAAATAGCTTTGGACCTAAAACGCTACCTTGAGGTATACCCTTTACTAATTTCTTCCAATCGGAATGATAAAAATGTCCATTATAACTAGTTTCAACTCTTTGGTATCTATTGTCTAAGTAATCCGACAAAAGCTCGCTTGCAGTGCCCCTAAAACCAACTTTATACAATTTTTGAAGTAAAAGGCTGTGATCAACACAATCGAATGCCTTTGAATGATCAAGTGCAACCATCGCTACGTGTTCATGTTTATTTAAATATTCTAATACCGTGTCAGTGTGTAGAAATAACGCCTCACTGACACCTTTACCTGAAACGTATCCAAATTGATGCCTGGTAATTATATTATATTTATTCACAAATTTATCAATTCTATTATTAAAAACAGAAAAACATGCAAACATGAAATTGGTCGGAAATTGCTAATTAGATTATTATTCTTAGTTTTCCTTAAGGGTATAATACGTGCAAACTTAGCTCGGTTAGGAAACACACCAGTAGTCGCCATACATGAGATAATGTTAGTTAATGGTTCTAAAACAAATCTGCACAAAACTTTACTATATCATTTGAAACATGAAAAATATCTTGGGTGGTCTTATCACCAAGTATGCTGATCACGTCCTGAACCTCTTTCAGTTCCACCTCGTGGAAAAAAAACGAATTTATGTTAGAACTGGAACTCATTAAAGAGTTCGAACTTGGTCCCAAGTGGCTCATATTTAGAAAATAATCATTAAAGGATTTTATAATAACTTGGGGTTCTTTCAAAATGTTTCCATCTTCATTAATTATTTCATTCAAATTTTGGGATTTACTTGTACCTACTTCATTTTTAATAATATTCCAAAGGGCCCTAGAATCACCTTTTGCAGAACGAACTTTTGCAGATATACATTGCCTCTTGGATGCCTCAATTACCTTATTATAAAGTTTTGAAAATTTTCTCAATTTTCTTTTTACTTCCACGTTATGCGTTATTTTAGATAAAAATTTTAAATCTCCAAGTGTTTGTGTGGACTTTCTAATACCTGAGGTAATCCAATCAAGTTTTCGATATTTGGATACACTTGATTTTTTTACTGGACAACTGAGATTGAGGCAGCCCAGAAATATTTGTAAAAATTTATTAAATTTATCGTTTGCCGTATGAGCCTCAAACACCGATTGACAATTTTCATCCCTCAACATTGTTCTAAGTGTTAACATATTTCCAGCACTTTTATCTCTCTTTAAAAAACTGACCCTTTTATTAGTTGCATAATTCTCCTTATTCATACAAAATTCAATCAATTCGTGATCCGAAAAATTACAGGGACTGACAGTAACTTTAATATTATCCATATTAGTTACAATATTATCAATTAAAGTGGCGGTATTAAGGGTAATTCGAGTCGGTTCCTTTACTACTAATTTACCTCCGAAGGATTTGGCAATGTTTAGGAATGATCTACAATGATCATCATTAAGCAATAAATCTATATTGACATCACCTGCAAGAATGAAGTTTTTCTTTTCTTTACATATTTTATCCAAACAAGAATCTATTTTAGTGAAAAAATCTTCAATATTTCCCGAAGGTGATCTATAAATGCAGACAATTACAATATAGTTCTTCTTACAAACAACTTCAACTGCACTACATTCAAATACTTTATCACAATTATTTATTTGTAAATCTAATCTTTCTTTTACGTTTGCAGTATTTAAGTTTGAAGACAGAATTAAAGTGCCCCCTCCACTAGATGCATTTCTAAAACTACTTGCAATTATTTCACAATTATTAAATTTTACGGCGTCCAATTCATGACTTTTTAGCCAATGCTCCGTAATACAAAAGAAATTGGGTAAATCATTATTTCTACTTTGGCGTTCCTCAATTAAATTTTCAAGTTGAAGTTGTTTATTTCGAAGGCTGCATATATTTAGTAAATTCAAACAAAAATTATTCCTTACGTTAGTATTTCTAGCAGGCGTTTCAACAAGTTTTTTGCCGGCCTCCTGCACCGCCTCTCAACTCCCGACGTCATTCCAACATTGGACGGCATACTAAATCCACTATTGGGGAGCGGAGACGCGGGCATGTCAGCATTTTGATTAGAAGCAGAACCAGCAGTGTGACGCACGTTACGCTTCTTTTTTTGTTTTTTTGTTTGTTTGTTTAGATTCGATGTATCGGTCATCCACATAGTCACCATTTACAAATGCTTTGATAATATTGCAAATTTTATTTTGTGCTCTTTGTCGAAGCAAGCACACCCCATCTACCAAATCAAACCTATGTAATAACTTATTCAAATACAGACACATTTTGTGCTCGTACTTGAAAAGTTCCAGTTCTATTAATTTATTAATCGAAAATATAAAGTTATTGTCGATTCTTCCCACATAATCATACGCTACTGTCGAAAATAATAAATTTGTATTTGAAAACTGGCTGATAAGCCAAGAGAATTTACCCTTTAATCGTTCGTCCTCATTAACTTCATTTATGATAGAAGAACTAAATAGCAAAATTACAAAATCAGATTTAGTGAATTCACTAGTCTCAAGTTGCAAATCCCCTGTTACATTTTCAAAACCTCCACCAGGCTTCACTATGGAAGATACGTGAAATCGACTTGGTAAAGACCTTTTAAGTGTGGATGACAAATCACGGGCCAACATATCGCCAACTATTAAAATTTTGGAATCAATCCTAGGAGACCACACTGATCCCCTTCCCAAGATTACGTTATTTTCAATTAATGACGATGCCGAGATCAAACTTTGTTCAATTAAATCAGATGACTCTATAATATCATTGTCAAGAAAATTAGATTGACTTGTTTCTATTGAAACCTTCATATCAACCTGAATACCCCTATCGGTCACTTCATTATCGGTCTGAATAGATCCATCGACATACTGACTTGAGTCATCCTCTACTCTATCCTCTACGAAGTGATATTTATTTAATATTTGTTTATTTGTGTATACTTTCGTGTCAACATTCGATGATTGTCCAAATTCCTTTCGGTTACGTATGACAAACTGTAGAAGACTATAGCGTATACTCCGACACATTTCATTGTCATTGAATTTATTAATTAAATTAAATACTGATATGAAAAAATTAACTCGTCAACCAGGAATCGAACCTCGGGCCTCTGGATATCTAGTCCAGTATGCTTTCCTCTACACCAAAGACGATTGTGATGCAACAGCCAACTTTTTTATATTATTCTAATTTTTTTTTATTTATTAGATAGTGTTAACTTCTGCTGAAGTGATATTTATTTAATATTTGTTTATTTGTGTATACTTTCGTGTCAACATACGATGTTTGTGCAAATTCCTTTCGGTTACGTATGACAAACTGTAGAAGACTATAGCGTATACTCCGACACATTTCATTGTCATTGAATGTATTAATTCAAATAAACAAATATTTAATAAATATCACTTCAGCAGAAGTTAATACTGTCTAATAAATATAAAAAAATTAGAATAATATGAAAAAGTTGGCTGTTGCATCACAATCGTCTTTGGTGTAGAGGAAAGCATACTGGACTAGATATCCAGAGGCCCGAGGTTCGATTCCTGGTTGACGAGATAATTTTTTCATATCAGTATTTAATTTAATTAATAAATTCAATGACAATGAAATGTGTCGGAGTATACGCTGTAGTCTTTTACAGTTTGTCATACGTAACCGAAACGAATTTGGACAAACATCGTATGTTGACACGAAAGTATACACAAATAAACAAATATTAAATAAATATCACTTCAGCAGAAGTTAACACTGTCTAATAAATATAAAAAAATTAGAATAATATGAAAAAGTTGGCTGTTGCATCACAATCGTCTTTGGTGTAGAGGAAAGCATACTGGACTAGATATCCAGAGGCCCGAGGTTCGATTCCTGGTTGACGAGTTTATTTTTTCATATCAGTATTTAATTTAATTAATAAATTCAATGACAATGAAATGTGTTGGAGTATACGCTATAGTTTTCTACAGTTTGTCATACGTAACCGAAAGGAATTTGGACAAACATCGTATGTTGACACGAAAGTATACACAAATAAACAAATATTAAATAAATATCACTTCAGCAGAAGTTAACACTGTCTAATAAATATAAAAAAATTAGAATAATATGAAAAAGTTGGCTGTTGCATCACAATCGTCTTTGGTGTAGAGGAAAGCATACTGGACTAGATATCCAGAGGCCCGATGTTCGATTCCTGGTTGACGAGTTAATTTTTTCATATCAGTATTTAATTTAATTAATAAATTCAATGACAATGAAATATGTCGGAGTATACGCTATAGTCTTCTACAGTTTGTCATACGTAACCGAAAGGAATTTGGACAAACATCGTATGTTGACACGAAAGTATACACAAATAAACAAATATTAAATAAATATCACTTCAGCACAAGTTAATACTGTCTAATAAATAAAAAAAAATTAGAATAATATGAAAAAGTTGGCTGTTGCATCACAATCGTCTTTGGTGTAGAGGAAAGCATACTGGACTAGATATCCAGAGGCCCGAGGTTCGATTCCTGGTTGACGAGTTAATTTTTTCATATCAGTATTTAATTTAATTAATAAATTCAATGACAATGAAATGTGTCGGAGTATACGCTATAGTCTTCTACAGTTTGTCATACGTAACCGAAAGGAATTTGGACAAACATCGTATGTTGACACGAAAGTATACACAAATAAACAAATATTAAATAAATATCACTTCAGCAGAAGTTAATACTGTCTAATAAATAAAAAAAAATTAGAATAATATGAAAAAGTTGGCTGTTGCATCACAATCGTCTTTGGTGTAAAGGAAAGCATACTGGACTATATATCCAGAGGCCCGAGGTTCGATTCCTGGTTGACGAGTTAATTTTTTCATATCAGTATTTAATTTAATTAATAAATTCAATGACAATGAAATATGTCGGAGTATACGCTATAGTCTTCTACAGTTTGTCATACGTAACCGAAAGGAATTTGGACAAACATCGTATGTTGACACGAAAGTATACACAAATAAACAAATATTAAATAAATATCACTTCAGCACAAGTTAATACTGTCTAATAAATAAAAAAAAATTAGAATAATATGAAAAAGTTGGCTGTTGCATCACAATCGTCTTTGGTGTAGAGGAAAGCATACTGGACTAGATATCCAGAGGCCCGAGGTTCGATTCCTGGTTGACGAGTTAATTTTTTCATATCAGTATTTAATTTAATTAATAAATTCAATGACAATGAAATGTGTCGGAGTATACGCTATAGTCTTCTACAGTTTGTCATACGTAACCGAAAGGAATTTGGACAAACATCGTATGTTGACACGAAAGTATACACAAATAAACAAATATTAAATAAATATCACTTGAGCAGAAGTTAATACTGTCTAATAAATATTAAAAAATTAGAATAATATGAAAAAGTTGGCTGTTGCATCACAATCGTCTTTGGTGTAGAGGAAAGCATACTGGACTAGATATCTAGAGGCCCGAGGTTCGATTCTGTTTACATACTTCAGTAAGCTGACTGCCGCGTCTCCACTTGTTTTTATAAAAATTATAAATAAAATTTAACCTTTATTTTCAAAACATGTTCAAATTACTTATTTGTTTTTGGTTTTGTAAATAACTTATATTTGATTTTAGAAAAAAACTAAGTTTTAAAGCAAAAGGAAAAAATCAAACTAGATATTATTTTCTTTTTGCAATTATTAAAAAAAACTTTTTTCACCAAGGAGAAAAATTTTTTTTTTTTAATATTTGCCTTGTATACTTTGAACTTGACCTTGAAAAATGTGTTACGTCCAAAAATTATTCTAAATAATTTTCAAGTCAACAAGATCTCATACTTTAGACCTCAACACATATTTTCGAATTTTCTCTATATTTTTGGTTGACCAATTTATATTTTTAGAACTAATTGATAAATATACTAGTACAGTTAGCTAACTTAAAGTGTACGTACACATTCTTCAAATTCTTGTGCTTCTTCAACGGCGCCGTGGTTGATTGCCGGTCGTCGGGCCACAAGTTGCACCCTGGTTCTATTGCCCTCGCCTTTGGCTCGTCCGCGCTTGGTACATCTCGTCGTATTCCATCACCTCCATGCCTCTGACTCCCCAATCGATTCGGTAGTAATTGGCCGGTCACCTCGTTCCCCACCCTCAATCTTCCCAGATTCCCATTGGCGGCGGTCCTTGCATTGGCTGGCTTCAAGAGATCTCCATGTATTTTCATGGGAGGCACTGTATCCAGCATAAAGACACCAGGTGGTAAACATCTCATCCCCCTGGGGCCATGATTATATCGAACCATGATTAACGATTTTTTGTTTGAAAATATGAAAAACATCGATCCAGACGAAATGTGGTTACAACAGGATGGAGCTCCAGCCCTCACAGGACGTGTATCCATTCATTTGTTAAAAACAAAATGTAATGAAAACATTATCTCTCGATTTGGACCTTGATTATGTGATTTAACACCACTCGATTATATTCTGTGGAGTTATGTTAAGTCATTGATGTACGCTAACAAACCAGCATCAATCGCTCGAAAAAGTCGTTAAAAATTTCACTGACAGATTGCAGATCGTCAGGAGCAGTCGAGGTGGACATGTGTCCAAAATCATTTTTAAACATTAATGGCATATATTGAACTTCTAAATAAAAAAAAATTTCATGAATAAATACATATATATATATATATATACATGTATATGAACCATACGAATGACGAACAAATTCAATAATTTTTTCCCATACATTAAAACAATATTTTTACCGTTTATTTGTCATAAGTTACTATCTACTATGAAAAATCCTTGGACATTTTTGCACCTGCCCACGGTTAATTAGATATTAAATAAATAAAGTAACCAGTTAGAGAAGCGCGTTAACGGAAAAGAAATAGTGGGGAATGAACGTAGTGGCATCAGAGACACGTGAGGGGAGCGAGCTCTCAATTCAATGAAAATTGAATGATTCATTATACCTGAAAAATACATTTTTCGTTAAAAAATTTATGCAATGAATCACCCTTAATTTAGCTCACAAAAACATTGAAAAAAATTATACTTAAGAATTTATTAATTTACTTTGCGTAGATCAAATCAATTACAATTTAGACTAATTTTCAACTTTTCGTTTCAAGTTTTTGATGTCAGTCCGATTATGGACAACTGGTCCTAAAAAACTATCCTGACTATCTTTATGATAATCCCAAAAATGAAAATTTCAAAAAAATATGAAGAATTTTTACACTACTATATTGATTGACTTCAAAATCTAATCAGCTCTTAACTTTAAAAAATAACGTTAAATGTCGCCGTAAAATATCATCGTCAGATATTTAATAAAAACTAGCTCGTTAATTAGATTTTTCGAAAAAAAAAGGAAAATATTTTTATTTTTTAAAACCCTACTATAAAATCTGTACTGGATTTGAAACGCATAAGATAAGAATCGCTCTACGGTAGTGGTGGGGAGAGCTCGCAACCCTCACGTATTTCTGCTGCCGCTGCGTTCATTCCCCACCATTTCTTATTCCGTTAACGCGCTTCCCTAATTGGTTGCTTTATTTACTTAATATCTAAGTGACGGTGGGTCAGGTGCAAAAATGTCTAAGGACTTTTTATCTTAGAATTTCATTCCCTATCAACCCTTTCAAAAAACTCCATGACTTTTGACTCATCCTGTATACATACATTTTAGAGACGGTGATTTCGACGTCTATTTGGTAGGATCGATGGACATTTGAAGAAATTTTTGCAAAATTTTGCTTTGGTACGAGACCTATTTCCTAAAATCAATTTATTTCCTAAAATTCGCTAAAACCTAATAACAAAAATCAAACAATTATCGATATAGAAAAAAATTGCAAGCAACAGACATTACAGTAAACTAAACATGTTGTAAACTAAACATGGAGGTATAAATAATATTAAAAAGAACTATTAAGGAGAATAATTACAATTAGCTAATTCATACTGATGATGACAACTTTATAGTCGAAATACGTATTTATAAAATACAAAAATTTAATCTAGGAAATTGGGGCAAAAAATCGAAATTTATTAAACATGGAGGCCTACTATTTGCAAAATGACTATAGACACGTAAAATTTCGTAATACACTACAAATGAAATTAATTTCGTAAAAATTGATTATGTATGCATCCGATATTTGAGAAAAATCATCACTATTTGTTATGTTTCCGTGAAAAAATGATAATTTAAAAAACCTCGATGGTGGGCTTTATTAGGCACCGCATCTCTCAATAAGGTCGATTTCAAAACTCAAATCAAAATATATAAATATTATTCACTAAACAGTCGTTAAAATAACAAAAAATTTATTAAAAGAAATTAATTAACAAAAAATGTTAAATTTAATACTCTACATAAGCTAACAATTAAGCTCTTCTTAGGATACCATCCAGTGGGCCTTATGATGGGTAGTCACAAGTGATAACAAAAATGCCGTTAAAAAAAAAAACAAGAAAGAAATCAATAAGATTCGTCTTGCTTCCAATGATGAAAAGCTTGGATATTAAATCCAATAAATAGTGATGATTTTTCTCAAATATCGGATGCATAAATAATCAATTTTTACGAAATTAATTTCATTTGTTGTGTATTACGAAATTTTACGTTTCTATAGTCATTTTGCAAAAAGTGGGCCTCTATGTTTAATAAATTTCGATTTTTTGCCCCAATTTCCTAGATTAAATTTTTGTATTTTATAAATACGTATTTCGACTACAAAGTTGTCATCATCAGTATGAATTAGCTAATTGTAATTATTCTCCGAGGAGATGTTACTTGTTGTACTTGATGCTAATTTGGTGACGGTCTGCACGGTGCACTGATGATGACTACTTTGTAGTCAAAATACTTATTTATAAAATACAAAAATTTGATCTAGGAAATTGGGGCAAAAAATCGAAATTTATTTCGAAAAATCCTAGAGTTCTCTTTAATATTATTTATACCTCCATGTTTAGTTTACTCCATGTTTAGTTTACTGTAATGTCTGTTGCTTGCAATTTTTTTCTATATCGATAATTGTTTAATTTTTGTTATTAGGTTTTAGCGAATTTTAGGAAATAAATTGATTTTAGGAAATAGGTCTCGTACCAAAGCAAAATTTTGCAAAAATTTCTTCGAATGTCCATCAATCCTACCTAATAGACGTCGAAATCACCGTCTCAAAAATGTATATATACAGGGTGAGTCAAAAGTCATGGAGTTTTTTGGAAGGGTTGATAGGGAATGGAATTCTAAGATGAAAAGTCCTTGGACATTTTTGCACCCTACCCACCGTCACTTAGATATTAAGTAAATAAAGCAACCAATTAGAGAAGCGCGTTAACGGAATATGAAATGGTGGGGAATGAACGCAGCGGCAGCAGAAATACGTGAGGGTAGCGAGCTCTCCCCACCACTACCGTAGAGCGAGTCTTATCTCATGCGTTTCAAATCCAGTTTAAAGTAGAAACAAAAATTTCAAAAAAATGATTGATTCATAAAAAATTTCGAAAAAGTGTATAATCCATATTATAAACAAAGTGATTTATTAATACATCACTGATAAACACGGGTTTGCTATCTAAACGAAAACACGTTTAACTGAAGCTATTCTTGCGTTTTCGTCTATTGATGTTCCTGTTTGTTTATTTATTTTATTTATTCATTTACTGACATAATAATCAAAAATTACATTAAAAATTCACAAAAATTAATCAATAAAAATTAAAAACTAATTAAATATAATATTAAAAAAATAATAATATTATATTCTTATATAATCTAAAGAAAAACAAAAATTAATAATAATATTCTGCATAACGTGAAAATAAAAGACAAATAAACAACAAAATTCTGAGTTTGAGGGCTAGTCGCTACACGGCCAGTTTCACAAGTAAGATTGGCGCCTTACCAAGATGTATTCTAGGTATTCGATTACCTACAGAAGAACTTCTTTGTCACACACATTAAGTATGTTTTCAGCTGGAAATAGATTATATTTGTTTATATTGTCTCTAAAACATCCAGCTGTACCATTGCAATCCTGTGTCAGGTGATACATACTTCCCAGTCCAACACATAAAACACATACACGCTCGCTATTCACACTTCTACTGTTCCACTTAAAGCCGTACACACGGAAATTGGCAATCACATCTTTCATGTCTACACACAATGTTCAAATATTTCGCACCCCCTTGGTTAAGGGACGATTTACTATAGAATCTTGGACTACTTTTATGTCAAGTAAAGCATCGCGTATAGATTTTTCGTGTATCTGTTTTATAAAAGCTTATTAATACTGTCAAATGATTCCTTGATATTTAATTCCTTCATTTTAATCGTAAATTGCTCACCCAAACTTCCATTCATACATAGCTTTTATAATCCTTTGTCGCTTTTTCTTATTCGTGAACAATAAGACAATGCCTTCTGAATGCACACAGCTTCAATCGATGTTGCACCAAGTTCAATGTTTATTATAGAGTTTGGGGTTGATTTTGGTACGCATTATACTCCCTTAAAGAAATTGTAACCTAATGCTTTAACAATTCGAATTTAGTCTTTATTGCAGTTGAGAGCCAAAATTTCGCTACCATAAGTGATTATTAGTATAATTAATGCTTTAAACATATTTAAAATTAGTTTAAATGGAAATTCGTTGTATTTATAAATAAATTTCCTAATACCCACAATGCACTCTTAGATCTATCTGTTATATGTGGTACATGTATCCCTCACTTTCCATTATGGGTTAAAATAACACCCAAACATTGAAATTGTTTCACATTCCCGATAAAACAGCCATTGATCATCCACACCTTTTCTTAATAAATTTTATTATGATAACTATACAGGGTTATATGACAAAAAACTGCTCATTCTTGACAGCTTCTTTTGGAGAGTGCTCTTTATTCATTGGAGGAGGTTTGCAATGAGTGTGGTTTTGAATTGTTTTAAAATTGTTTTGACAAATCTTTAGAAAAATATAATCTTATTTTAAATTTTATCTAATTGACAACCTGCGCTTAGTAGCCGGGTTACAGATTTTAACAATTGACGTCCTAAACAAATCCTAAATTTGTTAGGATGCATTTTAATTTAATTATTTATTTATTGTAATCCTCTATCCTCAGCAACCCTATTTATGGTTTTTTATGGTTTTCCATACATTTCTAAGACATATATCGGGATGATACCAATCAAAGGTGGCCATAACCGTACTACCTTCCCGTTCATCTCAACGCCCATTTCCTTTTAATTTGACTTATCCTGTACGATCTCTGTATTGTCGAATAGGATCAATAAATATTTATTTTTATTATTCATTTTAAAGGGACCTGAATATTTCTTCAAGGAAATTTTAATTTCGTTTTGGGTAAAAATAAAAATAATTTTTTGAGGGGGGTAATAAAAATAATCACATCTTATGGTTATTTTGATTTTCAACTTAACCACGACCTTCAAGGTTATTTGAAGATCAACTTGCGTTTTTCAAAGGGGTAACTTTTATTTGCAAAATGGGATAGCTGACGAAAACAGAACATTAAAACTGGGTAATTAGGTTTATATTGGCTAAAATTGCTTTTCTTGTGAAACAAAGTTTTAAGAAAAAATTTATCAATAATAAAAAGGTGTTATTGGTCAATCAATAGAGATCGAATGTTTTTGTTAATAACCTGGAAGGTCATGGTCAGGGTGAAAGTAGGATCACCATATGATATCCCTCTAAGAAAAAGATAACTTTTATTCGGGTTTTTTTGTCGAAAAACGCTAAAATGTATTCATCTAAAAATTTTCTAAATATATTTCGAGTCTTACAATAAACAATACTCTACATGTATCCTCGTTAAATATTGAAAACAAAAACTTATGACCAAGTCAGCAAGATCAGTGTTATGCATTACTTTAGTATGCGTATAGTATACCAAACGACTAGTGACTGATATAATAGTAAACAAATCATATTAAATTTAGTAATTCACTCACAAATGAGTTTTAACATATTATAATTTATATATATAGTTAAACAAAGATGACATTATGTATACCTCTTTTGTTAATATATATATAACAGGTTTATAAATATTGTTTTTTGATATTATTTTTTAATATTATTGATAATTAATTGCATCAAAAACTATTGTGACACGATTTTTATTCCTGGTATAGAATATATACCAGGGTATTATTAAGTATAGTTCCGACTAAAATTTAGTTACAACGAATGGGCTAAATTTGACCGTGTTTGGGCAAAATGTGCAAAAGGAGGAAAATCTTCCTTTTTTAAAATACTTTTGTTTGAAACTTTTTTTCATAGATTCAGTATATACCGGGTATTTAAGCAATTAACTCACTCAGTTATTGTCTTCACTTGTGGATGTTGAATTTTTTATGTTCCTTACAATAGAAATATTCGGGATTATGGGTTTATCTTTATAATGTTGAATCTAAAAACCCTTCGTTTTAAAAACGCATTTTAGTGGATGGTTAATGAGTAGAAAATAGTCAAATTTGTGATTTTAATAAACTGAAAAACTTTTACCTATTTTATTTAAAAAGTCATCAAATTTTTTATTTTTGAATGTAGCCAAACAATATGAAAAAAGTTTATTCAATCCGAAAACAACAATGTTTTCAAACTATTTAAAAAAATTATCTTTAAAAAAGTTGGGACCAAAGTTCTGCATTGCAAATGCATATCTACAATCAATGCGGCATTTTAAAAGGATTAACAAGAAAAATTGCGACAGAACAGATTTTGATATTCATCTGCATGTATTCAAGTGTAACTGTACTAAACATTATTTTTTTATGTACAAAATTAAATAAGGATATATATACATTCATAACAATACCATAAACAAAGTACGCTATTACTTAAAAAAACAAATATACTATTGGGATGAAATATATTTGGTAAATATAACGATCTCATAAAACATAACGGCATAATTGACAATCTAAATTGATTTGATTTCTGAACGAATAATGTGAATCTTTTCAAAATTATGCAAAACAAATATAAAAGCAAATTTAATTTGGTTTTATTTTTATTTTCAGGTCAACCTGGAAAATCGCATGGAAATCAAAATGTACATGTCTACGAAGATGATGATGCATTAATCACGTGTGTTGTGTGGGATAACGATGATGGTACAGTATTATGGAAATTGGGTGATAAAATTTTGACAGCAAATAACGAACGTGTCACACATGATAAAAGGATATCAGTATTACATGATGAAAGTAAGTACATTGCATACTTGTATGTAGTTTATAATATAGGATATTAACATTTATATCTCTACTTTTATTTTATAACTTAAATTTATGCATTTATGCCATCGTTCAATTCATAAAATGTTTTAAGGTGTTTCTAAAACATATAATCTTAAATAATCTAATATATAAAATTCTCGTGTCACAGTTTTCGTTGCCATACTCCTCCGAAACGGCTTGATCTACGTTTATGAAATTTTATATGTATATTCGGTAGGTCTGAGAATAAGTCGTAATCTATTTTTCATACCCCTAAATGATAAGGGTGGTCCACCCGAAACTTTTTTTTTTTTTGTTACGTGTATATAATTTTATATCCTCTCACAAGTGGTGTGTTGAAGTCGTTTGTATAAGAAGTAAATTAAACTGAAATATAATTAAGTAGATAGGTAATTCCTGTTCAAAAGTTAAGCAAATAAATTAGTTTGAAGGCATTCTAAATTTTTTAAATCATTTTAAAATGCCCAAAAGATCAAGATCTCAACTTTCTAGAAATAGTTCCCAGGCGAGGGCATCAAAAATACGTCGTAATGAAGATGAAGAATCTTTATCAGAAACTGAAAATAATAATTTAAAAAAAATCATTAAAATAATAATATCCAAACTTTCTTTATAATTTTGTTCTTTTTTAACCCGACACAAAAAGAAGGGTGTATGTGTGTGTTAATTATTTATAATTTTTGTTAAATACTCCGAAACGGCTTGATCTATGTTTATGAAATTTTATATGTATATTCGGTAGGTCTGAGAATCGGTCGTAATCTATTTTTCATACACCTAAGTGATAAGGGTGGTCCACCCCAAACTATTTTTTGGGGTGGACCTATTTTTTGGAAATATTTTTGTTTGTTTTTTTTTTGTTTAAAATATCTGGCATTAAAAAATACATACAACCCTAAATTTTCACCCATCTATCACCAACCCCTATTTTTTTATAGCTAGATATCTATTTTTTTTAAAGATAGATAAATAGATAAATAGCGAGATAGATAGATAGATAGATAAATAGCGAGATAGATAGATAAATAGTGAGATAGATAGATAAATAGCGATATAGATACATTGATAGATAGATAAATAGATAGATAGATAGTCAGATAGATAAATAGATAGATAAATAGATAGATAGATAAATAGCGAGATAGATAGATAGATGCATAGATAAATAGATAGAAGACTCGACTAATTACTAAACACAATATTTATTAATTATTAGGCGGTACGAAGTTCGCCGGGTCTGCTAGTATAATATATAAGCACTAGACGTTGTCTATTTGGTTGATATCATATAAATCAACTTTATGAGAGTTGATGTAGTGTGAGGGAAATTTAAACAGTATAAGACATAGATGGACAGACCTTGACTGCACTCAGCTCTGAGTGAGAGATAGGAAGAGAGATAGAGTAAATATAGGGTATCCTACCAATTATTATTATTTTCTTTTTTTAATTAAAACATTTTCTGAAAAAAATAACCAACTATTTTTTATGGTCACTATTATTCAAAGTATACAATACATACAATACATTGAATACATACTCTGGAATTTTGGGCTGGTAAAAATAACAATAATTGTACATATGTATTTAAAAATTTTTGCTTAGGTGAACTAAATTTGATACAAGAATATGCAATTATTTTTTTACTTTTTAGTGCGATTTTGGTTTTAGAATATTTGATTTTTGAAGTCGAGTTTCCATTTTGTCAAAATTATTTTTATATAAATGTGAAATATACTATTGAACCGTATAAATAATATTAAAGAGAACTCTAGGATTTTTCGAAATAAATTAAAAAACACGGTGCAGACCGTCACCAAATTAGCAACAAGTAACATCTCCTCGGAGAATAATTACAATTAGCTAATTCATACTGATGATGACTACTTTGTAGTCGAAATACGTATTTATTAAATACAAAAAATTTGATCTAGGAAATTGGGGCAAAAATCGAAATTTATATTGAACCGTATTAACTGCTACAAAATGTTTAGAGCTATCAAACTAGCTATGTCCAAATTGAACAATTTTGAAAGGGTCCTTTTTCGGAATATGTACGTATTTCTCAATTTTATCCGGATTGGAAGTCTATAAGATAAATTTTAGCTGTAGCAACCTTTGTCTCATTACAAAAATTTAACGTAATATACGGTTCTAGAGACTGTTTTAGATTTATACAATTGAGAAAAACTGAATTATGCATCTCATCGTGTAAATGAGACAAGTCATTCTACAACTCTATAGAATGAAATGAAGCTTGGAAAAACTAGACTGAGGCTGGACATAATTTTAAATTCGAAGATATTGCAATTGTGGACAGAGCACAGAATTGGATCAAGTATACATGGCATGTCACAATTTGATAACCATAATAATAAATGTGTCAATTAACTTTTACAATAATTTTGAATTTAAATTGAAAATAGTACAAACAGGTCAGTATAGATGGCATATCACGATTTCAATACATATTGTAACATATTACACATATTGCGTACTCATTTATTTTTGCATATTTGACAATTCACTGTTTGAATTTCATTCAGGCGACAAATATATGAGGACGCAATATGTATAATGTTTAGTACTAACAAATTGTGTCCTCTTTTAACACAACTGTGTATAAATTAATTTCTTATTATTTTTAAACTGTGACTGACGGAAATTTGTTTAAATTTGTTTATAGCGCGCGATAAACAAATTGAAAAATAATGAGTAAAAATACAGTTAAAATACAGCTAAATACATTGGGGGCCGTGTCAACCTCGAAGATAGCCGAAGTACTCAAAGATGAAGTATTTAGCCGTTATGGGTATCCGAGTGATACCCATAACGGCTATATCCGAGTGAGCAGTACTGAGGGATAATAGTCCCCAGTTCAGATCACG